>CALNHX010001714.1:0-209885 GCA_940337035.1 Agriotes lineatus | reverse complement strand
CCACCGGTGTGAAGACGGCAGCCAGAAGGTAGCAGCCAAAAGTGACGAACATTGCCGAAGAGCTCATAGATATACAAAAAATTATAGAGAATGAAACTAACACCACATTCAAATCAATTAAGGAATTATGCGAACCGAATAAAGCCTTTTAGCTGCTACACATGAGAAATGTCGGCGCATAAAAAGATACTTCACATATCGGGCAAAATTAAATAATAATTTTCAGCTCGAATGCTACATATGGACCCTGAAAGAAACTTTGCTAAAAACCTGCCCTCTATATATCGAATAAAAGGGCCCAAACCGAATTTCGTTGCCGTACTCCACATAGCGCGTAAACCACCCCCGCCTAAATAAAATTAGAATTTTGCAGCTCGGCTACTACACATAGAACTCGAACGAAACTTTGCTAAAAACATACCCTATATATACCGAATAAAAGGAACGAAACAGATTTTAGTTGCCGTACTCCACATAGCGGGTAAACCACCCCCGCCTAAATAAAATTAGAATTTTGCAGCTCGGCTACTACACATAGAACTCGAACGAAACTTTGCTAAAAACATACCCTATATATACCGAATAAAAGGAACGAAACAGATTTTAGTTGCCGTACTCCACATAGCGCGTAAACCACCCCCGCCTAAATAAAATTAGAATTTTGCAGCTCGGCTACTACACATAGAACTCGAACGAAACTTTGCTAAAAACATACCCTATATATACCGAATAAAAGGAACGAAACAGATTTTAGTTGCCGTACTCCACATAGCGGGTAAACCACCCCCGCCTAAATAAAATTAGAATTTTGCAGCTCGGCTACTACACATAGAACTCGAACGAAACTTTGCTAAAAACATACCCTATATATACCGAATAAAAGGAACGAAACAGATTTTAGTTGCCGTACTCCACATAGCGGGTAAACCACCCCCGCCTAAATAAAATTAGAATTTTGCAGCTCGGCTACTACACATAGAACTCGAACGAAACTTTGCTAAAAACATACCCTATATATACCGAATAAAAGGAACGAAACAGATTTTAGTTGCCGTACTCCACATAGCGGGTAAACCACCCCCGCCTAAATAAAATTAGAATTTTGCAGCTCGGCTACTACACATAGAACTCGAACGAAACTTTGCTAAAAACATACCCTATATATACCGAATAAAAGGAACGAAACAGATTTTAGTTGCCGTACTCCACATAGCGGGTAAACAACCCCCGCCTAAATAAAATTAGAATTTTGCAGCTCGGCTACTACACATAGAACTCGAACGAAACTTTGCTAAAAACATACCCTATATATACCGAATAAAAGGGCCCAAACCGAATTTCGTTGCCGTACTCCACATAGCGCGTAAACCACCCCCGCCTAAATAAAATTAGAATTTTGCAGCTCGGCTACTACACATAGAACTCGAACGAAACTTTGCTAAAAACATACACTATATATACCGAATAAAAGGAACGAAACAGATTTTAAGTTGCCGTACTCCACATAGCGGGTAAACCACCCCCGCCTAAATAAAATTAGAATTTTGCAGCTCGGCTACTACACATAGAACTCGAACGAAACTTTGCTAAAAACATACCCTATATATACCGAATAAAAGGAACGAAACAGATTTTAGTTGCCGTACTCCACATAGCGGGTAAACCACCCCCGCCTAAATAAAATTAGAATTTTGCAGCTCGGCTACTACACATAGAACTCGAACGAAACTTTGCTAAAAACATACCCTATATATACCGAATAAAAGGGCCCAAACAGATTTTAGTTGCCGTACTCCACATAGCGGGTAAACAACCCCCGCCTAAATAAAATTAGAATTTTGAAGCTCGGCTACAACACATAGAACTCGACGAAACTTTGCTAAAAACATACCCTATATATACCGAATAAAAGGGCCCAAACAGATTTTAGTTGCCGTACTCCACATAGCGGGTAAACAACCCCCGCCTAAATAAAATTAGAATTTTGCAGCTCGGCTACTACACATAGAACTCGAACGAAACTTTGCTAAAAACATACCCTATATATACCGAATAAAAAGGCCCAAACAGATTTTAGTTGCCGTACTCCACATAGCGGGTAAACAACCCCCGCCTAAATAAAATTAGAATTTTGCAGCTCGGCTACTACACATAGAACTCGAACGAAACTTTGCTAAAAACATACCCTATATATACCGAATAAAAGGGCCCAAACAGATTTTAGTTGCCGTACTCCACATAGCGCGTAAACCACCCCCGCCTAAATAAAATTAGAATTTTGCAGCTCGGCTACTACACATAGAACTCGAACGAAACTTTGCTAAAAACATACACTATATATACCGAATAAAAGGAACGAAACAGATTTTAGTTGCCGTACTCCACATAGCGGGTAAACCACCCCCGCCTAAATAAAATTAGAATTTTGCAGCTCGGCTACTACACATAGAACTCGAACGAAACTTTGCTAAAAACATACCCTATATATACCGAATAAAAGGAACGAAACAGATTTTAGTTGCCGTACTCCACATAGCGGGTAAACCACCCCCGCCTAAATAAAATTAGAATTTTGCAGCTCGGCTACTACACATAGAACTCGAACGAAACTTTGCTAAAAACATACCCTATATATACCGAATAAAAGGGCCCAAACAGATTTTAGTTGCCGTACTCCACATAGCGGGTAAACAACCCCCGCCTAAATAAAATTAGAATTTTGAAGCTCGGCTACAACACATAGAACTCGACGAAACTTTGCTAAAAACATACCCTATATATACCGAATAAAAGGGCCCAAACAGATTTTAGTTGCCGTACTCCACATAGCGGGTAAACAACCCCCGCCTAAATAAAATTAGAATTTTGCAGCTCGGCTACTACACATAGAACTCGAACGAAACTTTGCTAAAAACATACCCTATATATACCGAATAAAAGGGCCCAAACAGATTTTAGTTGCCGTACTCCACATAGCGGGTAAACAACCCCCGCCTAAATAAAATTAGAATTTTGCAGCTCGGCTACTACACATAGAACTCGAACGAAACTTTGCTAAAAACATACCCTATATATACCGAATAAAAGGGCCCAAACAGATTTTAGTTGCCGTACTCCACATAGCGGGTAATCAACCCCCGCCTAAATAAAATTAGAATTTTGCAGCTCGGCTACTACACATAGAACTCGAACGAAACTTTGCTAAAAACATACCCTATATATACCGAATAAAAGGGCCCAAACAGATTTTAGTTGCCGTACTCCACATAGCGGGTAATCAACCCCCGCCTAAATAAAATTAGAATTTTGCAGCTCGTCTACAACACATAGAACTCGACGAAACTTTGCTAAAAACATACCCTATATATACCGAATAAAAGGGCCCAAACAGATTTTAGTTGCCGTACTCCACATAGCGGGTAAACAACCCCCGCCTAAATAAAATTAGAATTTTGCAGCTCGGCTACTACACATAGAACTCGAACGAAACTTTGCTAAAAACATACCCTATATATACCGAATAAAAGGAACGAAACAGATTTTAGTTGCCGTACTCCACATAGCGGGTAAACCACCCCCGCCTAAATAAAATTAGAATTTTGCAGCTCGGCTACTACACATAGAACTCGAACGAAACTTTGCTAAAAACATACCCTATATATACCGAATAAAAGGAACGAAACAGATTTTAGTTGCCGTACTCCACATAGCGGGTAAACCACCCCCGCCTAAATAAAATTAGAATTTTGCAGCTCGGCTACTACACATAGAACTCGAACGAAACTTTGTTAAAAACATACCCTATATATACTGAATAAAAGAGCCCAAACAGATTTTAGTTGCCGTACTCCACATAGCGGGTAAACAACCCCCGCCTAAATAAAATTAGAATTTTGCAGCTCGGCTACTACACATAGAACTCGAACGAAACTTTGCTAAAAACATACCCTATATATACCGAATAAAAGGAACGAAACAGATTTTAGTTGCCGTACTCCACATAGCGGGTAAACCACCCCCGCCTAAATAAAATTAGAATTTTGCAGCTCGGCTACTACACATAGAACTCGAACGAAACTTTGCTAAAAACATACCCTATATATACCGAATAAAAGGGCCCAAACAGATTTTAGTTGCCGTACTCCACATAGCGGGTAAACAACCCCCGCCTAAATAAAATTAGAATTTTGAAGCTCGGCTACAACACATAGAACTCGACGAAACTTTGCTAAAAACATACCCTATATATACCGAATAAAAGGGCCCAAACAGATTTTAGTTGCCGTACTCCACATAGCGGGTAAACAACCCCCGCCTAAATAAAATTAGAATTTTGCAGCTCGGCTACTACACATAGAACTCGAACGAAACTTTGCTAAAAACATACCCTATATATACCGAATAAAAGGGCCCAAACAGATTTTAGTTGCCGTACTCCACATAGCGGGTAAACAACCCCCGCCTAAATAAAATTAGAATTTTGCAGCTCGGCTACTACACATAGAACTCGAACGAAACTTTGCTAAAAACATACCCTATATATACCGAATAAAAGGGCCCAAACAGATTTTAGTTGCCGTACTCCACATAGCGGGTAATCAACCCCCGCCTAAATAAAATTAGAATTTTGCAGCTCGGCTACTACACATAGAACTCGAACGAAACGTTGCTAAAAACATACCCTATATATACCGAATAAAAGGGCCCAAACAGATTTTAGTTGCCGTACTCCACATAGCGGGTAATCAACCCCCGCCTAAATAAAATTAGAATTTTGCAGCTCGTCTACAACACATAGAACTCGACGAAACTTTGCTAAAAACATACCCTATATATACCGAATAAAAGGGCCCAAACAGATTTTAGTTGCCGTACTCCACATAGCGGGTAAACAACCCCCGCCTAAATAAAATTAGAATTTTGCAGCTCGGCTACTACACATAGAACTCGAACGAAACTTTGCTAAAAACATACCCTATATATACCGAATAAAAGGAACGAAACAGGTTTTAGTTGCCGTACTCCACATAGCGGGTAAACCACCCCCGCCTAAATAAAATTAGAATTTTGCAGCTCGGCTACTACACATAGAACTCGAACGAAACTTTGCTAAAAACATACCCTATATATACCGAATAAAAGGAACGAAACAGATTTTAGTTGCCGTACTCCACATAGCGGGTAAACCACCCCCGCCTAAATAAAATTAGAATTTTGCAGCTCGGCTACTACACATAGAACTCGAACGAAACTTTGTTAAAAACATACCCTATATATACTGAATAAAAGAGCCCAAACAGATTTTAGTTGCCGTACTCCACATAGCGGGTAAACCACCCCCGCCTAAATAAAATTAGAATTTTGCAGCTCGGCTACTACACATAGAACTCGAACGAAACTTTGCTAAAAACATACCCTATATATACCGAATAAAAGGGCCCAAACAGATTTTAGTTGCCGTACTCCACATAGCGGGTAAACCACCCCCGCCTAAATAAAATTAGAATTTTGCAGCTCGGCTGCTACACATAGAACTCGAACGAAACATTGCTAAAAACATACCCTATATATACCGAATAAAAGAGCCCAAACAGATTTTAGATGCCGTACTCCACATAACGGGTAAACAACCCCCGCTGGACCCCGTGCAGCTGGACTACATATCCACAAAACTTATCCTTTTTTGGCAGCGTCGCCGGATGGCTTAGTAGATAACGACGAACTGGTGTCCATTTTCAATACGAAATTTCAATCCTCTTGAAGTACATCCAAACTACTTAGATAGCCGGTAAATTGAAAAATAGGTATAATTATTATTATCAAATCCAAGGACTTCTTGAAATTACGGATAGGCATTGGTGCGATTTTGTAATTTTGACTCAGAAAGGGATAACTATAGAAAGAATTCATAGAGACAAACATTTTTCGGACACAATATTTTTAAAACTGCAAGAATTTTATTATTTTTATTTATCACCACATATAACATCCCCTGGAATTTCTTTATCAGATGACGAGCGACGATGGACAGCTATTAAAGATTTACATTTTTTTGAGAATGGGCTTGTAGATGATATAGATTATTACAAAATCTTATAAAATATGTGCCATCTATGCCGTGAATATTAATAACACCAGTGTTCAGTACAATACGTTAAAAGTTATATACAGTGTGGTCCATTAAGTGTGCAACAAATGGGATTTTTTTTTATTAGTTGTACAATCGAAATTTAAATACCGCCAAAAGTTAGTGCATGTTCGATAACCATATTAGATGCCCTTAGAATGGCTTCAAGTCAAACAATATACAGGGCAGGACAAAAAATATGAAATTCGTAAAAGAATAAAGTTACCTTATTTAAAATAATATAGCGAAATGTTATTGAGAAAAGTTGTTTAGAATCAAAAGTTACGCTCAAATACAAAGTCACGGCCTCCTATTCGAATTTTGATTCTTTTTGGAAAATTTTGTATTGCCCCCGTATGATACATATTTTTATTATTCTGATTTTATATGTATTTAAATCAGCCACAACCAGATCACTTTTAAATAACTTTTAGCAACTTGAAGCGTATTTATAAAATTTACTTGGATTTATATTTTTTTAGGTAAGCGTCCACTTCATGTTTGTTGCAACGATATTTAATAGAACTTTAGAATTTCGCAAATATTCTTTTTAACAAGGTAAATGCTTTACTAATGATAATTTACATATGAAAAAACTCTTAATAAAATGAGAATAATAAAAATATGTATCATATGGGGATAATACAAAATTTTACAAAAAAAAATCAAAATTCGAATAGGAGGCCATGACTTTGTATTTGAGCATAACTTTTGATTCTAAACAACTTTTCTCAATAACATTTTGCAATATTTTATGAAGTAAGGTAACTTTATTCTTGAACGAATTTCATATTTTTGTCCTGCCCTGTATATTGTTTGACTTGAAGCCATTCTAAGGGCATCTGATATGGTTATCGAACATACACTAACTTGTGGCCGTATTTAAATTTCGATTGTACAACTAATAAAAAAGTGCCTCATTTATTGCACATTTAATGGACCATACTGTATAGGGTATGCTTTTAGCAAAGTTTCGTTCGAGTTCTATGTGTAGTATCCGAGCTGCAAAATTCTAATTTTATTTAGGCGGGGGTGGTTTACCCGCTATATGGAGTACGGCAACTAAAATCTGTTTGGGCCCTTTTATTCGGTATATATAGGGTATGTTTTTAGCAAAGTTTCGTTCGAGTTCTATGTGTAGTATCCGAGCTGCAAAATTCTAATTTTATTTAGGCGGGGGTGGTTTACCCGCTATGTGGAGTACGGCAACTAAAATCTGTTTGGGCCCTTTTATTCGGTATACATAGGGTATGTTTTTAGCAAAGTTTCGTTCGAGTTCTATGTGTAGTATCCGAACTGCAAAATTCTAATTTTATTTAGGCGGGGGTGGTTTACCCGCTATGTGGAGTACGGCAACTAAAATCTGTTTGGGCCCTTTTATTCGGTATATATAGGGTATGTTTTTAGCAAAGTTTCGTTCGAGTTCTATATGTAGTATCCGAGCTGCAAAATTCTAATTTTATTTAGGCGGGGGTGGTTTACCCGCTATGCGGAGTACGGCAACTAAAATCTGTTTGGGCCCTTTTATTCGGTATACATAGGGTATGCTTTTAGCAATGTTTCGTTCGAGTTCTATGTGTAGTATCCGAACTGCAAAATTCTAATTTTATTTAGGCGGGGGTGGTTTACCCGCTATGTGGAGTACGGCAACTAAAATCTGTTTGGGCCCTTTTATTCGGTATATATAGGGTATGTTTTTAGCAAAGTTTCGTTCGAGTTCTATGTGTAGTATCCGAGCTGCAAAATTCTAATTTTATTTAGGCGGGGGTGGCTTACCCGCTATGTGGAGTACGGCAACTAAAATCTGTTTGGGCCCTTTTATTTGGTATACATACGGTTTGTTTTTAGCAATGTTTCGTTCGAGTTCTATGTGTAGTATCCGAGCTGCAAAATTCTAATTTTATTTAGGCGGGGGTGGTTGACCCGCTATGTGAAGTACGGCAACTAAAATCTGTTTGGGCCCTTTTATTCGGTATACATAGGGTATGTTTTTAGCAATGTTTCGTTCGAGTTCTATGTGTAGTATCCGAGCTGCAAAATTCTAATTTTATTTAGGCGGGGGTGGTTTACCCGCTATGTGGAGTACGGCAACTAAAATCTGTTTGGGCCCTTTTATTAGGTATACATAGGGTATGTTTTTAGCAAAGTTTCGTTCGAGTTCTATGTGTAGTAGCCGAGCTGCAAAATTCTAATTTTATTTAGGCGGGGGTGGTTTACCCGCTATGTGGAGTACGGCAACTAAAATCTGTTTGGGCCCTTTTATTCGGTATATATAGGGTATGTTTTTAGCAAAGTTTCGTTCGAGTTCTATGTGTAGTAGCCGAGCTGCAAAATTCTAATTTTATTTAGGCGGGGGTGGTTTACCCGCTATGTGGAGTACGGCAACTAAAATCAGTTTGGGCCCTTTTATTCGGTATATATAGGGTATGTTTTTAGCAAAGTTTCGTTCGAGTTCTATGTGTAGTAGCCGAGCTGCAAAATTCTAATTTTATTTAGGCGGGGGTTGTTTACCCGCTATGTGGAGTACGGCAACTAAAATCTGTTTCGTTCCTTTTATTCGGTATATATAGGGTATGTTTTTAGCAAAGTTTCGTTCGAGTTCTATGTGTAGTAGCCGAGCTGCAAAATTCTAATTTTATTTAGGCGGGGGTGGTTTACCCGCTATGTGGAGTACGGCAACTAAAATCTGTTTCGTTCCTTTTATTCGGTATATATAGGGTATGTTTTTAGCAAAGTTTCGTTCGAGTTCTATGTGTAGTAGCCGAGCTGCAAAATTCTAATTTTATTTAGGCGGGGGTGGTTTACCCGCTATGTGGAGTACGGCAACTAAAATCTGTTTCGTTCCTTTTATTCGGTATATATAGGGTATGTTTTTAGCAAAGTTTCGTTCGAGTTCTATGTGTAGTAGCCGAGCTGCAAAATTCTAATTTTATTTAGGCGGGGGTGGTTTACCCGCTATGTGGAGTACGGCAACTAAAATCAGTTTGGGCCCTTTTATTCGGTATATATAGGGTATGTTTTTAGCAAAGTTTCGTTCGAGTTCTATGTGTAGTAGCCGAGCTGCAAAATTCTAATTTTATTTAGGCGGGGGTGGTTTACCCGCTATGTGGAGTACGGCAACTAAAATCAGTTTGGGCCCTTTTATTTGGTATATATAGGGTATGTTTTTAGCAAAGTTTCGTTCGAGTTCTATGTGTAGTAGCCGAGCTGCAAAATTCTAATTTTATTTAGGCGGGGGTGGTTTACCCGCTATGTGGAGTACGGCAACTAAAATCAGTTTGGGCCCTTTTATTCGGTATATATAGGGTATGTTTTTAGCAAAGTTTCGTTCGAGTTCTATGTGTAGTAGCCGAGCTGCAAAATTCTAATTTTATTTAGGCGGGGGTGGTTTACCCGCTATGTGGAGTACGGCAACTAAAATCTGTTTGGGCCCTTTTATTCGGTATATATAGGGTATATTTTTAGCAAAGTTTCGTTCGAGTTCTATGTGTAGTATCCGAGCTGCAAAATTCTAATTTTATTTAGGCGGGGGTGGTTTACCCGCTATGTGGAGTACGGCAACTAAAATCTGTTTGGGCCCTTTTATTCGGTATATATAGGGTATGTTTTTAGCAAAGTTTCGTTCGAGTTCTATGTGTAGTATCCGAGCTGAAAAATTCTAATTTTATTTAGGCGGGGGTGGTTTACCCGCTATGTGGAGTACGGCAACTAAAATCAGTTTGGGCCCTTTTATTCGGTATATATAGGGTATGTTTTTAGCAAAGTTTCGTTCGAGTTCTATGTGTAGTAGCCGAGCTGCAAAATTCTAATTTTATTTAGGCGGGGGTGGTTTACCCGCTATGTGGAGTACGGCAACTAAAATCTGTTTGGGCCCTTTTATTCGGTATATATAGGGTATGTTTTTAGCAAAGTTTCGTTCGAGTTCTATGTGTAGTAGCCGAGCTGCAAAATTCTAATTTTATTTAGGCGGGGGTGGTTTACCCGCTATGTGGAGTACGGCAACTAAAATCTGTTTGGGCCCTTTTATTCGGTATATATAGGGTATATTTTTAGCAAAGTTTCGTTCGAGTTCTATGTGTAGTATCCGAGCTGCAAAATTCTAATTTTATTTAGGCGGGGGTGGTTTACCCGCTATGTGGAGTACGGCAACTAAAATCAGTTTGGGCCCTTTTATTCGGTATATATAAGGTATGTTTTTAGCAAAGTTTCGTTCGAGTTCTATGTGTAGTAGCCGAGCTGCAAAATTCTAATTTTATTTAGGCGGGGGTGGTTTACCCGCTATGTGGAGTACGGCAACTAAAATCTGTTTGGGCCCTTTTATTCGGTATATATAGGGTATGTTTTTAGCAAAGTTTCGTTCGAGTTCTATGTGTAGTATCCGAGCTGCAAAATTCTAATTTTATTTAGGCGGGGGTGGTTTACCCGCTATGTGGAGTACGGCAACTAAAATCAGTTTGGGCCCTTTTATTCGGTATATATAGGGTATGTTTTTAGCAAAGTTTCGTTCGAGTTCTATGTGTAGTAGCCGAGCTGCAAAATTCTAATTTTATTTAGGCGGGGGGTGGTTTACCCGCTATGTGGAGTACGGCAACTAAAATCTGTTTGGGCCATTTTATTCGGTATATATAGGGTATGTTTTTAGCAAAGTTTCGTTCGAGTTCTATGTGTAGTATCCGAGCTGCAAAATTCTAATTTTATTTAGGCGGGGGTGGTTTACCCGCTATGTGGAGTACGGCAACTAAAATCTGTTTGGGCCCTTTTATTCGGTATATATAGGGTATGTTTTTAGCAAAGTTTCGTTCGAGTTCTATGTGTAGTATCCGAGCTGCAAAATTCTAATTTTATTTAGGCGGGGGTGGTTTACCCGCTATGTGGAGTACGGCAACTAAAATCAGTTTGGCCCCTTTTATTCGGTATATATAGGGTATGTTTTTAGCAAAGTTTCGTTCGAGTTCTATGTGTAGTAGCCGAGCTGCAAAATTCTAATTTTATTTATGCGGGGGTGGTTTACCCGCTATGTGGAGTACGGCAACTAAAATCAGTTTGGGCCCTTTTATTCGGTATATATAGGGTATGTTTTTAGCAAAGTTTCGTTCGAGTTCTATGTGTAGTAGCCGAGCTGCAAAATTCTAATTTTATTTAGGCGGGGGTGGTTTACCCGCTATGTGGAGTACGGCAACTAAAATCTGTTTGGGCCCTTTTATTCGGTATATATAGGGTATGTTTTTAGCAAAGTTTCGTTCGAGTTCTATGTGTAGTATCCGAGCTGCAAAATTCTAATTTTATTTAGGCGGGGGTGGTTTACCCGCTATGTGGAGTACGGCAACTAAAATCAGTTTGGGCCCTTTTATTCGGTATATATAGGGTATGTTTTTAGCAAAGTTTCGTTCGAGTTCTATGTGTAGTAGCCGAGCTGCAAAATTCTAATTTTATTTAGGCGGGGGTGGTTTACCCGCTATGTGGAGTACGGCAACTAAAATCAGTTTGGGCCCTTTTATTCGGTATATATAGGGTATGTTTTTAGCAAAGTTTCGTTCGAGTTCTATGTGTAGTAGCCGAGCTGCAAAATTCTAATTTTATTTAGGCGGGGGTGGTTTACCCGCTATGTGGAGTACGGCAACTAAAATCAGTTTGGGCCCTTTTATTCGGTATATATAGGGTATGTTTTTAGCAAAGTTTCGTTCGAGTTCTATGTGTAGTAGCCGAGCTGCAAAATTCTAATTTTATTTAGGCGGGGGTGGTTTACCCGCTATGTGGAGTACGGCAACTAAAATCTGTTTGGGCCCTTTTATTCGGTATATATAGGGTATGTTTTTAGCAAAGTTTCGTTCGAGTTCTATGTGTAGTATCCGAGCTGCAAAATTCTAATTTTATTTAGGCGGGGGTGGTTTACCCGCTATGTGGTGTACGGCAACTAAAATCAGTTTGGGCCCTTTTATTCGGTATATATAGGGTATGTTTTTAGCAAAGTTTCGTTCGAGTTCTATGTGTAGTAGCCGAGCTGCAAAATTCTAATTTTATTTAGGCGGGGGTGGTTTACCCGCTATGTGGAGTACGGCAACTAAAATCAGTTTGGGCCCTTTTATTCGGTATATATAGGGTATGTTTTTAGCAAAGTTTCGTTCGAGTTCTATGTGTAGTAGCCGAGCTGCAAAATTCTAATTTTATTTAGGCGGGGGTGGTTTACCCGCTATGTGGAGTACGGCAACTAAAATCAGTTTGGGCCCTTTTATTCGGTATATATAGGGTATGTTTTTAGCAAAGTTTCGTTCGAGTTCTATGTGTAGTAGCCGAGCTGCAAAATTCTAATTTTATTTAGGCGGGGGTGGTTTACCCGCTATGTGGAGTACGGCAACTAAAATCAGTTTGGGCCCTTTTATTCGGTATATATAGGGTATGTTTTTAGCAAAGTTTCGTTCGAGTTCTATGTGTAGTAGCCGAGCTGCAAAATTCTAATTTTATTTAGGCGGGGGTGGTTTACCCGCTATGTGGAGTACGGCAACTAAAATCAGTTTGGGCCCTTTTATTCGGTATATATAGGGTATGTTTTTAGCAAAGTTTCGTTCGAGTTCTATGTGTAGTAGCCGAGCTGCAAAATTCTAATTTTATTTAGGCGGGGGTGGTTTACCCGCTATGTGGAGTACGGCAACTAAAATCAGTTTGGGCCCTTTTATTCGGTATATATAGGGTATGTTTTTAGCAAAGTTTCGTTCGAGTTCTATGTGTAGTATCCGAGCTGCAAAATTCTAATTTTATTTAGGCGGGGGTGGTTTACCCGCTATGTGGAGTACGGCAACTAAAATCAGTTTGGGCCCTTTTATTCGGTATATATAGGGTATGTTTTTAGCAAAGTTTCGTTCGAGTTCTATGTGTAGTAGCCGAGCTGCAAAATTCTAATTTTATTTAGGCGGGGGTGGTTTACCCGCTATGTGGAGTACGGCAACTAAAATCAGTTTGGGCCCTTTTATTCGGTATATATAGGGTATGTTTTTAGCAAAGTTTCGTTCGAGTTCTATGTGTAGTAGCCGAGCTGCAAAATTCTAATTTTATTTAGGCGGGGGTGGTTTACCCGCTATGTGGAGTACGGCAACTAAAATCAGTTTGGGCCCTTTTATTCGGTATATATAGGGTATGTTTTTAGCAAAGTTTCGTTCGAGTTCTATGTGTAGTAGCCGAGCTGCAAAATTCTAATTTTATTTAGGCGGGGGTGGTTTACCCGCTATGTGGAGTACGGCAACTAAAATCAGTTTGGGCCCTTTTATTCGGTATATATAGGGTATGTTTTTAGCAAAGTTTCGTTCGAGTTCTATGTGTAGTATCCGAGCTGCAAAATTCTAATTTTATTTAGGCGGGGGTGGTTTACCCGCTATGTGGAGTACGGCAACTAAAATCTGTTTGGGCCCTTTTATTCGGTATATATAGGGTATGTTTTTAGCAAAAATTCGTTCGAGTTCTATGTGTAGTATCCGAGCTGCAAAATTCTAATTTTATTTAGGCGGGGGTGGTTTACCCGCTATGTGGAGTACGGCAACTAAAATCTGTTTGGGCCCTTTTATTCGGTATATATAGGGTATGTTTTTAGCAAAGTTTCGTTCGAGTTCTATGTGTAGTATCCGAGCTGCAAAATTCTAATTTTATTTAGGCGGGGGTGGTTTACCCGCTATGTGGAGTACGACAACTAAAATCAGTTTGGGCCCTTTTATTCGGTATATATAGGGTATGTTTTTAGCAAAGTTTCGTTCGAGTTCTATGTGTAGTAGCCGAGCTGCAAAATTCTAATTTTATTTAGGCGGGGGTGGTTTACCCGCTATGTGGAGTACGGCAACTAAAATCAGTTTGGGCCTTTTTATTCGGTATATATAGGGTATGTTTTTAGCAAAGTTTCGTTCGAGTTCTATGTGTAGTAGCCGAGCTGCAAAATTCTAATTTTATTTAGGCGGGGGTGGTTTACCCGCTATGTGGAGTACGGCAACTAAAATCTGTTTGGGCCCTTTTATTCGGTATATATAGGGTATGTTTTTAGCAAAGTTTCGTTCGAGTTCTATGTGTAGTAGCCGAGCTGCAAAATTCTAATTTTATTTAGGCGGGGGTGGTTTACCCGCTATGTGGAGTACGGCAACTAAAATCTGTTTGGGCCCTTTTATTCGGTATATATAGGGTATGTTTTTAGCAAAGTTTCGTTCGAGTTCTATGTGTAGTAGCCGAGCTGCAAAATTCTAATTTTATTTAGGCGGGGGTGGTTTACCCGCTATGTGGAGTACGGCAACTAAAATCAGTTTGGGCCCTTTTATTCGGTATATATAGGGTATGTTTTTAGCAAAGTTTCGTTCGAGTTCTATGTGTAGTATCCGAGCTGCAAAATTCTAATTTTATTTAGGCGGGGGTGGTTTACCCGCTATGTGGAGTACGGCAACTAAAATCTGTTTGGGCCCTTTTATTCGGTATATATAGGGTATGTTTTTAGCAAAGTTTCGTTCGAGTTCTATGTGTAGTATCCGAGCTGCAAAATTCTAATTTTATTTAGGCGGGGGTGGTTTACCCGCTATGTGGAGTACGACAACTAAAATCAGTTTGGGCCCTTTTATTCGGTATATATAGGGTATGTTTTTAGCAAAGTTTCGTTCGAGTTCTATGTGTAGTAGCCGAGCTGCAAAATTCTAATTTTATTTAGGCGGGGGTGGTTTACCCGCTATGTGGAGTACGGCAACTAAAATCAGTTTGGGCCTTTTTATTCGGTATATATAGGGTATGTTTTTAGCAAAGTTTCGTTCGAGTTCTATGTGTAGTAGCCGAGCTGCAAAATTCTAATTTTATTTAGGCGGGGGTGGTTTACCCGCTATGTGGAGTACGGCAACTAAAATCTGTTTGGGCCCTTTTATTCGGTATATATAGGGTATGTTTTTAGCAAAGTTTCGTTCGAGTTCTATGTGTAGTAGCCGAGCTGCAAAATTCTAATTTTATTTAGGCGGGGGTGGTTTACCCGCTATGTGGAGTACGGCAACTAAAATCAGTTTGGGCCCTTTTATTCGGTATATATAGGGTATGTTTTTAGCAAAGTTTCGTTCGAGTTCTATGTGTAGTAGCCGAGCTGCAAAATTCTAATTTTATTTAGGCGGGGGTGGTTTACCCGCTATGTGGAGTACGGCAACTAAAATCTGTTTGGGCCCTTTTATTCGGTATATATAGGGTATGTTTTTAGCAAAGTTTCGTTCGAGTTCTATGTGTAGTATCCGAGCTGCAAAATTCTAATTTTATTTAGGCGGGGGTGGTTTACCCGCTATGTGGAGTACGGCAACTAAAATCAGTTTGGGCCCTTTTATTCGGTATATATAGGGTATGTTTTTAGCAAAGTTTCGTTCGAGTTCTATGTGTAGTAGCCGAGCTGCAAAATTCTAATTTTATTTAGGCGGGGGTGGTTTACCCGCTATGTGGAGTACGGCAACTAAAATCTGTTTGGGCCCTTTTATTCGGTATATATAGGGTATGTTTTTAGCAAAGTTTCGTTCGAGTTCTATTTGTAGTAGCCGAGCTGCAAAATTCTAATTTTATTTAGGCGGGGGTGGTTTACCCGCTATGCGGAGTACGGCAACTAAAATCAGTTTGGGCCCTTTTATTCGGTATATATAGGGTATGTTTTTAGCAAAGTTTCGTTCGAGTTCTATGTGTAGTAGCCGAGCTGCAAAATTCTAATTTTATTTAGGCGGGGGTGGTTTACCCGCTATGTGGAGTACGGCAACTAAAATCTGTTTGGGCCCTTTTATTCGGTATATATAGGGTATGTTTTTAGCAAAGTTTCGTTCGAGTTCTATGTGTAGTATCCGAGCTGCAAAATTCTAATTTTATTTAGGCGGGGGTGGTTTACCCGCTATGTGGAGTACGGCAACTAAAATCAGTTTGGGCCCTTTTATTCGGTATATATAGGGTATGTTCTTAGCAAAGTTTCGTTCGAGTTCTATGTGTAGTAGCCGAGCTGCAAAATTCTAATTTTATTTAGGCGGGGGTGGTTTACGCGCTATGTGGAGTACGGAACGAAATTCGGTTTTGGGCCATTTTATTCGGTATATAGAGGGCAGGTTTTTAGCAAAGTTTCTTTCAGGGTCCATATGTAGCATTCGAGCTGAAAATTATTATTTAATTTTGCCCGATATGTGAAGTATCTGTTTATGCGCCGACATTTCTCATGTGTAGCAGCTAAAAGGCTTTATTCGGTTCGCATAATTCCTTAATTGATTTGAATGTGGTGTTAGTTTCATTCTCTATAATTTTTTGTATATCTATGAGCTCTTCGGCAATGTTCGTCACTTTTGGCTGCTACCTTCTGGCTGCCGTCTTCACACCGGTAGTCATTCCTGTGTTTCCTGAGATTGATATTTCTATTACTTTTGCAACTGAGACGAAAATACCTGAAATTTTCAATTATTAGGTTCTGTATGATCTAAACAATATCAATATGAACTCAAAACTATTTTAAACTTTCTCATTTTCGCAATACCGAATTTGATAGTAATATTTTTAGAAATTTTTCTACACTTAAGTTTTTTATAGTTGGGCATGAAAAAGCGCGAAGGTGGCAAAAAAGCAAATTAATATGATGATTTATAAGGACGCTATAGAAATGACTATTGTTGGTACTTATTTTTAATTATTAATAAAATTATTACCTAGATATTTAATTAAATTTGTTTTTTTCGGGTAATAAGGAACTAAGCAATGTAAAATTTTGAAGAACGGCTGTGTAAACTTTACGACTGGTAAATATTTGAGTTGGCTTTTGCAAGGCAGCAGAAAAGTTCTCACATTTAAAATTACTAAGGAAAATAACAGTCCATGACAAGGATCATTTGCATTCATTGTTATTCCGATGTCGACTTATTTTAGTCTGTACTTACTGTACTTTGTTAGTAAAATTAATTTTAGGGCGCATACTTTTGAATATTTTTCAGTAAAAGTGAGAGTCGGAAGCATAGAAGTTTTTCAAGAGCTTAAGTTATAATTTCACAATTACCAAGTCACATTCACATCTAAACCGTGTATTTATTGAATATACACTGAAAGACAAAAAGAGTGGGGCAGTTAGTTTTTAAGTTCTTCTTAAAGATAAATGACTAATGTGCCTTGAAATGCTTATTTGCTACTCTAATTTAAAAAATTCACTAGTTTTAGTCTTCATTTTGATATTTAATTCGAAATTCCTTTAAATTTTTACAAAAATGTGAACATCATCTAGTCAACCTATGTGAATGTTGTGTTAAGTTATTGTTTTCGTTGTTGTTTCGTGTTGTATCTGTCACTTTTTGTCAAATGTTGAATATTAATCTTCTACCATGGTAATATATCTGTGGAAACTTTTATGTAAAATGCGCATGTCCTACTCCGTTAAGGAGGGGTTGCGAACGAAGGCTTCCTTAAGGGAGGCAGCGAACGACTGCGTCAGTCACGTTTTGCTACCCCATCTGTAAATACATGTAAAATAAATATCGCTATCTATTAAACGTATTAAAAGTCTCCTTGTTTTATTATATTTGCCAAATTTTGGTGCCGAAACCCGGGAACAAGGAGATTTTAATCGGTATCGGGAACGCGATCGCGAGTAACGGCGGATGTTTTAAAGGTTAGTGAAATTGTGGCTCAAAATGGAAAAGGCGCGTCGAAACGCATGTCGTACGCAATTAACTAAAACAGTAAACGCAATAACGGCTGTTTTAGAAACGAACTATAGTGAGGAAGACCTGTGTACAGCAATAGCGAAGTTAAAGTTATGCAGTAACAATTTAAAGGAAGCCGATAGTGTGTACGAGCCAGTAATCACTGAAAACTTCGAGGAAGAGATACAACGCACACTGGACTACGAAGAAACTGCAGCCACCCTAATGGCTAGGTTGGAACATCGGAGGGAAAAGGTGAAACAAAGCACGATGAACAGAACGAGCCCAACAATCCACAACGTGGAACAGCAGCCGCAATCAACTGGGTCCAATAATATGGTAAAACTGCAACGTTTGGAACTAATCAAATTTGATGGAAGCCCAAAACTATGGATACCATATTGGGAGCAGTTCAAATCATGTGTGCATGAAAACGGGCAGCTGAATAAGGGAGATAAATTCAATTATCTTCGTATGTCGGTAATTGGTAAGGCAGCCGAAGCGATCGAAGGATTTCCACCTTCAGGTGCGTTTTATGAAGAGGCACTCAGCCTACTGAAGGAACAGTTCGGTGATACTGAACTTTTAATAGAACAGTACTTCGAACACATATTAACAATCAAACCTTTGCGCTCAAAAAACGACACAATAACGTTACGCAAAAACTATAATATAGTTACGTCAGCCATGCGAGCATTGACCATTCTGGAAGTACCGTCTGCACAATACAATGTGATGGTTAAATCGACTTTAATCAAGTCTCTGCCGACGGAATTGAAATTAGAGTTCTTTAGGGAACAAAGACGAAAAGCACCAGATGTATCCCAGGCCGTTTCTACGGAAGCCGAAGATAGGTCATCGGCATCAGGATTTACAAAGCAAGGAACGGAACGACAAGTGATGGATTTATTACAGTTCCTTAAAACCGAATTGGAATCCCTGGACCTTGCTCTAAAAGGGAAAGTCGACCAGCAAGTTCCCAGAACGAGGGTTGAAATCGACCGGAACCCTGTCTTCCGCGGCACGGCGACAAATTTATTAGCTACTGAGCAAGTTCCTGGTAGCTCATGCTTCTTCTGCAGCAATGATCATAAAACGGAGGTTTGCGATGCCGTTTTGGCGGTCGAGCAGAAAAAGGATCTTCTGCGTAAGAAAGGTCATTGTTTTCGGTGCACTAAACCCAACCATGCCGCTAGGAATTGTAGGAATAGATACATTGTTTGTAAGAAGTGTAAGGGGCGCCATGCCACGACTTTATGCGATCCTGAATGGGTGAAAAATGTAAATGACGGATTAGCTGCCCAAACAGCAGGTAGTGCGGAAATGAACCCCGATAATTGTCCATCGACCTCCACGACTGTATCCAGCTTAATGACAAATATAAGCAAAAACGTTTTGTTACAAACAGCCTGTGTTTATGCTGGAAAGGAAAATAACAACATGAAATTGATTCGGACAATCATTGATGGAGGAAGCCAAATCACATTTGTTAAGGAAAAGGTATCGAGACTTTTGGGATTACCAATAATCGGGCAACAGCACCTGAGCATTGCTGCTTTTGGACATAACGGAGCAGCGCCGGCCAAGTTATGTAATCGGGTGTTGATTACTTTGAAGGGACAAT
Organism: Agriotes lineatus; assembly: GCA_940337035.1. Classification (NCBI taxonomy): domain Eukaryota; kingdom Metazoa; phylum Arthropoda; class Insecta; order Coleoptera; family Elateridae; genus Agriotes; species Agriotes lineatus. The sequence continues at coordinate 190,489 of CALNHX010001714.1, read as the reverse complement.
ACGACGAGGACACCATTAAATTAGAAGCTGTAGAAGTTCCAGAAATTTGTATGGATACATTAAAGGTACCAAACAAGACTTCAGCAGATTTCAAGAATTGGCAGCTAGCAGATTGTGTGCCTCTTGATCGCGAAGTAATTAAAGGGATTAGTGTGTTAATAGGTGCGGACAATTATTGGGCAGTAGTTACTGGTGAACACACAAGGCTTGGCGAAAGACTGATGGCTGTAAAAACAAAGTTCGGGTACACAATACAAGGCCCGGTAGCCGTGGAACCAGTGAACGTATTCGCGAATGTACAGGCAGTGTTACATGCGACAGTTATTAGTGCGGAACCAGAATTACAGAGACATAGAAATTCGGAATCGATAAGCATTATTAACGAAACAATGCAAGATAACTTGTCTTCCAAAGAAAATTGTGTTGTTCGCGAACGTGTGAGAAAGACGGGAGATGTAGTTCTGGTGCAAGAAGGTGATAAATCACCGGGCTGCAATAATGAACGTAAAAATTCTGACGTGGGATTTTACGCGAACAATTTTATATATAGTGCTAATAATGTAGATCTAAGAAAATATTTAGGGCATAGTGTCATAGAGTCATTTAAAAACGCAAAAATAAAGTGGCCATCTGAGGCACCGATTTTAAATGACAATAGGAGTGTAGCCATAAAGTTTTCGAGTAAGATGACAGGATTAAGTTGGAATTCCAGAAATACTAGTTTATATGTAAATAATAGAATAGGTGTAAACAATAGAATAGGGAATTCCAGAAATAATGGAATAGTTGTAATCAATAAAATAGGTGTACATAATAGAATTAAGTAGCGCATAATTTCGCGGGCGGAGGATGTGGAAACTTTTATGTAAAATGCGCATGTCCTACTCCGTTAAGGAGGGGTTGCGAACGAAGGCTTCCTTAAGGGAGGCAGCGAACGACTGCGTCAGTCACGTTTTGCTACCCCATCTGTAAATACATGTAAAATAAATATCGCTATCTATTAAACGTATTAAAAGTCTCCTTGTTTTATTATATTTGCCAAAATATCCGGCTAGTGTTCATTCTGAAGTATTTGTTCAATTTGTTCTTGAATTTGTTGTTTTTTATGTTTTACTGTTACTGCATTATTGTATAAACTTAATAATTTACTGCTACTGTCAGACTGTTTCAAAATTATGAAAAAAATAAGTGTCACACTCTTTTTGTCCTTCAGTGTATATCTGTAAAATAAGTGAGGTCATACTTTTTATAGCATGTTGCTGGCCATGCATGGGCGGGTACATTTAATACTTTTCGATATTATACGTATTACCATCTTTGGCTTCCATTAAATTCTCTTTACGTAGATGAAGGTGGACCAGCATCTGCCGTGTACGGACATAAATTAAGATCATAAAACCTAATAAATCTGAGAAATGCAGGAGGAAATCCTAATAATGCGGAACTGCTTCTGTATTTACTGTAAGGCCAGGAGCCAAATTTAGTTTTATAGATAACTGTGTTCGAAGTTTCTGCTGTTTATGGTAAATTCAATAAAAAAATAGTAGCTTTCATGGAGTCTAAAATATTTTAAGTACCATGGTAGGTTCGGTATACGTGTATTGAATTATACATGTCGTTTATCCTTGCTGAAATTCCAAGCAAAACAAAGCAATTAATAGTAGCATGATAACATTGATAACACACCACGTGCAATGTTGTGACGTACTTCAAAACGCATGCAAAGTTTTACTACCTGCAATTATTCCATTAGTTGCAGTTAAATTTTCAGAATCGGAATAATACCAATTTGTGCCCAACTGACGTTTTTAAAGACGATTTTTAATTAATTTTGATAATAGGATGGCTCAGTGTCAATGAAATAATTGTCTATAATTAATTTGTAGAATGGACTACCAAAATTCTAAAACAATGTAGTAGTAGTAGCAATGTGAACTATATTTCTTAATACCGTCCTGGATTTAACCAAAGTGATAACTTCTTATTTGAAATAACACTCTATATATCTAAGCGGCTGTTCTGTAAAAACTCGAACTGTTTCAAACCGATGTATAATGTAAAGTTTCCATAATGATAAAGTTCAGAAATATATTTTATTATTTGGAGTTGCCTTAACTTTCGCATCTTCTTTTTTTTACTAAATTTCTTATAAGCGTGTTTCGTCATCAAAGAATTAACGGGCTAACCATAAGACATACACCAAGTATCCAAATTCGTATTTTATAATTTTCGTTGTACTACTTAGAATCGCAATTCGAAACCAAACGAACATCGCTTATTTCCTTAAATACGTCAACGTAAACTAAAATTACCATAGCTATACTTGTTTGAGCACTAATCAGGATCGAAGGTACAATGTTTGTAGCCTTCTCAGTTTTTCGCTACCTGGAAAACCGCTGATCGCCAGCTCGCCTTGGAATTTGTGGACTGTATGATTGTAGGTTTCACTGAATTATACACACGTTGAAAAGCGAAGGTAGTAATTTATTGCCATAAATTAACACGAACAGTTTAACATTTACAAAGAATTAGCTTTCGGAGTGCGGACCGGTTTGCATGCTGCCACTTTGACAGATGAAACGTAAGTGTTTTTGGAATCGGATGCCGGCGAGGCAGTCTACTGCGCACAGTACGAATTCAGAATGTAAGAGAGGCGGCAAAAGTTTATAAAGTCCTTAACATACCGCCCGCCTTGGAAAGGGTAACCTTTCAAATAAAACAGTACAGAGTTGACATGTAAAAGCTAGAGTAAAACATGTAACATGAACACACATATATACAAAGCCTAATAGTACATGGATCTTAATCTAGTACAAGAAAACCCGAACAATGGGGAGCCAAAAGGCTTTACGAAAACTGCGCTGAACGCTAACGCACTAGTTCACAACACTAGGTAGCGGGCACAATTTAGCGAAGGATCGCTTCACGATCCCTGACACAGTGTTCACTGACGCCACACGCGTAACGCCGTCAAGGCCAGGGTGCAGCTCGGTGACCCGGCCTAACCTCCACTTCAGAGGGGGTAGATTGTCATCCTTGATGAGGACCATGGAACCAGGCTGGAGGTCCGAAAGATGCGTGCGCCATTTGGTGCGCTGTTGGAGTTCAGAGATGTACTCTTTACTCCATCTCTTCCACACATTCTGGTGAAGTTGTTGTATTCTCTGGTATTTAGACAGACGAGACTCGGCTATCTCAGTAACGTTGGGATCAGGCAGTGACACCAACGGACGACCAATCAGGAAATGAGCAGGAGTCAAAGGCTGAAGGTCGTTTGGATCAGAGGACAAAGGGGACAGGGGTCGGGAGTTTAAGGTCGCTTCCACCTGTGCCAACAAAGTGCAAAATTCATCGTAATTTAGACTAGCGTTACCTATAACGCGACGTATGTGATGTTTGGAGGACTTGATTCCGGCCTCCCACAATCCGCCAAAGTGGGGACTGTGCGCGGGTATAAAATGCCAAGCTACTCCGTCGTTCGCGACTGATTCGGACATAGAAGGGTTTTGTTCCGCGAGAAAATTGCCTAATTCGATTAACTCGGAATTAGCGCCTACAAAGTTAGTGCCGTTGTCTGAGTAGACATGGAGCGGTTTGCCTCGTCGAGCCACAAACCGGCGAAAAGCCATTAAGAAGGCTTCAGTAGAAAGGTCAGCGACCAATTCAAGGTGCACTGCTTTTGTGATAAAACAAACGAATAGACAAAGGTAGGACTTGACTAGTTTAGAACCACGTCCTTTGCGATCCTTTATCATAAACGGTCCACCATAATCGATACCAGTCGTATGAAATGGGGGCGATGATTGAATACGAGAGGCTGGCAGGTCTCCCATTATGGGTTCAGTTAACTTAGGAGAAAATCTAAAACACCGTAAGCATTGATGAACCACTTGCTTGACGATATTTCTGCCAGAGGTGATCCAATATCGTTCTCTGAGATTAGCTAACAGCATTTGAGGTCCGGCATGGAGAAGCCGAAGATGTTCATGCGATACTAGGAGTTTGGCGAATGGATGTTTGCCAGAAATCACTAGAGGAAACTTCTTGTCAAAGGGTAATTGAGAGTTGTGGAGCCTACCACCAACTCTTAGCAATCCCTCGGAATCCAGAAAGGGATTCAGGGATATCAAAGCAGAAGATTGTTTCACAGGCTTGCTCTGTGACAACAGTTTAAGTTCGTCAGGAAATGACTCGCGTTGGGAAAACCTGGCAAGTCTTACAATAGATGATTGCAGTTCATCTGTAGAAAGGGGCCCAGAAAGACGATCAGCTTTGGGGGCTCGCGCATTGTTATGAAAACGAAAGCAATAAGCTATAACTCGTTGTAAGCGAGCAAAGCTTGAATACTGATTGAACGGAAATGGTTCAACAGAGGTTACAGGAAAACTCTGAACTTCTTTTTTGAATTCTGGAAGCTCAGCACGAACATGTTTGGAAGTAGGCCAAGAGGCCTCACCTTCGCTTAGCTAGGTGGGACCATGCCACCAAAGGCTCAATTCTTTCAAACCTAAAGGGGTGATTCTCCTAGTGAGAAGATCAGCAGGATTAGACGTTGTGGGAACATGCCGCCAAGTGGCATCAAAGGTGAGTTGCTGAACATCAGCAACTCTGTTGCACACAAAGGTCTTAAGAAGATTTGGACTGGTTTTCAACCATCCTAGCACTATTGTGGAATCTGTCCACAGACCGATTCTAGATATTGGCAAATCAAGTGCCTTTATGACTTGCACGGAAAGTTTGCTTAGAAGAACAGCTCCGCAGAGCTCGAGCTTTGGGATTGTCAAGGGCTTTAAAGGGGCTACCTTGGCCTTGGAACAGAGAAGGTGAACCTGTACTTCCCCTTCCTGATTCTTGGAACGTAGGTATATCGACGCACCGTAACTATTGTTAGAGGCGTCGCAGAAACCATGGAGCTCTATCTCGACCACGCTCCGACAGAGGACGTGACGAGGAATTGCTAAGTCATTGAGCATGAGAAGCTCACTGCGATAGGTTAACCATTTTTCTTGTATGGCTTTAGGAACGGGTTCATCCCAATCCAGCTTTTCCATCCAAAGCTGTTGCAAAAGAACCTTGGCACCCATGGTGCATGGACTTAGAAGACCCAACGGGTCGAATATCTGCGATATTTCAGACAAGATGCTACGCTTCGTAGCCTTACTACTTGTAGAATTTGAAATATTGAACATCAGATGATCGCTTTTAAAGGACCAAATCAAACCAAGGGTGTTTGTGTGCTCATGTGCACTGAAATCAAGAACACCCGGATGTAAATCGGAATCTGGTATTCCATCGAGAACTTCTGGAGAGTTAGAAATCCACTTTCTAAGTTTGAAGCAGCCTGACTCAAGAATCTGATCCAAGTTTGAGCAGAGAGTACGCGCTTTCTCAGGAGTGTCGGCACCTGTCAGAAGGTCGTCGACGTAGAAGTCCTCCTTTATGATTCGAGAGACTTCGGGATTTGAAGCCTCACATTCGATGCCCAATTGGGTTAAGCATCGAATAGCAAGAAAAGATGCTGAAGCGGTGCCATACGTAACCGTATTCAGGTCGTACGACCGAAGAGGCTCAGCTGAGGAGGGTCGCCACAAGATTCTCTGAAGGGGCCTATGGTTAGGATTCACCAGAACCTGGCGATACATCTTCTCGATATCAGCTGATATAGCGAATAAATGCTTGCGAAAGCGAACAAGAATTGAAAATAAGTCTTGCTGCACGGTTGGGCCAACCATCTGAATGCTGTTCAGAGATTGCCCTGAAGTGGTTGCTTGAGAACCATTGAAAACAACTCGGAGTTTAGTTGTCAGGCTTTCCTCTTTTAAGACTCCGTGGTGGGGTAGATAATAGGATATCTCGTTTGAATTAGGGTTTGAAACGGACATATGACCTAATTCAGAATATTCATTCATGAAACTCGAATAGCGATTGGACAAGTCAGGGTTCGCTTGTAACCGCTTCTCTAATGATAAGGATCTTTTCTGAGCGATTTGCAATGAATCGCCCAGTACCTCTACAGGCTTCTTGAAAGGGATAGAGACAACGAATCGACCATTCGCTTCTCGTTGAGTATTTTGCACGAAATGTGCCTCACAGGCGTTCTCTTCATTTGTGCGAACCTTTTCCTCTGGGTAATGTTCGAGTTGCCAAAACCTAGCAATGGGGTCAGAAGCATCCTCGATCGTGCTAAGATTGCACTGTACAGGGTACGCAGAAGGGGGGCCTGTGGGGCCAGAAACAATCCAACCAAAACGAGTCTTTTGGAGGATGGGAAGATTTGGGCCTAGACCAATTTGTCCAATACAAAGGAGCTGCCAGAAAATGGGCGAACCAATCAGAATGTCGATGGTGCCCGGTTGGTCGTAGGACAGATCTGATAACTTGATGTTATCAGGAACCTTGAAGCTGTTTCGCTGGACGCGAAAACTTGGGGTAACACCCGTAATCTCATCGAGAACAAGACAGGATAGGCCAATGCCGTATGAAGTGTGAGGGGCTTGCAGCTTGATATCACACCTAGCCTTGATTTGAGAAGTGGCTTTACTTAAGCCAGAAACAGTAACGTTGACTTCGCGAATTGGAAGCTTCAACCTTTTACACAAATCTGAACGTATAAAGTTCGACTGGGAACCGGAATCCAACAGGATTCGCACAACGTGAGGCGTACCATCATCAGCGATGAGTTTAGCGGTAGCCGTAGGTAAGAGTACCTGAAAAGCATTCGAACAGAATGCAGAAATCGATTGGTTTAGTTCAACAGGGGTTTCTGCCGACATCGCAGATCCTGGTTGACTAGAAGAAGCGTTCTGAGGCTTATCCTCATGAAGAAGTGTGTTGTGCCTTGATTTGCACTTTCTACACGTATATTTGGAGCTACAAAGGCTCGCAAGGTGACCCTGAGTTAGGCAATTAAAACATACACGGAGCTCTTTTGCCTTTGAATTTCTGTCACGAACAGACAGCTTGACAAACTTATCGCATTTGTACAAGGAATGAGATCCTTTACAAAGTGGACACGAAGGGGTACCTGACACAAATGATTTCGAATGTACCTTGGAAGACTTTTCGGGTACAAGCTTAACATTTTTTACTTCCAGAGTTTCTAGAAGATTCGCTGTATTTTGTAAGAATTCCTTGAACTCATCAAGATTAGGCAGGTCAGAACTTGACCGGTTTCTAAGGACCTCCCATTCACGAAATGTAGTGGGGTCCAGTTTTTTAGAAACTACATAAATTATAACAAAATCAAGAAGCTCGCTTTCGGTAGCTAATGATTTGATTGCTGCAAAATGTTTGAATAACATATCGCTAATCGTACGCAATTTAGTTGCAGATTCCTTACTGCAAGATTCGAGTTCAAATATAGCCTTGAGGTGGTTATGAACCAGAATTTTTGGATCATTGTATCGATTGCACAATGCATCCCAGGCTAGAGTATAATTACTCGCAGTAAACTCTAAACTTTTTATAATTTGGCTTGCATCACCCTGTAAACTAGCCTTTAAGTAATGCAGCTTTTGAATATTAGTTAACGCTTGATTCTCATGAATTAAACTAATAAAAATCTCACGAAACTCTAACCATTCTGAAACGTTCCCTGAATATTTGGGAATTGAAATGGCAGGAAGGCGTACAGCTTGATTATTGCAATGTGAACTGCAATTTGAATGCGTTGATCTTACGCTACCATTAGGAGATCCAGAACGATCTGGTGCAACATCAGACTGTTTGTTGTATTCATTAATCAAACATTTAGCTTGTGATATTGCGAAAAAATAAGAATCTTCAAATTCAACTTGTTGCTGCATTTCAGATTCTGTATCCTTACTGTTTTCTAAAATTTGTTCATGAACCGCATAATATTCCGATAGCACGGTGGCTATAGCATCCAATCTTTCTTGCAATTGAACAATCTGAGCGCTAGATAAGAATTGATCTTCTTCATAAATTGTTTGCAAAGATTGAACATGATTTGAAAAACGCGTAAGCTTGCCTTTAATAGAGCCACGTGCTCTTACAAGCGAATCCATAATTGTTGAGATTAAAAACAATTTAACCGATCGAACTAACTTTTCGTACGCCTCTGGCGTGAATTTTGTACGCTTCTGGTACGCGGACCCAACGGGTCAACTATCTGTGATATTTCAGGCAAGACGCTACGCGCGGTAGCCTTACTACTTGCAGAGTCTGAAATATTCTTTAATGATAAAACCCTTTCGCACGCCTCTGGCGCGAATTTGTTTATAACGCAAACAGCGCTTGCTAGCAACGCGAGAAACTTGTAGCTTACGACGCAGAAAACGACCTTGGTACAACGCGGGATTATTTATGAAACATGCAGGGGATATCGCTAACAAACGTAATAGCTTGGCATTTCACGCAATTAAAATGTTTATATGACTCATAAACCATTTGTTTACGCAATAATACGCAGCTGAAATTATGCACACATGCAAACACAGACGAAATAAACCAAATTTATGCATAGGAAAATCAGGCTTACATTTGATATTGGTGTGTGCCGCCTTGCCGGTTTTCTGTTCCTACTACCGTCTGGCTAGCAGCTGCAATGCCCACGTGCACGAATCTTGGCGTTGATAGCACCGTCTGCTGTCTTCCTTCCTCTCGTTGCGGGCACCGCATGTGCCCTCTTCGTTCCACGCGTTGCTGCGAAATTGGAACGCTGCTCCTTGCGGTCGATTATATGCGATGCAATACACAACTGAATATGTTTTGTACTTGCCTATGACCAATGTTGTCGAATGCTGTCGCTGTTTTGGACCCGCAATGACCTAATGTGGTTTAATCCGGTTCTGTAGGACCAATGTTTGAGCACTAATCAGGATCGAAGGTACAATGTTTGTAGCCTTCTCAGTTTTTCGCTATCTGGAAAACCGCTGATCGCCAGCTCGCCTTGGAATTTGTGGACTGTATGATTGTAGGTTTCACTGAATTATACACACGTTGAAAAGCGAAGGTAGTAATTTATTGCCATAAATTAACACGAACAGTTTAACATTTACAAAGAATTAGCTTTCGGAGTGCGGACCTGTTTGCATGCTGCCACTTTGACAGATGAAACGTAAGTGTTTTTGGAATCGGATGCCGGCGAGGCAGTCTACTGCGCACAGTACGAATTCAGAATGTAAGAGAGGCGGCAAAAGTTTATAAAGTCCTTAACAGTACCTCTTAAAAAAGATTAAAAATGACTTGGCCCTTACGGCTACACAGAATAACGCAGGAAGCTGTATAGATATACATAGAGCAATGGATGTATTTGCAGAAATACAAGCGAAGAAAAAACATTTTTAGATTGTAATTGCGGGGGACGCTATTATTGAAATAAATTTAAAGAACGTTCATATCTCAGTTTGCAGGTATTTGAATGTCCCTGGTGTATTAGTACACTTACGTGTATTTTTTAATATTACATAATAAAGTAACTTAATCTTGTATTTACCAACTGGTTTTTGTGCCCTATATAAGTATTTATCCGCTGTAGTAAATATAATTTTGTGGTGATAACGAGTGTAAGTGATCCTAACTGCTTGAATGTCCACAGTTGCAAACTCAATATATTATGGTAAAGAGAAATCATATTAATTTTTTCAAGACAATATTTACTTCAACCGTACTGAGAAAAAATTGAAGTGATGTTTTCCAAAAAAGGTATTTATCCTGGAATAATAGTTTTTACCGCCAACTTCATTGAGTTGCGAGAGGTAATCTTTACATTTTTTATGTTGTTTAGAAACCGATACAAAAACAAGCAAATAGCTTTACGTGAAAAGGTAATATATGCAAATTCATGTCTTCAAAGATATGCATAGATATTGTCGATGGTTGGCTGGGGGCCTGGCCCTCCCCAGCCAAAAATCCTAGTTACGCCAATGGTAACGACCAGAAAACAAGTTTATCAATCTTAGAGGCGAGAGTCGCGAGTGATCAGCAGACCGGGTACGTCACCGCAAACATCATTCCGGATTGCAGCATCAATAGAGTTCGTTTGTTTGTTGTGGTGGACAAAGTAAACAAAACACGCGATTAGGCTAAAACTAAAGTGTGATCACAATAGCTACAAATTCGATCGCTGTGAAATTAAGGGCGAAAGTCGTAGCTAACGACGTCCGCAAGCCCATCACAAGCACAGAGCGGCGCGCAACGTAATATTCCAGTTTTCCAGCGCGATAAAGCAATTGAAATTCTACTGCGACAACGTCAAAATCATAGCGCGATAACTGTAAGTGAAACGGTCAACATAGGTGCAAATGAATCAAAAGCCAACAACAGAAACACACTAGCAGAATACCTGGACCCAAAACGGAAGAGAGTGGCGGAATCACCGGAGCAAAGCGAACCGCCGGAAGAATTCAAAAATCGGGAATTCCAGAATCTGGCTTTCCAAGAATCCAAAAAAGTTAGTAGGCCACCGACAACTGCAACCGCCAAAAAGCAATAAAAATAAAACAAGACGAAGAGTAAAGACAAAACAGAATCACAAAAAGAAAATATGGAGGTATTCAAAAAAATGCTATGCGAATGGAAAGAAGAAATTAAAGAAGATCTCAGAAAAAACCAAGATGAATTGAAGAAATAATTCCAAACAGCCATGGAGGAAATCAAAAACATTAAGATGGAAAATGAAATACTAAAAAATGAAAAAGCGAAATTGCTTCAAGATAATATTGAAATCAAAAAAGAGCTAGGAACCATCAAGATGAATCTGGAATGGATGGAAAAAGAAAAAAGGAAGAACAATGTAGTTAGCGGACTGAGGATAGAGAGAAGCGAACCATCCACAATAAAAGAAGAAATGCAGCACTTTATGAGGGACAAACTAGAAATAGAAGTTAAAATAAAAGAAGCGCATAAAATGGGGGAAAGCGTATGGTTAATAGAAATGGAAAATGAAAGCGAAAAAAGGTTATGGAAAACAAGACAAAACTCAGGAAAAGGGAAAAACAAAAACAAATAAGAACTATGGCAGCAAATGAAAGAAACAACCACAAAAACGTGAAAATTGGTTACAACAAAGTGATAATAGACGAAGAAGAACGGAGATGGAGCACGTACTTGGAGAAAATGATTCCAAAAAACTAGCACATCCTTGAAATAGACCCGGCATTGAAACAGGACATGAGAACAGAGATGGAAAATAAGAAGAAACGAATAGGCGGCAAAATAAAAACTTTCACAAGCTGGTTGAATGTTTCTAGATAGGATCATGGAATGTAAGAGGAACCGACGAGGAAGGAGCCTTAAAAAACTAGTAAAAGAAATAAAGAAAGTCAACATATCAGTGCTAGCATTACAGGAAACAAAACACAAAGGAAACAAAATTGAGGAGGTTGATGGATATATTTATTTTAATAGTGGAGCAGAAGACAGGCGCCTGGGAACAGGATTCATCATAAAAAAGAGCTCAAATCAGCAGTAATGGAATTCAAACCCTTATCCAATAGAATGTGTATACTAAGAATGAGAGGGAAATACCAAAAGATCACAATCATAAACATCCATGCGCCAACTGAGGTAGCAGATATAGACAAGAAAGAAGATTTTTACAACAGGCTCGACGAAGAATACCAAAATATGACCTCAAAATAGTACTGGGAGACAAACGCGGAGATAGGGAGGGAACACCACTTCAGACCGACAATAGGCAAGCATAGTAAACACCAAAATACAAATGAAAATGGACAACTGTTAACTGACTTCGCCAAAGAAAAGAACATGATCATAAAAAGCACATACTACAAAAAAAAAGACATTCACAAGGGTACCTGGAGATCCCTCGACGGCACATACGTAAACCAAATTGACCGCGTAGTTATTGAAAGAGACGAGGAAAAATGCATAAAAGATATAAGAGCCTACAGAGGACCGGCCGCAGACACGGATCACTTTTTGGCATTAAAATGAAGCAAGAACTACCATTTGAACGAAATAGAAATCAAACAAAAACAACATACGTGGGAATAAGTAGAATGGAGAAAGACGAAGACAAAATTAGCTATCAGGACAAACTAACTACTAAACTAAATATAAGCCGTTCACGACCTTTTTGGGTCAGGTGAGGCTATGACCATCTAGTAATTTTGTTGGCAGAACCTTTGTTGCAACAAAACTCCCTTATGGAAACTTACACTTTTTGTGTTAGGTTAGGTTGTTTTCAGTTTAAGGTTATATTTTCTGAATAGGTACATTGTTGCCGGATATTCTCTAGTCTCCACATTGACTCGCGTTTTTTTTTAAATTTGGTCTGTCCTTTTTAAATTGGAAGTAGCATCGTTTAATTAAAACTTTTTGTTGAAACAAAATTATTTTGGGCATTTGGACTTTTCCTTTGACCGAAACTAAAATTATTTTTACACATTTGATAAATCATTTATTTTCTTAAGAATATTAAAATAATAAATCTGGCAATGTGGTGGCAAGAAAATGTCGAACAGACACTGACAGAAAAAAAAGCTGAATCCACTACATCATCGAATCAGTTAGTCCAACATGAAAAGAAAAAATCATAGTCAACTCTGTCCCAAAAAGGTCGTGAACGGCTTATGCAGTGCAAGACTGCAGGGACATAGAGCAACTGTGGACAGAGCTGAGAAACACAATAGAACAGTGTACAAGCAAAAACGCTGAAGCTAGGGGAAAGAAAAACAAAAAATGGTTTGATGCGGGGTGCGAAGAAGAAATACGGAAAAGGAACACCACAAGACTCAAAATGCTACAAACGAATTCAGACCAAGCAAAGCAAGATTACTTAAAACAAAGGAGAAAATGTAAAAAAATCTTGAGAGAAAAAAGAGGAAACACAAAGAAGAACCAGTAAACACCCTAGAAAATAAATACAGAAGCAATGAAATAAGAATCATGTACCAACAACTGAAAACAGAAAAAAAAATGATACCAAGCAAAGCCAATATTTTACAAAAACAAAAATGGTGAACTAGTGAGAGGAGAAGAAGATACACTACAACTCTGGAAGGACTACTTCAACAAACTGCTGAATATAAGCTCAACTATTGACAAAGATGTGGACGAAGAAAAAGACAGAGAAGATCCGTCCGAAAATGACAACAAAGAACGCCCTATGCGAGAAGAAATCGAAGAAATAATAAAACAACTCAAAAATAATAAGTGCCCGGGGAACGATAAGCTACATGCGGAGCTACATAAATATGGAGGTCAACATTTGGTGAGAGGGCTTTGGTATCTAATTGGAGAGATATGGACCCAGGAAAAATTACCGCAACAGTGGAACGAAGCGATACTACTACCGATCTACAAGAAAGGAGACAAAACCGAATGTGGGCACTACAGAGGTATCGCATTGCTAAATATGGCGTACAAAATCTTAGCCACCCACCTGAAAAATAAGCTAAAAATAAAAGTGGAGGGGGAGATAGGCGAATACCAGTGTGGTTTCAGAAAGGGCAGATCGGTAGTAGACCAAATATTCGCATTAAGGGAAATACAAGCCGAAAGCTACGAGTACAAAAAGGAAACATATCTAGTCTTTATAGATTACAAACAAGCGTTCGATACAATTAATAGGAAAAAACTATATAACGCATTGGAAGCGCTAGGTGTAAATGGAAAACTCCTGAGACTAATAAAACTAACCTTGAAACAAACAAAAAACGTGGTAAGAGTAGGAAACAAATTATCAGGACAGTTTGAAGTTCACGAAGGATTAAGGCAAGGCGACCCCCTCTCCTCAATATTGTTTAACTGCGCGCTAGAGTATATAATCAGAAGAGCCAAAATAAACAGATCAGGTCTGGTATATCACAACAAACACCAGTGCTTGACATTTGCCGATGATCTAGCAATACTAGCAAGAAGTAAAATAGAGTTAAAAACCATAATACTGAGAATGGACGAAGTAGCACGAGATATGGGACTAAATATCAATGAAAGCAAAACCAAATACATGACATGGACCGATCAACAATTTGACAGCTCAAGCAGACTAACAATAAAAACAACTGAAGGAAAAGTGTACAGTTTCAAAGAGGTAGCAGCATTCACATACCTAGGTACGGAATTCTACAGAATACCAGACATAAGGAAGGAAATACAGAGAAGAATAATGGCTGGAAACCGTGGAATGCAGACATTCACAGGATGCGTATACAACGAGTCCATAAAGTTTTGGACAAATTCATTTAAAATTCAGATATTTCATTATCGGACAAACGCTCGAACATGTCAATTAGTATTTTCAGTTGCGCATTTTTTAAAGTAAGAAGTTAGTATATAGGGTGTCCCAGGTAAGAGATAACACGTCATGTAGGTTTTTTTAAATTGGAACACCCTCTATATTGTACCATTTTCGAATTCTACGTTGAAAACCGAACACTTTTTGTATAACCAACGATATCTCTAAATTCAGCGGTTTTCGAAATATTGACGTTTGAACATTGAAGATTTGGAACATTTACGCAGCTGTAAAAACCAAACGGTTTCAATTAAAGTGAAACGGCTTGCACTTGTGTATCTCAGTTTTCTATGAGCTATCATTTGATGCTATTTTTCGATTCAACCAGAAATGTAAATTTTTTGACCGGAAGTCAGAAAAAACAATATCAATGTTTTCAAACGTCAATATTTCGAAAACCGCTGAATTTAGAGATATAGTTGGATTTACAAAAAGTGTTCAGTTTTCAACGTAGAATTCGAAAATGGTACAATATAGAGGGTGTTCCATTTTAAAAAAACCTACATGACGCCATATTTCTTACCTGGGACACCTTGTATACTAACTTTTTATTTTAAAAAACGCGCAACTAAAAATGCTAATTGACAGGTTCGAGTGTTTTTCCGATAATGAAATATCTGAATTTTAAATGAATTTGTGCAAGACTTTATGGACTCATTGTATAATAAAAATATATGAAGGGGCCTCAAAACGAAGATCTATAAAACGGGTCAGACCGCCGGAAGGGTGAGCTCTTTGGGGGTGAAGGTGCATGCAGTGGGTCCTTAAGGTCCCTAGGGGTTCCGGTTTCTGATACCCTGGGGCTCGCCTAAAGGTGCCTGCTCGTGTGCAACTCATCTCTGGGAGCTATATCTCCTTAGTATCCTTGGCGTCGAAGTTCGGCGTCCCCTTGTTGGGCTCCGTGGTGGGTGGGGAGCTAGGGAGATGAAATTTTTTTTTCAGCATGGATGACGAGAGTAAAGAAACCACACAGGGCGCGTCTTCGGATACCCCTCAAGCAGAAGCTCAACAGCAGCTGCAAAAAAACAGAGGAGCAACAGACTCTTCCAAAGAGGAAGAGGATTTCTGGTGCCGAACAGAAGCGCAGGTGGAAGGCTCGCTTAATCGCAGAGAACTCCGGCGCTACGGCCTATACCTCCACCCGAGGGCTGGCTCCCGAAGCTAACCCTAAGGTGGCAGGTTCAGGCCAAATGAAAGACAGAAGTGGAAAGGGACGTGGGTCATCCTCAACCACTACCAAGGGACTGGCTCCCAGAGCTAGCCCCAAGGCGGTTGGTTCCGGTAGGCCTACACCTTCCACAAGCAAAAGGATTAGATCGGATGGAAGCACACCCTCCACCTCTAATCCGAAAAAGAAGGTCAAGCCAGACCAAAAAGTAACCGAAAGGGTAGGTGGTTACAAAGAGGCCCTTACGAGGCACCTCCGCGTGGCCATCGTGGATCTAAGGACCCCCCTCGGTAAGATCACCCAGGTCCAAGCGGACCTAATAAAAGCTCAATTGCTAGTGGCTCTGGACAATCACATGTTCGCCCTAGCTGAAGGCCAAATTCCACCCACTTTCAAGGGCTGGCAGTACTCCGGGGAGATTCTTAGAATCACCTGTGAGGATGGCCAGACCCTGAAGTGGCTAACAGAGGCAGTGTCAAACCTGTCCACTTTATGGGAGGGCGCCCGTCTGAATGTCGTCCAGGTGGATCGGCTGCCCAGGCTGGCGAAGGCAGCTCTGTGGATTCCAGGGAAACCTGAACCTACGGAGACTGTTATTCGCCGACTGGCAGTGCAGAACCCCGGGATAGGTGTTCGAGACTGGCCCCTCTTCCACACAGCCGAAAAGGAGGAACCCGTTGGCAGACTCCTAGTTTTTGGGCTAAACCAGGAGGCTGAAACAGCAGTTAAAAGTAGAGGTAGTAAACTGCACTATCAGTTTACAACTCTAAAATTAAAAATTCAGAGGCCTGGAGATGCAGTTCCAGACTCCAACCCCTTAAGGCAGGGTGCGTCTACGGATACCCCTAAACCCCTTTCTGTTGCAGAGCAGGGTGCGTCCTCGGATACCCCTCCATCGCCAGTAGGAGAGCCGCTGCTACCACAGCAGCCATCCGAAGTAGAAGCCTCACAACTCCCCACCCCCATGGATACTCTTGAGGAGGAGAGGGAGCTGATGAGTATGCTTTTAGGGTCCGGGTCGGACACCGAGGTCGAATAATTTATTGTCGACCTCATGTCCTCCCAACCTGGACTAAACATCATACAAATTAACCTGCAACACTGTCGAGAGGCTGTTGTTACTCTACGCAGACAGCTCGACAGCCAGCAGGACACTGTTGCATTAATACAAGAGCCTTGTATTGTAAAATCTAAGATCTGAGGATTAATTAATCGTAATGGCACTGTTTTTACAGATAGCACCCATGAGAAACCAAGGACATGCATCTACTGTCCCAAGCATTTACAAGCCCTTGCTTTGCCACACCTCTGTACGCGTGATATTACGGCGATACAGATGAGCTGTAGTATAAACGAAGGGAAGGAAGATGTCATTTTCGCATCGGTATACCTCCCCAGTGACTCAGTTGACCCTCCACCTAGCGCGGAGTTGATCGAATTGGTGAACTACTGTGAGAGGAACAACAAAAACCTAATTATTGGCTGTGATGCAAATGCTCACCACGTTTCGTGGGATAGCAGTGGCATTAACACCAGAGGTAGGTTCTTACTTGAGTACCGAATAAGTACAAACTTAGAAATACTGAACCGTGGATGTGAACCAACTTTTGTCACAACTCGTAGCCAGACCGTGATTGATATCACTCTGGCCTCTTCAGATATTTTCAATAATATCGTGGGCTGGCAGGTATCACCTGTTGTGTCTATGTCAGACCACAGATGGCTTTGTTTCAAATTACCTGGAACTATAGCTCAACCAAAACAATATCGAAATCCTAGGCGGACTGACAGACTATCTTACAAGACAGATCTGGAAGCTCACCTGGTGAACTCGGTTTTCCCAGAAACGATTGATCAGGTAGAGGACTTGCAAATCAGTGTGGATAACCTGCAGAACTCGATCCTACAATCTTACGAATCGTCATGCCCCTTGAAAACATCCAAGGCGAGTCGCACAACCTCCTGGTGGTGTTCGAAACTCGACAGGATGAAATCAACATTGGGCAAACTCTTTAACAAAGCAAAAAGAACTAGAATTACTAGTGACTGGGAGGTCTATAAAGACCAAAAACGATTATACAAAAAAGAAATCCGCCAGAGACAGAGGGACTCTTGGAAAACGTTTTGTAGTTCCATAGAGTCCACTGCCTCCGCGGTTCGGTTGAAGAAGATCCTTTCTAAGGATCCAAACCAACAGCCAGGCTGTCTCAGGCGAGGGGATGGTTCTTTTACAACCAAACCCGAAGAGACAGCGGAAGTCCTAATTCAAACACATTTCCCAGGCTGTATTGTCACCCCTGACAATGTATGGCCAAAACCCAATATCCCACCTCCCTCAGAATAGGATTGGAATGTGGCAAACCAGGTCGTACGGGGTGACAAGGTAACCTGGACTATAAACTCCTTTCTCCCCTTCAAGTCGCCAGGAGTGGACGGTATCTTTCCAGCCTTGCTACAATGGGGACTGGACCTGATGCTTGCTCACCTGGTGCGCATCTACCGGGCATGTATCGCCTTTCGATATATACCGGAGAGCTGGAGAGAAGTGAAGGTAGTTTTTATACCTAAACCAGGGCGTACGGATTATACCCAGGCCAAATCATATCGTCCCATTAGTCTTACATCCTTCTTACTAAAGACGCTTGAGAGACTTTGTGACAGAGAAATACGGGAAAGGGTGCTGGCTTTACACCCATTGCACCCGAACCAACACGCCTATATCTCAGGGAGATCTACTGAATCGGCGCTACATGCTGTAGTGAACCGTATTGAGAGATCGCTAGACAATAAAATGTCCACTCTGGGAGTTTTCATTGATATTGAAGGAGCCTTTGACAAGGCTTCCTTTGAGAGCATTAACTCTGCCTTACGCAGGCATGGTGTGGCACCCACTCTCTGTGCGTGGATAAAACACATGCTTACGATGAGAGCAGTACAATTTAATGTAGGAGACAACTCCATTAGAGGTGTTGTGACGAAGGGCTGTCCGCAAGGGGGGGTTCTGTCCCCACTACTGTGGAATACAGTGGTAGACAGCCTTCTAAGCACACTCAATGATGCTGGATTCTATACTACTGGATATGCGGATGACATCGTCATCCTCATTACTGGCAAGTTCGAGAGCACGCTCTGTAACTTGATGCAGACAGCTGTTCGAATAACGGAAACATGGTGTAATGAACAGGCCCTCTCTGTCAACCCTTCAAAGACAGAAATGGTACTTTTCACAAAAAAAAGGAAGTTAGGACCTTTACGTAGACCTCTGCTATTCAATACTTCTCTCAGATTTTCAGACAATGTCAAATACTTGGGAGTTATTTTTGACAGACAGCTGAATTGGGAGAAACATTTAAAAGTTAAAACTGAAAAAGCATGCATGGCATTCTGGCAGTGTCGCCGCGCTTTGGGTAAATCCTGAGGACTCTCCCCCCGAATTACCTTGTGGCTGTATACTGCCGTGATAAGGCCCATGCTATGTTATGGAGCACTTGTCTGGTGGCCCAGGGTCAGACAGGCTACGGCAGCAAGTAAACTAGGACATGTGCAACGCCTTGCCTGTCTTAGTTCTACAGGTGCTATACGCTCAACCCCTACAGCCGCTTTAGATGTGGTTTTATGCCTTCCACCACTTGATCTTTTTGTGGAGGAAGTAGCCGTAAGGACCGCATTGAGGCTGCGCTACAAAGGGCTGTGGCACACAGCAGGCAGGGGAGGTAGGCATACCCGCATCCTGAATGAGGCCGTCGACAAGATCCCTCTTCTGGACGCTATAGTAGACTACCTCCCTCTACAATATGCCTTCAACAGACAATTTAACGTCTATGAAAATGCCGGGTTTACCCAGCATATAGATATATCCATCTTTACTGATGGATCTAAAACAAAGCATGGAACGGGTGCCGGAGTTTTCTCTGACGATCTGAACCTCCGCCAAAGCATACCACTAGGCAAAATGGCCACTGTCTTCCAAGCGGAAGTAATTGGAATAATGCATGGTGCAAAAGCAATTCTTGAAAGGAAAATCGAGAATCAATGTATTGGTATCTTCAGTGACAGTAGAGCCGCTTTACTAGCCCTGGGCAGTTGCAAAATTACCTCAGGTGTGGTACTGCAGTGCCGTGAAGCTCTCGAGGATATCTCAAAAAATAATGTCGTTTCCCTTGTATGGGTGAAAGGACATGACGGTAACTACGGCAATGAGGAGGCTGATGAGACTGCGAGACTGGCTTCCGGGCAACCTCTCTGGGGGCCAGAACCCGTAATCCCTATATCCCTGACAATATTAAGCTCTATGCTATATCAAGAAACCTTAAACAGCTTCATACGAAGATGGGTTAACATGCAAAGCTGCCGGCAAGCAAGAGCTGCTATTACAGCGCCCTCGCCAAAGACAGCCAAATATTGCTTGCAACTGTCCCGAAGAAACCTTCGATTAGTCGTGGGTATCCTATCTGGACACTGCACTCTAAACAAACATATGCACAGGATGGGACTAGTGGACAGCCCAAACTGTCGCGGATGCAACGAGGATGACGAGACAGCAGAACACGTTCTGTGCCACTGTCCAGCTCTCGCAAGAGTCAGAGGATCCATGTTGGGGGACTTCTGCAGAATTAGCAACACTCCAGTTGCGGTTGTCCTTAAGTACATTCAAAGGATTGGATGGCTTGAGTGATACCCAACTTGGAGAGCTGCTGGGAGGTAGCACAATGGGCCCACTTAATGCGGCCTAAGTGCATGTGAGGTAACTCACCCTCCATTATTAATCCAGAATCCAGAATCCAGAACTGTATACATACTGAATTCCATGAATATTTTTGTACAACAAAATTAAAATCATCTGAATATAAACACTTCTGTCCGTATGTCCATACTTATATGTTGTAACTATTTGCAATCGGACGAAACTAGAGCACTGCTGTTCAAATGTCCACCATCAGTTATCACGTAATGCGCACACCTTTGTCACTGCACGTTTTACCACACCGTTGGATGTTTTGATGGAGACCACACGCACGACACCGTCTGGTCCAGGATGTGTCGCTTCAATTCGCCCCATTGGCCAGTTCAGTGGTGGTACCCTCTCCTCACGAAGGATGACAAGATCTCCAGCCTTTAATTGAGGTTGCTGCATTCTCCACTTTGTACGTTGCTGAAGATTGGACAGGAACTCTGTTAAGTCATTTTGCTATTTCAGATGCTTAATTGCATTTCACGCCGTTAGTTAGGTCATTTTGGTATTTTGAATAGCCGCCTAAGCTTAGAGCAGCGCGCCCGTATGCTAAGCCCTTTTAGCTCTTTATTTGGCTCCATCGCCTAATTCCAGAATCACGATTTCGCACATAGTTAGCCTAAAAAGCAGTATTTGTCGTCGGTTGGAGCTCTCCTCTGATGGCGTTTTTCTGAATTCTGAATAGCACGCTGTGGCGGCGTGATACCAGCGTGGCCCGCATTGGTTTGTTTCATTTAGCACGCGGTGGCGGCGTGATACCAGCGTGGCCCGCATTGGTTGGTTTCATTTCATCGCCTTGCGATTCGCTGTGGTTTAGTCACGTGGGGGACACGGCGAAGGTGACCTTTTGCCGACGCTTCCCTCAGGGAGTCTTCCAGAGCCCGTGGCAGAGAGCGCTTGTGTGTGGTGGTGGTGATTCGATTTTTGTCGAGTGATCTTCGGCGTAACGTGGGTGTTTTGGAGCCCAGTTCCTGCTACTATTAGTGAGGGGTCGTGCCCCCTTCATCTCGACCTACGAGGATTTGGTTCAGCAGAACGAGTGAGGCCCCCATCATTTTCGTCGTCCCGTTGTACGCGTCTTGACGCGTCTCCCGTCGCCATTGAGGCGGTTATGCATTCACCCCCTTTCGCCGTTGTAACACCGAAGGTACCTACCACCTACGATTGCAGCTCGTCGCAACTCAGCTGTACCAGGCTCCCTCGCCGCCCACGCATTAAGGTATGTGCCTTTAACCTGATTACCGCTGTGAACGCGAGTGTTACTCATTACTATTCATTACTACGCTAGTGTATTCATTCAGACTGCAGACAGTTCAGGCCGTGAAGGCTAATGTAAATCGTCGCTGCCCTTGCATAAGGCAATGTGTATCTTTGTACCTATTCATTACTACGCTAGTGTATTCATTCAGACTGCAGACAGTTCAGGCCGTGAAGGCTAATGTAAATCGTCGCTGCCCTTGCATAAGGCAATGTGTATCTTTGTACCTATTCATTACTACGCTAGTGTATTCATTCAGACTGCAGACAGTTCAGGCCGTGAAGGCTAATGTAAATCGTCGCTGCCCTTGCATAAGGCAATGTGTATCTTTGTACCTATTATTGCTGTTCACTAATGTTCAACATCTGTCGTTAAGCTTAGAGCGCGCGTGCCAGCTGGTGCCCTTAATTATAGAGTAAGGTTAGATACAGGGCGACGCATTCTGCTACCCCATTGTAACTCGAAGTGAAATATATGATTGGTTAGTTAAGGGAACTATTGTTTGTTTCGGTTTGTGCATGTTCTGTTACAGATAGACGCCCCTTTATTGTACGAATTATTGTACGACGGAACGAGGAAGCTGTGAGCGTGCAGGTGAGTGGGACAGCTGCGTAGTCGTGGTCGGATGGACACCTAATCACAATCCTTGCTTAAGGCAATCCCGAAGTTGTTGTTTGACCTTGCAACTCTTGAATAATCTTAGTGGCGGAGTATTTTTGCATGCTTCGCTCCCGTCTAACCGTCCAGGCCCGGTTAGCCGGGTTAAGACAGGCTTGGTGGCGCCCTCATAATTTCGACATACCCTGTATATATTATGCCACAACGCGCTTGCCCAGAACGTACCGTGCGACTCACGCCCGACTCCCTGAGCGTTCCAGCCGTGGCCTATTAGCCTATTTCGAACCGATCTCAGGGCAAGTGTGTCATGTATTCAGGACTGATTCCGTGGTGCGATGCTCACCTTGGGTGGGTGTCGTAAAGTCCTTTTCATACCGTAACAGGCTAATTTTGGCGGCCCAATCGCGTGGGGCTTGTTGTTTGTTGTTGTTGTTGGACGGTAGTAGTCTCGTTAAGCCCACCCGTCGTACGTCTTAATTTTGGCTATTCCAACGTCTGAGGCCTTGTATGTCTGTTTTTCTTATTAAGCCACCCGTTGTGCCTTGATTTTGGCTATTCCAACGTTTGGAGCCTATTGGTGCACGACAACGCTCGACCTCATTTTGGGGTTTCCTTTTTTTTTGCGCTGTGTGTCTTAATTTTGCTGTTATTGGACTGGAGTAGTCTCGTTAAGCCCATCCGTGTGTCTTAATTCTGACGCTTTAACGTCTGAGACCTTGTTGCGTGACAACGCGCGACCCCATTTCGGATTTTTTTTTCTCGTTTTTCTTTTTCTGTCGCTCGATTTCGGGCGCAGTACTGTCTGTGACCATTGTTGGTTGATAGTAGGCGCGTTAAGCCATTCGTTGACCGCCTAGTTTTGGAATTTGCTCTTTTTCGCTTATGTTCGGTCTCTTCGCAAAGGATATGGACAGATAGTCCCGTTAAGCCATTGGGCGAGTGAAAGGTAACAAACCACTTTTTCCCGATTTCTCCCGTCTTGACCGTCTACGATTTGGTTCGGATATCTGACGTAATTGACTTACCAAACACGTGCTAACGTTTTTCTTTTTATACGACGTATTACACAAGTCGGTCCTTTCCCGGTTGTAAACATGGTGCTAAAGCTACATATTGAACGCCTGCTTCGCGCGGAGGCTGAATACGAGTTGAGAATCAGAGGCCGTGATGCTTCCGGCACGGTTACCTTGTTGCGCTCCCGGTTACGCGACGTATTGAGAGAGGAGGGACGCGCAGATATGGATACGCGACCGCCGTACCCGTATACGCTCGAGGAGGATCTCACGGCCGTGACAACATTGATTGGCGAATTAGAAGAAAAGATTCAGCTATATTTAGCTAACCCGACTAAAGAAGTAGCGGCTACGATCGAAACGAAATTTTATCACGGAATGAACCGTCTGACGAATAGTTCAGCTATAACGGAGGAAGAGCGAGCGCTCAAACAAAAAGCGTTCGCGGAATTATCACTCATACGTTCAACCTACGAACTTAACCAAGTAAAGCTAGGGTCGTCTGCGACTACGGCTGAGGAAGAAAGCGCCGTAGCGCTGCCATCGACGTCCGGTGTCGCACCTACCATTACCGTCGCGACGGCGACTACGACTACGACGGCGGCAACTATGTCGACTCCGAGTTTTGTTGCGCCGATGTCGCGTACGATCTCATTTAAGGCAACCCCCGTTTCGAAATGGAACATACAATTCTCAGGTGACCCGAAAGGTCTGTCGGTCAACGCTTTCATCGAGCGTGTTAGCGAACTCAGAGTGGCCAGAAACCTTACCGAAGAAGAGTTGTTTATGCAGGCCATCGATTTGTTTTCGGGCAACGCATTGCTATGGTATCGCGCGAATAGAGCGACCCCTAACACGTGGCAACAGTTAGTCAATTTATTGCGTCTAGAGTTTCAGCCTGCGAATTATGATGAACGGTTGTTGGACGAAATTAGACGTCGCACGCAAGGCCCTACGGAAAGTATGGGCATTTATATCGCTATCATGCGCACAATGTTTTCGCGCCTGACCGAAGCGGTTCCCGAAGAGAAACAGTTGCGTATTTTGTTGCATAATATTTCACCTTTATACCAAACCCAGTTGGGATTGACGGAAGTCCGGTCGGTCGACGAGCTAGCGCTATACGGACGAAAGATTGAGGAACGGCGCTATGCCATTGAAACTTACGTGCCACCTTCTAGAAAGAAGTCTGACTTAGAAACAGACTTGGCATACGTCGAGGTCGCGCCTATCGCGGAAACGTGCCCAGTTGATATTGTCGAAACGCGTGACGTTAATACTCCCGAGAGGAGGAATCGAGAACCGGCACCCAAGTCAAGCATACGGTGTTGGAACTGTAACGAACCAGGCCATAGAGCCAGTAGGTGTCCGCGACCCCGCGGCAAGAAATTCTGTTACCGTTGCGGCAAAACCTGAAGTGACCGTAAACACTTGTCCTCGTTGTCGAACAAGAGATAGGGGACAGGGAAACGACCCCGCGAGACGCTGAACGGTCGAGCAGTGTCCTCGCGCGTGTTTAGCAATTCGACTAAATTTATGAAGGGACTTATCGAGGAGCGCGAGACCAAATTTAAAAAAAAAAAGTCATTCTCGATTACGTATTAAAAAGGTCATCTGATGACCGTCGACCGCATGTGACTGTTGAAATCATGGGTTTCGAGTTGTTAGCTTTGTTGGACTCAGGAGCGAATCGAACGATCTTAGGAGCTAAGGGTTGGGACGTGTTGCGTACTGTAGGCCTGCGCATAAATAAGAAGCTGAGACCCGTTTGCTCAGTGGCTAATGGACAGACCGTGACCAGTCTAGGTACCCTGCACTTACCTATTCGTTTAAATAACAGAGTGGTAGCTATCGATGTTTTGATAGTTCCGGAGGTTCCGCACACCCTGATCCTGGGGATAGACTTTTGGAAGTCAGTGGGAATAGTCCCAGACGTGTTTCGAGGGGAGTGGGAATTCTCAAAACCCGGCGTAGCGGCCATTGATACTCCTACCGGCAATTTGCAGTCTATGTTCGACCTGAACTCGGATCAACGAGCCCAATTAGACACTCTCGTAAACCGACATTTTACTACCGCTAAACCCGAACTCGGCTGCGCCAAGTACGTTCAACATAAAATCACTACTAAGGCGGCACCGGTTAAACAAAGGTACTACCCGGTTTCTCCCGCAATGCAGGCGCATATCGATGCTGAGTTGGACAGGATGCTGAAATCAGGCGTGGTGGAACGTTCTCGTTCAGCCTGGTCGAGCCCGATTTTACTAGTTAAAAAGAAAGATGGGACCTATCGTTTCTGCGTTGACTTTCGCAAATTAAATAGCGTCACCGAGAAGGACGCCTACCCGATACCTTACGTGTCTTCGATTTTGGATCGCTTACGCGATGCCCGGTTCATGACGTCGCTTGATATCAAATCCGCGTACTGGCAAATTGAAATGGAAGAGAAATCTAAGGAACTAACGGCCTTCACAGTACCCGGGCGCGGTTTGTTTCAATTTACTCGCATGCCCTTTGGGCTTCATAACGCGCCAGCGACTTGGCAACGTTTCGTCGACCATGTGTTGGGTCCCGAATTGGAACCTTACGTCTTTGTCTATTTAGATGACGTGATTATTTGTACCCCGACTTTCGAAAAGCACGTCGAGATTCTAGACGAAGTATTGCAGCGACTAAACGACGCTGGTTTAACACTGGGTCGTGATAAATGCCATTTTTGCCAACCAGAATTACGATACCTGGGCTATGTCGTTAACGCCCAAGGACTTTTAGTCGACCCCGATAAAGTTTCGGCGATTCTTAACTTGCCGCGACCTAGAAACGTTTCGGAGATACGGCGAGTTGTCGGCATGGCATCGTGGTATCGGCGTTTCATACCAAGTTTCTTAGCCATTATTGCTCCGCTGACGTCGTTATTGAAAAAGTTTCAGAAGTTTGAGTGGACCGAGTCATGCGAAGTCGCATTTACAACCATCAAAAATTGCCTAGTTTCGGCACCCATTTTGTCGTGTCCCGATTTTTCTCTCCCGTTTATCGTACAGACGGACGCTTCCAATGTTGGTATCGGCGCCGTGCTGACTCAAACCGTTGATGGCCAAGAACAAGTCATCTGTTACATTAGTCGGACTCTTACGAAACCTGAGCGTAACTTTTCGGTTACGGAACGCGAATGTTTGGCCGTCCTGTGGGCCATAGAGAAGTTACGCCCATATTTAGAAGGCACTCACTTCACAGTCGTTACTGACCATCATTCACTTATCTGGCTAAATAATCTTAAGGAACCCACCGGGAGACTCGCCCGTTGGGCTGTCCGTATCCAACAATACGACTTCACGATCAAACACCGGAAGGGAAAAGACCACGTCGTTCCGGATGCGCTGTCCCGTGCTATACCCGAAATAGATGTAGTCTCAGTTGTCGATTCTGGAGAACCCGAAGCCGGTGCTCAGGCACCGAACGACAGTCGAACTGACCGTTGGTATAGGCGCATGTGTACACGCGTCGTAGAAAGACCATTCAAGTATTCGGCGTGGAAACTATCGCGAGGGAAATTGTTTAAACATGTTAACGTAAAATATCCCGAATTGGACGAAGGCACGAGTTGGAAAGAGGTAGTTCCGAAGCCTCAACGCGCCGAAATTCTCCGCAAAAACCATGACGAACATACCGCAGGCCATTTAGGCATTTATAAGACCTACGGTCGTATCGCTCAACAGTATTATTGGCCTAAACTTAAGGCGGATGTGACCCGTTACGTTAACCGTTGCGCGACTTGCCTAGCGCAGAAACCCGAACAAAAACGCCCGGCCGGCTTGATGTGTCGTCACCCCGTGGTGGACAAGCCGTGGCAAATGATATCTATCGACATTGTAGGGCCGTTGCCCCGTTCAAAGAAAGGCTACGTATATATTCTGTCCGTGGCTGACTACTTTACCAAATTTACCCTTTTCTTCCCGTTGCGTACCGCCACTGCGACCGCGGTGACTCAGAAAATTGAGAACGATGTTTTCTTGCTCTTTGGAGCACCTCAGTACGTCTTGGTTGACAACGGCGTACAGTTTCGCAGTAGAGAATTCCGACAGCTTACCGATACGTATAAATCACGAATCATCTTTAACGCGCATTATCATGCGCAGGCCAACCCCGTCGAACGCGTTAATCGAGTATTAAAAACTATGCTAGCGTCGTACGTGAAAGACAACCACCGGGAGTGGGATAAATATTTGTCGAAAGTCGCTTGCGCAGTGCGTACCGCAGTACACGAAGTCACCGGCATGACCCCATATTTCGCCAATTTCGGCAGAGAGATACAGTTAGAGGGGACGCGCGCCAATAACCCCGAGGAGGTGGATGTTTCGGAACAAATACGAGTAGAGAGTCGCGAAGACTTGTTACGACGGACTCCCGCGTTAAGGTCGGTATATGAAGACATAGTCAAGCGACTAGACGTGGCGTACAAAGCCTCCAAGGCGACTTACGATTTGCGAAGGCGCCCGGCTCAATTCGCCGTTGGCGATACCGTCTGGCGACGAAATTACGTACTTTCCGATGCGGCGAAATATTTTAACGCCAAGTTGGCTCCAAAATTTATAGGGCCGTTTTATATCAGTCGGCAAGTTTCGCTTGCCACTTACGAGCTGTCCGACGAGACCGGTGCCCCGAAAGGCACTTGGCACGCGAAAGACCTAAAACCCAATCCCACGGACGTTTAGCCTTCTAACGCCCGTTTTCCCTAACCCCCCTCCCTTTTTCTTTGTAGGCCTTGACGGCCATACCGCCGGCCTAGAGCCGTATCTTCAGTAGTACCTACCTTTCCCCGAGCTTCCTTGTTGGGGGAACCCCACAATGCGCCGATCCCGTGACGCGCAACGTGCCCTCTTCAGGCGGCTTGCGGGACAGGTTACGAGGGACTTATCCTTTTCTCCCCCCCATGTTCTTTTGGAACGGTTGGTCGGAAGTGTGCATGGGAGTAAGACGTTCTATTGACCCGATTTTGACGAGCGCTAACCGCGCGTTTTTTTTTATTACTAGATATTTTCACGGTTCCAATTTGGAACCCCAAACCCTCCTTCCCTATGCTCTATCTTTACCTTTTTTTTCCCCTTGTCATTACTATCTACCGTGTCCCGGCGACAACTACCCAACCCCGTTGTTCTCTTTTTCTTTCCACCTTCCAAAACCGCACTGTTAGGCGACCGTCATGGACCCGGTGTTAAGGTCCAGTCGGCGTTTCGTGGCCGCCGCCGCAGTGCGTGCCACACCCGTTTCGGGTCTGGCCGGTTATATTTTGTTTGTCTTGTCGTTTTGGTGGTCGATTATCGACGTGGTTTTGCGAACCGTTGTGGTGGCACTTCTATTTTGGGAGGGGCAGTCGAGCCGGATCGGCGAGACTGTCCTCAGCCTGCCTAGTCTTTGCCCGTTTGGTTCCCCGAGGGAGCCAGACGCGAATCGTTTTGTGGACCCCTGGCGGAGCGCCACTCCTTTTGGGACAGCCAGTTTTCTTGTCGCCCGTCTTCCGTGGTCCGGGGAGTGTGTACTAGCCATCAGCGAACCGCCAGGTCCTACCCAATTTTCGTATTTCCACTGGCGTATCCAGTCTTTCTTCTCCCTCTTCTCTTTTCCCTCCTGTCGTACCCTATCTGGTGGCCGGTGTGCGTAATTCCTTTGGGGGTACAGCTATCGTATCAGCGTTTCCGGCCGTTTGAGTTCTCGTGGCGCCGCAGCCAAAATGCCTCGTTGTTTTATAAGAGACTTCGGGGAACTCTCTTTCAAGTAAGGGGAGTGTTAAGTCATTTTGCTATTTCAGATGCTTAATTGCATTTCACGCCGTTAGTTAGGTCATTTTGGTATTTTGAATAGCCGCCTAAGCTTAGAGCAGCGCGCCCGTATGCTAAGCCCTTTTAGCTCTTTATTTGGCTCCATCGCCTAATTCCAGAATCACGATTTCGCACATAGTTAGCCTAAAAAGCAGTATTTGTCGTCGGTTGGAGCTCTCCTCTGATGGCGTTTTTCTGAATTCTGAATAGCACGCTGTGGCGGCGTGATACCAGCGTGGCCCGCATTGGTTTGTTTCATTTAGCACGCGGTGGCGGCGTGATACCAGCGTGGCCCGCATTGGTTGGTTTCATTTCATCGCCTTGCGATTCGCTGTGGTTTAGTCACGCGGGGGACGCGGCGAAGGTGACCTTTTGCCGACGCTTCCCTCAGGGAGTCTTCCAGAGCCCGTGGCAGAGAGCGCTTGTGTGTGGTGGTGGTGATTCGATTTTTGTCGAGTGATCTTCGGCGTAACGTGGGTGTTTTGGAGCCCAGTTCCTGCTACTATTAGTGAGGGGTCGTGCCCCCTTCATCTCGACCTACGAGGATTTGGTTCAGCAGAACGAGTGAGGCCCCCATCATTTTCGTCGTCCCGTTGTACGCGTCTTGACGCGTCTCCCGTCGCCATTGAGGCGGTTATGCATTCACCCCCTTTCGCCGTTGTAACACCGAAGGTACCTACCACCTACGATTGCAGCTCGTCGCAACTCAGCTGTACCAGGCTCCCTCGCCGCCCACGCATTAAGGTATGTGCCTTTAACCTGATTACCGCTGTGAACGCGAGTGTTACTCATTACTATTCATTACTACGCTAGTGTATTCATTCAGACTGCAGACAGTTCAGGCCGTGAAGGCTAATGTAAATCGTCGCTGCCCTTGCATAAGGCAATGTGTATCTTTGTACCTATTCATTACTACGCTAGTGTATTCATTCAGACTGCAGACAGTTCAGGCCGTGAAGGCTAATGTAAATCGTCGCTGCCCTTGCATAAGGCAATGTGTATCTTTGTACCTATTCATTACTACGCTAGTGTATTCATTCAGACTGCAGACAGTTCAGGCCGTGAAGGCTAATGTAAATCGTCGCTGCCCTTGCATAAGGCAATGTGTATCTTTGTACCTATTATTGCTGTTCACTAATGTTCAACATCTGACGTTAAGCTTAGAGCGCGCGTGCCAGCTGGTGCCCTTAATTATAGAGTAAGGTTAGATACAGGGCGACGCATTCTGCTACCCCATTGTAACTCGAAGTGAAATATATGATTGGTTAGTTAAGGGAACTATTGTTTGTTTCGGTTTGTGCATGTTCTGTTACAGATAGACGCCCCTTTATTGTACGAATTATTGTACGACGGAACGAGGAAGCTGTGAGCGTGCAGGTGAGTGGGACAGCTGCGTAGTCGTGGTCGGATGGACACCTAATCACAATCCTTGCTTAAGGCAATCCCGAAGTTGTTGTTTGACCTTGCAACTCTTGAATAATCTTAGTGGCGGAGTATTTTTGCATGCTTCGCTCCCGTCTAACCGTCCAGGCCCGGTTAGCCGGGTTAAGACAGGCTTGGTGGCGCCCTCATAATTTCGACATACCCTGTATATATTATGCCACAACGCGCTTGCCCAGAACGTACCGTGTGACTCACGCCCGACTCCCTGAGCGTTCCAGCCGTGGCCTATTAGCCTATTTCGAACCGATCTCAGGGCAAGTGTGTCATGTATTCAGGACTGATTCCGTGGTGCGATGCTCACCTTGGGTGGGTGTCGTAAAGTCCTTTTCATACCGTAACAACTCTTTCGGCCATCTTTTCCAGAAGTGCTGACGTAGCTGCTCCACTAATTGATACCGTGATAAACGGTTCGTAGGTACGTTCAACAGCGATGGTTTTACTGGAGCTGTTAGTGGGCAACCAATCAGGAAATGACCTGGATTCAAGGGTTTCAGATCATTGGGATCATGACTTAGGGTTGTGATAGGTTGTGAATTTAAGCATGCCTCGATTAGGGTTATAAAAGTATAAATTTCCTCATATGTCAATATAGAATTTCCTACAACTCGCTTAAAATGATGTTTCATTGATTTTATACCTGCCTCCCAAAGTCCGCGAAAATGAAGTGATCTGGGAGGGATAAAGTGCCAATTTATCCGTTTTACTGCCAACAAATCAAAAACTGAACTAAATTCTTTCGAACGAAACAAAGCGTGCAATTCCTTTAACTCTCTATTTGCACCGACAAAACTAGTGCCATTATCCGAATACATATTTGCTACATTACCTCGTCGAGCAATAAATCTCTTTAAAGCATTCAGAAAAGCCTGACTAGTTAAATCAGCTACTAGTTCAAGGTGAATGGCTTTAGTAGAGAAACAAACGAATAGTGCGATAAATGCCTTGACTGATCGTTTACCCCGGCCACGACCTTCCTTTATAAAAATTGCACCGGCGTAATCCACTCCACAATTTATAAATGGACGTCCAATTTCAATACGTTGCCTTGGAAGATCACCCATAAGCGGGTAGTCATTATTTTTGTTTGCATTTGCCCGAAGGCATTTCATACATTTGTGTATCATTGATCGCACTGTGTTCCAACCAGAAATAGGCCAACATTGTTGACTTATTGACGCCAATGTTAATTCTGAACCAGCATGAAGCTGATTATGGTGTTCTTGTTTAATTAATAAATTCGTCACATGGTGCTTTGATGGCAACAAGATAGGATGCTTTCGGTTTGTTGGTAAATTTGCGTTTCTTAGTCTACCGCCTACCCTGATTAAACCATTGCTGTCTACGAACGGGTTTAATGAAATCAATTTACTATTTGGATGTAGTTGACCGACAGATTGCAACTGTGTTGATTCAACGTCAAACTCGGCTTTCTGAACTAGTTTAATGATTTCATTTGAAGCTAACTGCAGTTCATTGCTTTGTAAGTTACCCGTTTGTTTGTTTTTTGAATTGTGAATTGTGTATGAATCTTAATATAAATGCCATTGTCCTTTCTAATTTTGAAAATGAAGAAAACCTTTCCATAAAACTCAATAGGTTGTCTTGGCGAGTTGCAATTAAAGTCACCTTCTTTAATTCCAAATCTGTCCCTTGCAACTGCTTGAATTTAGGCCATGTATTAGCTTCTTGATTTAACCAATGTGGCCCATGCCACCATAACGATGAGGTCGCAAGCGTATCGGTCGATACACCTCGTGACAATAGATCAGCAGGATTATCACTGCTCCTAACAGGATGCCATTCAAACGTATTTGTGAGTTTATGGATTTCGCTTACGCGATTGGCAACAAACGTTTTCCAATTACTTGGTTCGGCACTCAGCCATGAAAGGACAATGGTAGAATCACACCAAAAATAATATTTTGCAATCTTAAGATCTAATGTTTTACTGATTTTATGAATTAGTTGGGCTAATAACAATGCACAGCTCAGTTCTAGTCTAGGTAAAGACACGGTTTTTAATGGTGCAACCCTAGTTTTTGCACATAATAAATGCGTGGAATAATCCCCTTGGCCGTTTGCAGATCTAATATAGACCGTTGCACAATAAGCAACCTCAGAACTATCACAAAAACCATGCATCTCAAATATGACAGAGTCCTGTACAGAGACTACACACCTAGGAATATTTAATTTATATAACTCCTTGAAGTTTGCTACAAAGTTGGTCCACTGCAGTTGTATATGATGTGGTACAGAGTCATCCCAACCAATTTTTTCCGCCCAAATTGCTTGTAGAATAATTTTGGCAATTATTAATACTGGACCAATTAAACCCAAAGGATCAAAAAGTTGGGCAATAGTAGATAAAACCGATCGTTTGGTCACCTTTGTTGGTTTTGCACATTGCATTATTTTATACTTTATTGTATCGGAATGGTTATTCCACATTAATTCGAGTGTTTTTGTATCACCTTGTTTGTCATCGTTGATTATTTGATTTTCAGCAGAATTAGTGTGCTTTTGTGGGACTAAATCTGCGTTACTCGAGTACCACTTTTTTAGTTCAAAACCTCCTCTAAATAATGCCTCTGTCAGTTCGTCGCGGATGGCTTTTAATTTTTTGACTGAATTAGCTCCAGATAATACGTCATCGACATAAAAATTCTTTAATATTACATTATAAGCTAAAGGATAGTTTAACTTTTCGTCTTCAGCTAATTGTTGAAGGCAACGAACAGCTAAAAATGGTGCACATGCTGTGCCATACGTGACAGTGTTTAAACGGTATGTTTTTATAGGTTCGTCTGGAGTGTTTCGCCATAAAATTTTCTGAAAATTCTTGTGACTACTATCAACAACAATTTGTCGATACATTTTTGTAATGTCAGCCGTAAACACATACCTATGAATTCTAATTCGGGTGACAATAAAAACAAGTCTTGTTGAATTGTAGGACCAACTAACAATGTGTCATTTAAACTCAATCCGGTTGTTGTTTTGGCTGAACCGTTAAACACTACCCTCAATTTTGTGGTGGCACTCTCAGTTTTGATTACCGCATGGTGTGGCAAAAAGTATGCATTTAGATTATTTGAAATTTCATTTGAAGGCGCTAATTCCATGTGTCCTAACTCCAAATATTCTTTAATGAACGAAGCATAATTTTCCCTTAAATCAACTTGTTTTTTAAATTTGCGTTCCAACGCATAAAAACGTTGTAATGCATTGTCCCTTGACAGTCCTAAATTTAGATTTTCTTGTTTGAACGGAAGTTGTACCACAAAGCGACCTTCGTTGTTGCGCCTATGGGTGTCTAAGAAATGCTGTTAGTACAGCAATTCCTTTTTTGTTAAATTCCTTTTATCTTTGCCGTCTTCTATATCCCAAAATCTTGTTACCTGCTGTTCTAACGTATTTAATGTAAGATTACAAGATATATTTGAAACAATTTGTTCGCTACTAATTGTGCAGCCAAAAATCCAACCTAACTTGGTGTTTTGTAAATATGGTTGTCCCCTTCCTAATTTCATTTGCTCTTGACAAATTAAACCCCAAAACAATTCTGCACCTAGCAGCAAATCAATTGGACCCGATACGTTAAAGTTGGGATCCGAAAGCTAGATACCTTGTGGAATTTTCATTGAAGACGCATTAAAACTAAATGATGGCAA
The DNA here is from genome assembly GCA_940337035.1 of Agriotes lineatus. NCBI lineage: Eukaryota > Metazoa > Arthropoda > Insecta > Coleoptera > Elateridae > Agriotes > Agriotes lineatus. The sequence goes on along the minus strand of CALNHX010001714.1, from coordinate 156,546 downwards.
GTTTTCTGTAATTTTTGATAAAACTAAGCAATCTACATTTGTTACGAAGTTGCTTATACGTGATTTCATTTCAACGTTTATTCGCTCAGTCACCTTACTGTGGGATTGATTGATGCCCGTTATGGGCAAATCTACAGATATTGTAGCAAGACCTAACTTTCGACATAACGATTTTGTTATAAAATTTGATTGCGATCCAACATCTAAAAGAGATCGACATAGGTGCAAATTGTCGTGGACATCAGTAAGATGAACGAGTGCAGTTGACAATAAAACTTGACTCAACCCCTTATTGTTTTGGCAATGGGCATTTATCAGTGTATTATTTTCATTGGGTTCAGTACTTGACCTTGAAGGGCCTGCTACTGAATCTAACTGAGTAATTATTTTATTTGTGTAATTGTTGTCTTGTGTATTTTCTTTTGGCTGCGTATTCAGATGCAGCAATGTATTATGCCGTTTATAGCATATCCTACAATTGCGTGCAAAACAATGGCTTGCGGTGTGATTGGCCTTGAAACAATTCAAACACAACTTTAATGTTTTTATTTGATTGATTCTGCTTTCAACGGACAATTTTAAAAACTGATCACACTGATGAATTGAATGATTAGTTTTGCATAACTGACAATTTTTAGTACTTAGAACTTGAGCTGTTGTGCAATTGGAATTCTTAAAGTGTCCCTTTGAAAATGGGTTTGATTTATTTACAGGTTTAGTTAAATTTAATGATTCTAATAATTAACCTCAGTGTTTTAAGAACTCAATCATGTCGTTTATTTCTGTGATATCCTTTGTTAAGCTTGATTCCCATTCCCTTTTTGTTATAAAATCGAATTTTGAGGTAATTAAATGAATTAATAAAGAATCTGCCAATGGGCTTCTTGCTAAATCTAAGTTATTTAGTACCTTAAGATTAATAACTATCGAATCTATTAAATTTTTAATTTGAACGAAAGAGTCCTTTGTTATCGTAGGTAAGTTAAATAATGCGCTTATATAATTTTTGATTAGTAGCCGTTTGTTTTCAAATCTGGCCTTTAATTGATCCCAAGCGATTTCATAATTGTCGGCTGTTACACTTAACGGTTCTATTAATCTAGCCGCTTCGTCCTTTAAACATAAATTTAAATAAAAAAACTTCTGCACCACTGATAATTTATCGTTTTGATCAATTAACGCTGAAAATGTTTCATAAAAAGAATGCCATTGACTATAATCGCCTGCAAACACAGGTAAATTTAGCGAGGGAAGTTTTAGTTGATTTTCTAATTGGATGCTATTATTGTTATTGTTGCTCGTTGCCAAGTCTTCGTTATGACGAACTGCACTTGCCGCTTGTGAATGTTCTTCCAAAAAAATATTTATTCGGGCCATAAGACTAAAATAATCGTTTTCGAATGAAATTCGATCGTTTGTTTGACGATCATCGCCTACAAGGTCTTCAATTTGATCTTGTGTTTGCTCGTACTCAAAAATAGTTTTACTTTTTGAAAGCCGTAATTTTAAATCAACAGCACCAGTGTTGTCGTTGCAAGTTTTAAAAAATGTGTCCAACCTTGTTAAACGTGCCTTTATCTTGCCGCGTTTTGAAATTAAATCCCTTAGTTCAGTTTCCATTTCTGACACTCAACGAATTATTGAAAATTACAGACGTAATACAAAATGAAATTCAGCTTGAATGAAATGTATGGGCAGCCACACACAAAGAAAAGTATTTAAATAACGGAAGTGGCAAAGGAAAAGATTAGATGGATTCTAGCCCAACTGACCTGCAGATTTTTCCTTTGTTCAGTCACGCCCTATGCCGATGGGCGGGTCCGATCCTACGGTGTACAAGTGCGTCCCAGATGTTGACGTTAAGGTAGAAATTTGCCTTCCCTTGGAAGCTGCTTCTGTACCCCAGCTTGTGATCCGAAACCATGAAATTCTTGATATTCTTGTTATATTAATTGATTTTGCCGTGATTAACGATATCCGGCTCGAAGGACCAATGTTTGATACGGTGATGTAGTATTTTAAATAAATTACTCCCTCGGGATTTTAACTATTTATTTGAGCTTACTTACACTAAGCCACAAGTTAACACAATGTTACCCTACAAGGGAGCTGTACCGTACTACTTAAATTTTACATTTTGGGCTCGGTGCTAAATTTCACCCCACCCTGGTCACACTTTAAATGTTGGCGTAAACAGGACTTGAAAACGTGAAGATCTGTTGAAAACTCAATTTCGAATTTTTGGGGTGAATCAAATTCGAGGTTAGCAGGTTAGGTTTTGCGTCAGTTTTGACACAGACTGACGCAAAACCTAACCTGCTAACCTCAAATTTTACATAGACTTACAGTGTCACCAACAATACATTTCAGTATTGCCAATTGATTCAGGCTATTAACGGACTGCTGCAATTGAGTTTTTAAAAAATCACACTGTATTTTAAATACGAGAAAGGAGCGCAGCGTTGCCGTGAATCGTATAACAGTCACAGGGTCGGCTCAGCCAAAAAGATACTTGCGTGCCATGCAGATACATATTATCATTTTTAATTAATATAAATAAATATATTGCAGTGACTGCTCTTATTTTTAACTTAAATTATTTCGTTCGAATTTCAATATTAAAATTATTTAATTATTAAAAATGGTAGCGCCTTGAAACTCTTTCAGGGTTGGTTCGATTATCTAGTTACTTCGTTATGTAAATTTGATTTTCAAATATTTCTCAACTGTATTGAAATTACTTGTCACCTTTTATGTCAATACAAATGTCAACAACCAATCTCATATCAATTATGACAAATGCTCAATTCCATTAGCATACTATTAGCTTTATATGATACTGTAAGTAATTGTTTATAACTAATTGCACTTTTTAAATTGTCCTTTCTTTGCTTTAGCGTTGTCAGAACAAGATTATTACCCACCTTGTATTAGTACTCACTTCACCTCCAAGAGAGCAATCCACTTATGAAGAGCAGCTTGGCGTCGCTTGCATCCTGCTGTAATGTCCTGTTTACAAGCACTGACAGCAAACCCGTAGTGATGAACAGCTGTCACTCCCAAACTCCTGGTAGCTCCTTCAAACAGCTCTCTAACAAGCAGCTGTCACTGACGCACTGGTACCTTCCGAAATGGACCCTCTTCAATCAGCTCTGTAGTAATCAGCTGTCACTGATGAACTAGAAATGTCACCCCTCTTCCGAAGCTTCAAGACTCATCTACTTCTGTTGTCAGTAACCAACACAATACCTCGGATATGGTCTTGCCTCTACTATCCTGCTTTGAATGGTTCCTCTTACTGCCTATATGTGTCCACGAACTCACTATTTAGTAATACTCCACTTGATGTAAATCGTTGTCAATTGTAGTTCCCAAAATAAAGCTATTTCAATCCAATTCTATAATTCTTCATTTATTAATAGTTCTTCTTGTATCTCCAATTAGTTTGACCATCTTCCATTATTCTTCTTCTAACTTTTACTTCATTTTTTTATACTTCTTTCACTTGCATGTTATCCACGTATGTTTAATAATTACTCTTTTTAATATTTCTACTCAAATGCATTCAAAATAGGGTAAAATATATATATTTTTAATCAGACCAATATTTTCAAATTACATGTTTATACAAAATTGTTTTTCTAATAATAGTAACAAATTCGTTTAACTACCAATTTTAATTATTAATGCCCTCTATAATTTAAGTTCATTTGAGTCTTACCTACTTCAACATATTTTTTCAATAGAATTTACATTTGTCATGTGTGATACAAGCATGTATTTACTTTCTAAATTCCAAAACCTTTATAGAATACTCAAAAGTTATCAAACAGCCTATTCTTTTTAAATTTTTCCAAATTGATTGCATTGATCTCCCAAATTCTATTTATACATTTAATCTTCAGCCAAAACTACTCTTAGTGTTCCATAACAATATTAATTTATTGTTGTCAACTTCCCACATACATTAAAATAACATGGTTTGAATTGGTTTGAAAAATCAAAAGTGAAAGCTGAATTGTAGAAGTCTTTAAGGGCAGGTTTATTGAATAGCGTAATGAGGTGTTAATTGGATGCCGGAGATTAGAAAGTGCGCCCAAATGGATTACGGACGTGTCCACTAATAATTAATCATTTTGGTAGATTTATCATTTTTGAACAGAAGAAACATATTATTGAATTAAGTGAATTCATTTGGTTGTCAATTATTGAATTAAGTGAATTTAATTTGGTTGTCAATTAGATGTATTACTCCGCAACATTATTAATTGAAGATCATGTTATCTTAGTTTTGGCTTTTGTATAGATTATAACAGCATTTCATTTTTAATTTATTGTTTATTATTATTAATTATTATTATCCATAAAAATGTTGAGATAAAATTTGGACCCGAGCGGCGGAGTTTGCCTGAGACCAGACCTGATAGTTGGCCTACCCAAAAGATGCTACGGCTGGCAACGGTGCGCTCCATAACACTCCACACTGTATTCTCGGTGTGATAGGGACAATAGCAATTTTTATATGTCTGGTATTTATCTCAGAAGGATATGTAATGGCGAATGGAGAATCAATTGCAGAAGATGCTCAGGATAACATCTATCGCTTTTTGTGGTTTATTTATGTGCTAAAATCATTCTCTACGAAACTTTAACTTAAAAGTTCTGCATCTTTGATGTTAAAACGCCGCGCCGCCAAGAAATTATTGTACCTTCCCAGACTTTGTTTTTATACGTAGGAATATGTTACACGCTCTATGGAGCAATTAAGGATGTTAATATGCACAATTTACAACTATAATAATAATAATAATAATGTGTATTGAATAACTGCACATAAGTTATACATACTTAGGTTGTTATTCTAATATTTTAAGATTTCTAATTTTTATTATCTATCTTATCTCGTCATCTTACTACGTACTATTAGTTACTTCAATAAACTAGATAATATTTGATTTCGTACACGAGAGCCACTCACAAAAGCATAGCTTGTGCGTGAGCAACTTACGTACATTCAATGTAACTTGCTACCATTTTTATATAAACATTAACGCTTAATAATTTAACTAAAACTTAGTGGTAACTCTACAAAATCAATTATAAGTAATTATTGCACAAATATGATTGCAAAATTTTTTTTGTGCTACTTTGATGTTTAAAGGAATTTATCTATATGCGATAAAATAAGTACCCTGTCTTGTGCCACAATCCATTTTTTAATGGCTTTTTTAAATGTGCTTAAGGGATTTTATTTCTTTGATATTGGAAGGTAATAAATTAAACAATCTTGGTCCTAAAAAATGTACAGATTTTTGACCAACGGTCTTGTGAACTCTACTAATTTCGTTTTTTTGGTTCTAGTGTTAGGAGGATGGTCAACCTTTTTACTTCCTTTTACAATAAAGGAAGTATTGGATTCACCCCAAAAATTCGAAATTGAGTTTTCAACAGATCTTCACGTTTCATAGTCCCCTGAACCCAAAAAACATATTTTTTCATTGGTCTGTCTGTGTGTGTGTGTGTGTGTCTGTGTGCCTGTGAACAGAATATCTCAAAAACGAAAAGAGTTATGGGGTTGAAACTTCATATATAAGTTTTGCGTACTATTTAGATGTGACAGCAAGCTTTTGAAGAAAATCGCATAACCGGAAGTAGGTGTTTACTCTTGTGATTTTTCATTTTTTTCGATTTTTTCAATAACGGCTCTAACGATGTTTTTCAAACTTCTTATTTTTATTACATTTTTAATGTGGATTGATATGAGATAGGTGATTTTCCAGTTGAATACTTCTAAAATGGGTTCTTTTGTTTTTTTTTTAATTTTTTTTATTAACTCCTATTTTAAATGGAACACCCGGTATATTATTACATTTTTGAATTTAGCTTAAAGTTATAGAGAAAATTTGTCGCTTCACCTAACGCTCTATTTTGTACCGTTTTTGTAGAATTTGTAATTTTTGAAAATTTTTGACAAATGCTTAAAAATTTAAAATCAATTTTTTGGCCAATTATAAGATCACTGTAAAAGGAAGTTGTGTGCGTGTATCACACCAGATTTTTTATATATGTTGTAGTGTTGTCAGGGTTGAGAATGGAGAATGAATCGCAGAAGATGCTCAGGTTAACGTGTATCGCTTTCTGTGTTGTCTTTATGTGGTAAAACACTCTCTAAGAAACTTTAGCATCAAAGTTCTGTATCTTCGATGTTAAAACGTCGTGTAAGAGTTATCGTAGCGTCCTGGAATGTGTATTTATACCTAGAAAATCATTACATGGTGCATATAGCAATAAGGGGGTTAATATGCGCAATTACAATTACCGGGAAGGAGTTCTAACAATTCTTCGATGTCTGGTATTTATATCAGAAGGGAATTTAATGGAAAATGAAGAATCAATCGCAAAATACGCTCAGGATGTCTATCGCTTTCTGTGGTGTCTTTATGTGCTAAAAACACCATCTAAGAAGCTTTAGCTTCCAAGTTCTGTATCTTTTGATCTTAAAAAGCCATCCAAGAGTTATTGTAGCGTCTGGGAAATTGCATTTATACTTAGAGAATTGTAAGATGGCACACACGGCAATAAGGAGTGTTAATAAGCACAATTTACAACTACCTAGAAGCATTTGAGGAAATTTTTCGATGTTTGGTATTTATATCAGAAGGATATGTAATGGAGAATGGAAAATCAATCGCAAACGATGTTCAGGTTAACGTGTATCGCTTTCTGTGGTGTTGTAACGACCCGCAATAATTTACTCTTATAAGGGATCTCATAAGATTCTAATTATCCCAAATTGTAACGAAGGAAAATACGTAGAAGCCAACCCTGCAGAGTTCCTTTATTAACAACGCAAAAGACTACATTGTAACTAGTGATGGGCTTATTCGAATGAAAAATAACCGGTTATCCGGTTATTGAAATAACCTATGTAACTCGGTTTTCGTTCCAAGTATTTGAATGAAAAGTAACCTCATGCTGATACGTACTACGCTTTGAATATAAAACCTCTATTCAATTGTACTACGTGCCATATCGCAGCGACCTACGCAGTGCTCAAAATTCTGTAAATATAAATACGTCATAGGTAACTCATAAACAAAGCAGGTTGTACTGAAAACACCATTTGGTTATCGCGTAACTACCTCCTATCATAAAAAATATCAAATTCTGGGGATCTGAAACCTGAACGTCTAAAAACTGCAAACGCATCAAGCTATAAAACAATTTTTTATTTGCTTACATCTGCAAAGGTTCAAAACCGATCGATAAAGATAAACGTTTTACCACTTTTTATTGTAGCAAGCAGTCCCGGATATTTCTTTCTTTCTACACTTCTTAATAACTACCTCTTAATTTCCAATACATAACACATAATGTACGGTAGGCGCCTTAGAAATCGGGCACTACACACTATTATGATATATTTTGCATGTATTTTTTAAGTGTATAAACTGGGTTTTTACAGTTATTATGGTTTTAATTGTTACGTCAGATTGTTTATTGTTTGTCAATTATGAAATACCATCTCACATTAATGAAGTAACCGGAGCAAGAATACTCCAAAGATACTCCAAAGACTAGAAGAACATATTACGTATCCCGATTTCTAAAGCGCCGACCGTACATATTATGTTTTGGTTCCCTCTGCTATCTGCAAGTTACGATGTCGATGCAGATGACGGTGAACCACCAACCGGCAAACCGGCTGACTTAATCGAAACGAATCGAGAGCCAACATTTATTCGAATGATTATTCAATAAATCATTCGGTTATTAATATCATTCGAATTCAAATAATTTGGTTATGAAAATTGTCCGGTTATGCCCATCACTAATTGTAACATTGAAGAAACGATCGTATTACATCCGGTGCTAGCTAAACAAAACGCGTTCAGAGAAATAAAGAAAGCAAAATTACTGTCGATTGGCAAAAAACGAGAAAAAGTTGGCGTGAGAAGTGCAAAATTTGCAAGTCCGAAAGCCCGCGAAGGATAAGTTTATTTTGGCAATCTTGCATACCGGGGGAGTACGAGAAAAAGACGGGCAAAACCGAAACAACGTTTCGAAAAGTTTCCTGGGGGGACAGCGGTCACGGCGAAGTCAGTCTCTTCCTGGGGTTCCACGGCAAACGAATTAAACCGGCGCTAAAACTTCGTAACGGCGCCGGCGGAGCAATGCCGAGTGCCGCGCTAAATTAACTGAGTCCAAATTCAAAATCACTATTTTAAAACATATGTGAAACAGTGCTGTGGCAGGCCATCCGAAGGATAGAAGAAGGACGCCAGGGGCATCCCAAAAATCAGCCTAATACCTTTAGCCTCATAATTATTTCGGGCGACCGCGTAAACTAAAATTGAATCACCAAGCCAGCGAGCGACGGCTATGGAAGCAGGTCAGAATTTTACGGGATTTTATTAACAAACTAAATGCAGTGTTGCTCTGAGTATTCTTGCCTTCCATAGTAAACTTATGTTATAAATTTAAGCAAAACTGATCAAACCTTTTTAGGAAGCTTACCGCTTAAATAATCATTAATCAGATAGTGTGAAAAGCCATTGTAATTGTCCCAAAATTTTAGTTTCTTTTAATATACGTCACTTTAACTTTCGTGGGTGTTTTTTTAATTAAACTCTCAGTAGCGCAACCCCTACGTTATTAATAGTGGTCAGGAAAAGCGTTACAACCCCTACGTACACACAGTGGTCAGCGGGTTCGTTACAACCCCTAGGTAAATAGCCGTCGACTTTTCTTTCATCCCCCCGTTTAATCACAAACGGACCTGTCTGCAGCAACCCCTGAATACCACGCATATGGGGTCCGTTACAGTGTCCTTATGAGCTAAAACACCCTCTAAGAAACTTTAGCTTCAAAGTTATTGTATCGTGCCGGAATTTGCTTTTATGCCCAGGATTTTGTTGCACGGTGCATGAGGCAATTAGAGGAGTTAATATGCACAATTTACAACTAGCGGGAAGCATTTCTAGCAATTATTTCATGTCTGTATTTATATCAAAAGGATATGTAATGGCGAATGGAAAATCAATCTCAGAAGATGCTCAGGTTAACGTGTATTGCTTTCTCTGGTGTCCTTATGAGCTAAAAACACCCTCTAAGGAACTTTAGCTTCAAAGTTCTGTATCTTTTATGTTAAAGCGTCATCTAAGAGTTATCGTGGCGTCCCGGAATTTGTATTTGATGTTAAACCGTCGCGGGAAGCAGTTCTAGCAATTATTCCATGTCTGGTATTTATATCAGAAGCATATGTAATGGCTAATAGAGAATGAATCGCAGAAGATGCTCAGGTTAATGTGTACCGCTTTCTGTGGTGTCTTTATGTGTTAAAAACACTATCTAAGAAACGTTACCTTTAAAGTTAAAACGTCGTTTAGAAGTAGTGTTGGCGTCCCAAAATTTGTATTTTTATCTAGCAAAGTGTGAATCGGTGCATGGGACAATTAGGGGTGTCAATATGTACAATTTACAACTACTGAGAAACTGAACCAACCAACACCCCCTGAGACATCAAGAGTACCGTCTACAACAACCCCGGAGATCTGTATCTACCGTTAACAACATCCAGTGGAGCCCAAAACAAATCTACACACCAGCAATGGACTCTCGCACCCAGAAAGTGGTGAAACAGCGCGTGCTTTACAGGCCATGCCAAGATCCCAGCTGGCCATTGTTGGCGACAGCTACGTAGGGGAGGACATCAACTAGTGGACCCTCGAGCTCTTGCTGGCCAGACAGAAAAACCATCCGCTGCCAAGCGACCCAAACATCCCGCTTGCGATCGAGATTGTACGCTCCTGGATCAACGCGGCATCAACCGCTGTCGATTCGATCAATCCTGCGCCGCCGTAAACAGCTGCCGAACAGCAGCTCACCACCGCAAACGCGGTTGAACCCCAGTCCACTGCCACAACAGCTGCCGAACCGCAGCACATTGCTACAAAAGCTGCTGAATAGCAGCCCACTGTTACAACAGCTGCCGGACCGCAGCCCACTGCCACAATAGCTGCTGAACCGCAGCCCACTGCTACATCAGGTGCCGACTAGCAGCATACTGCCGCAACAGTTACCCGATCACATTCCACCACCGCAGAAGCTGCAGAACCGCAGTCCACCGCCGCAACACGTGTCGACTGGCAGCCCACCATCGCAACAGCTGGCCAATAACAGGTCACCACCGCAGAAGCTGCCAAACCACAGCCCTCCGCCGCAACAGCTGCCAGATCGCAGTCCACCACCGCAGAAGCTGCAGAACCGCAGCCCTTCGCCACAACACGTGCCGACTCGCAGCCCACCGCCGCAACAACTGCCCGATCGCATTCTATCACCGCAAAATCTGCAAAACCGCAGCCTTCCGCTGCAACAGCTGCCAGCTCGCAGTCCGGCCCGTGGAAATTGCCGAAATGCAGTTCACCCCACAGAAGCTACAGAATTGCAGCTTGCCGACGTGGAAGCTGCCAAATCGCCAGCCACCTCTGCGGGAGTTACTGAGCTTCGGTCCGCTTTTCCGCAACCGCAGTCCACCGTCGAGACGACGACGCCACCCTCCGAGCCTTTTCAGCACCCAGGACCAAACCGCTGAGCACTCCTTACCATCCCAGGCGACCGCCTTGTTGGGGGGGGGGGGGGATGTTACCCGGTGAACGAACTTCCAATTATGGGCGGAGTCTCCAAGAATTACCGCTTCTCTCGGGAAGCAATGGCGACGATCGGCCGCCTGGTCCAAAAGTATAAAACTGCGTCGCTTTCCCAACAAAAGCACTTCTTGGCAGTCGTCCGACTCCGAAGTCAGCTACTACTTAGGATTAGACAGATAGAGGCCTGAGTAGTAGCAACCTCCGATCGTCAAGTTGTCCAGCTTGTCGCCCCTCACCGCCGCGACCGTCCGTGCCGGGATTGTCGAGCTGTCCAGCTGCCGGCCCGCCCAGCCATTATCGTCCGGACAACCCCCGAGTGGTTCAAGCTGCCAGCTGTTGCTCATCCAAGTAGTGAGGTACTCTGGCCTGTTCAAATTCTAAAGTGTGCCCATTTGTAAAAGTATGCTGAGCAACGGCTGATTTTGTAATGCGTTTGTGCTTACAATCGCCTTTATGTTCTTAAAGCCTTAGATGAATGAAACGACCAGTGTGTGCAATGTAACTCGAGCCGCAAGAACAAGGAATGTGATACACTCCCTCTGTTTTTAAATTTAATATTTTGTCTTTTACTGACCTGAAACCGTTACGCCAAGTTTCATTGGTCGTAAACACAGTTTTCATATTGCACCGTTTTAGGACATCTCCTATCTTATCAGTTGAGCCTTTACTGTAAGGTAGGAAGGCTAAGCCTTCCAGAAGTGCGGATTCCTCTTTAACCTTTTGTGTCATAGTTTTGTTTTACTTTTACTTTTACAATGGGCACACCTTAGAATTCGAACCAGAGTACTTACCAGAGTAGGTACCTCACTACTTCCCAAGAATGCTTCCGCAAAGTGCATTGAATTTGAACGACCAATCAACGTTACGCCGTTCTGCACGGCTGGCACAGAAAACTAGAAATACATCCGTGCCGTCCTTCAGCTCTTAGAGAAACTTTGACTCTGATTATGCAAGCTGCAATCTCTTGGGAAAAATTAGTCTGTATTAGTGCACAAACAGTAAAAATGCCAAATATGCCTAAGTATCCTTGTTTACAAGGTACTCTAATAACACGGACCAAATCATGGGTGGCTTGTAAGGGTTCACGAGCCACCATAGAACATAATCGTTACACAAACCCTTGCTTGACTTCACAAGGTGTTAGCCACATTAAGCCAACAAATGTTGGGTGTTTATCTACAAAGACGACGCGGTCTAAGCCGAAATTTAATTCTAATATTGACAATTGTAGTAACCGCGAAATCCTCAAACATTATAGAATTCTAAAAATATTTAGCTGTATCCATGCTTTTTAGCGACCCTGTAGGGTAAAATGTTTTTTTATAAATTTCCCAATATCATCTAGATCCGATGAGATATCAAATTGGTGTTTTCGTGCAAAGGTTGCCAATACAAATGTCTAAAAACGTATTTCAGGATTTTGCTCTAATCACCCCATAAAGGTGCCAATCTATATTCGGAAGAAAATTATAGAACGCTTGGTATCTTCTGTATTTTTTGAGTTACAGCAGTCTTTTTAAATTATTTAGAAGAGGTTTTTTTTAATTTCGCCCTTACAGAGATAAAAAAATGTGGGAGGTTAAAAATTTCGATTTTTTTCAGTGTGGGTCTATTTTAGAATAAAATGAGGTAAAAAGGATATTTCAAAATTTCACCCCTAAGGGGGCGACAAGAAAAAAACTGTGTTTTAAGGAATTGCTCATTATCGATTTGTGGTTTGCTTACATTAGTTTTGAATATAAATGTCTAAACATGCACTTCAAAATGTTTCCATAATCAACCCCTAAAGATGCGAATCTCTTAAAGATGAATTATAGAACCCTTCTAATCTTCAGTGTTTGTTGAGTTAGAACATTTTTTTTGTCATATAGATGTATTTTCAAAATATTTAGAAAGGTGTTTGAGGGTTTTTGAAATTTTACTTTTAAAGGGATAAAAAAAGTAAAACTGAAAAAGGATAGGGGTTAAAATTTTAGATTTGTTCGCTGTTGGTTCATTTCAGAATAAAAAGAGGTAGAAATGATTTTTTTAAATGCCACCCCTAAGGGTGCGAAAAGGGGTAAACCCGATAAGATACCGATTTGGTGTTAGCTTACAAAGGTTTTTGTGAATTATAGAACCCATTGTATCTCTTGTGTTTATTGAATCAGGCCAATTTTTGTCATATATGTCCCTTCTTAAATTCTTTAAAAGTGATTTAAAGGTTTACTGCTAAATCGGTAAAAAGGAGGTAAAAGTAAATGGATAAGAGGTTAAAGTTATTGGTTTTTTTTGCTGTGAATTCAGTTTAGAATAAAATGGGAGAATTTCCGAAATTCCATTCCCAAGTGGTGGAAACGGGTACCTTGCTATAATTTATGAATATAACATCTAGTATGTACATACTTTTTTAATGTTATTCTCATTGTTATACTACAACCGTAGTTTTATCAATCTATACAAGGGGAATGACAATTATACATTTCCAGAGAGTACGTGAAGTATAAAAAAGTGATGGAGAACTTTTTTCGAATGAATATGATTTCTCTTTTACCTACCTTTATCCACAATATTGTTTTGCAGCGTTTGTTGGATTAGCGTATTATGTGAGCGGAGAGAGAGCAACTCTAGGATTAATTTTAAATTTAGAAGAAAAAACAAACGTTTGCAGTCCGTACGAAGAACGGGCATTTTGCTAGTATTTAATAAATATTTAAATTTGACTTAAGAGTTTATTTCACAACATTGAAAATTAGTCTTTTGAAAACCGAAGGACCGCTGTATAATTACTAGAGTCCTTCAAACCATTCCCGTATTATTTCAAAATATAGCATAGCAAAATGCCATTTATTTTTTCAAAACATGGCATATAAAATGGCACTTATTTCAAAATATAGCATAAAAAATGGTAAGTATTTATTTCAAAAAATTTAAATTTTAGAAAAAATGTCACCAGTAATATTAAAAATTCCACAACACAAATACAAAAAACAAAGTAATCTGATAAAAACTACGGGCACAAGGCAAATAAGTGGAACGTAGGTATCCGAGGTGCATTTAAGGGAAGGGGGAGAGCGCGGGGTTGTTGTTGAAAAGTGGGCGTAACGGGATACTTACCTGAGAGTCGAGGCACTACAACACATATACATAGCAGGTACAGCCGTATTTCCAAAAACTGAACACTTAATTGTTCTTTAATTTTAATCCCCATGTTGTAATTATAGATCCAAGATGCATTGCTCGTAACAATACTAAACACATACTTCGAAGGTCCGGCATCGACCTTTTCGAATCTAAATCCACACAAGTCTTCTTCAGTAGAAATATGGAATAATGGAATCCACCGACTTTCCAGCTTCGTCACACCTAGCTATTTGTGTAAAATGTTATCTGCTGTTGATGATTTAGTGCGTAGTTCTTGTTAAACATTCCGATTTTCCTTACGCGGCTTTAGGGTATCACTAACGTTTTCAACACAAACAGCCACTGGAAGGCGTCTAAGTTTTCCCTTCATCTTCTAACATACACCGTCGACGTTTAAATTCACGGAACCTCTTAACTAACTGTGGACAACGAAAGTCTACGGTTGCCAAAAACTGCTACAAATTTTTTATGACTTTGGTCCTACGTCAAACTTTTTTAATAATCGTTTCTAGAAAACCATTCAGCGAAACTTCCATAAAGTTGCAACTGGAAACTGTTCATTTAATGCGCAAATATTTTTGTTTATATTGGCATCCATAGACTATCAGTAACATCACTATGAAAAAAACTGGAATCCCTTGAAATGTGGATTTATCGACGGGTAATGAAGATACCCTGGACACAAAAGGTCACTAATGAGGAAGTTTTAAGACGGGTTAATAAAGAAAGAGAATTACTAACTACAATTAAAACCAGGAAACTAGAATATCTTGGCCATGTGATGCGCGGAGAAAAATATAACATGTTACAGCTGATAATGGAAGAAAAACGACCACCAGAAAGAAGACGCACCTCCTGGCTAAGGAACTTAAGAGAGTGGTTTGGATGTACATACCTCTCTGGAACTATTCAGAGCTGCAGTGTCAAAAACTAAAATAGCCATAATGATAGCCAACCTCCGAAAGGAGACGGCACCTTAAGAAGAAGAAGGCATCCATGACCTGCTGCTAATAATGAACAGAACGATCGTAGTATCTTTATCAATCATTTTCGGTTCCTACTACTTCTTTACTGCCTTGCAATATCTACAGCCTTTGCAAAAACGCTTTAAGAAATATTCCAATAGTACTAAGGCAAACAAAACTACATTTAGTATGTAATTCGTGTATACTATTTTTTTAAATTTAAGCGTATAAAAAGCGGAAAATTTCTTACATGAAACTGTAAAAAATTGAGCGAAAATGTAAGTTCATTTTAAAAACTGCGCGTTATTTATAATAAAGATGCAAAGTTATTCTATGCATAATTTATTATCACTAGCAATAGTTTTGTATTCTTTTATTAAAAGATTTATAAAACAGTTATAAAATAAAACGACGATACTTGGGTGTTATGCATATTCAAAATGAAAGCAATAACACTAAACCCCTTAATTGGTAAAACCAGTAATAATTCCTACCCTTATTACTTCAATGACTGCATTAAAGAGTATTCAGAAATGAAACTTATCAAACTATAGTTAACATAAAATTCAATAGCTACAGAACCTTTCCGACTCCAAAATTCCTCTTTCGACTTTGCAACTGCACGTTTTGGTAATAAGACTTAATTGACAGATACTGATCTTAACCCAAAAGTCAATAGCTGATTATCTGTCGGATAAAAGCAAATTTCTAAAAATACGTTGTTTTGCGCAGGTTGTAAGTAAGTGGTTGATAATTGAAGCATCATATAAAAACAGCCATCACGGGGTAAGTCGACAGTGCGAAGAAAATCATCATGAAAGTACTCCTTGCAATTGCGGCTGTCGTAGCAGCAGTTAACTGCTCGGCCATCCCAAGATCCGAAGATTACAACGCTAAATTTGAAGCTATAAAAGAAGAATTCTACAAAACCTTACCAAAGGGTTTAGAAGAAGATGCCACCCTCTTGGTGGTAAGTTGCCTTCAAAATAATTTTAATCAATTTTATTATATGATTACTAAGAAGAACTCATATATAGTGTTTTTTATTAGTAGGTAGTTGTATGTACATGCCTCAATTACATTTCAGTATAAGCGCTAATAAATTACTGGAGCTTTATTATGCGAATATAGTGGAAAGCTATTTATTTGTATTATCTCCCAAATATATTTCCCTCTTAAAACAATCAGGACTGATTTGTATCAAGTTTAATATTAAGTGCATGATAACCTCTATTATTTATTTATCTCCGATGTGAAGCATCAGAGCTTTTTTATTGGTTTATTGTCCCATACTTAAGTTTGGTATCAATTTATCATTTTAAACAATAAAGAACGATTCTTATCAAGTACATTTTTTGCTAATGTTGTCATTTTTTATCTACATTTAAAAACATTTTAGTTTTTATCAAAGACTGTAAACAATTTTAATAATTTTTCATCGATAACGTATTTCTGTGCTAATCTTGTGAAATACCAAGAAAATCAATTTCTGGTTAAAAAAGTACACAATTTACTATTGCTTTTAAACCGGTATTTCACCTGTAAATGCAACACATTTTTAATTGTTACAGTGCAATCGAGTGTTAAACTTTCCAGCATATTTATCTAAGGGTGTTATACAATATGAACTGTGTATAATTTACTTCTAACATTGCGTTAAGAGAGCTAGAACATTCAGAAGAGTAAAAGTAAAAGCATCGCTTTCATTTAAAAATAATAGAGAAAAGGCAAATTTGGTAGAATTTGGCATATATACCTGATTGAATTCAATGATATGGAAACATTGTTGCAAGATTCAGAAGGTTAGTGTTTGTAATGATGAAGAGTGTTTTTTTAAATTAAATATTCGGCAGTTCTAGTTAGAGGTTCTTTTCCACGAAGTTTTAAAATACTATGCTTATTTGTGATTTACAATACCTTGTTAAACTATTTTTATATAAATTTGCTTAATCAAGAATTAATTAATAATTGCACCTGCTTTTAATTAGTTGGCAATATCCCAATTTTTTGGAAAATAATATATGTATATGTTACATATGCTCTGCGAATTTTACTTTTTTTAAATCTATTATATAAAGCGCCAGCGTAGCCCAATGGTTAGAGCATCGGACTGCGGTGCGGAAGCCTGGAGTTCAAATCCCAGATCGATGCTTGGCGGGCGGCCTACCCAGTCGCTTTAAATAGTTGGGAACCTGCGTTCGAAAGAACAAGGGGTGATAATGCGGTTGTCTAATGCGTGATGCTCACCACATCACCACGTGTCATGAATTTGACACGCGACAGCCGGGTGTGAAAGCGAGGATACGGAAGCTCTGACCTTCCGCCTTGCAGGCCAAGCTCCTTCATGGGGTGTTAGTGCCTCACCATTATTATATGTATTATTTTCCTTAAATAAAAACTGCGATTTTCTATTATCTCTATCAGTTCTGCAGCTCACTTAAGATACAATTTCAAACTATTGGAAGTTTTGCTGAGTACTATCACATCTAGAAATTTGTAACGCTATTTTTAAATCCTGCATAACTGCTTTGCTGTACTGTAAGGTACTATTCTCCGTCTCCTGTATTGTAAGAGAGGTATTCAGTCCATCTGCAAATTAAGATTGCGTCTGCAAGACATACCCTTCTTCTACTATATACACGACAACTAACAGCTTAACTGTCAATTTTTAATACCGGTGTATTTTAACTTTACTATTTTTTTTATCAGCGCCACTAGTTTATGTAACTTTTTCCAGCCCGAATTGATTGTGAAATATGGATATCCCGTTGAAGTGCATACTGTAACATCTAAGGATGGGTATATTCTAGAAATGCACAGAATTCCTCATGGTGCCAAAGGTCCATCTGAAAACAGGCCAGCTGTATATTTACAACATGGCATTCTTTCCTCTTCCGCTGACTGGATCATTCCTGGACCAGGAAAGGGATTCGGTAAGATATTGAATTTTATTCACGATTTTCTATCCAATTTAATATTCAGTAGTAATACTATAAGTAGTATAAGTACTTCGATATTATCGGGTTATATGTTAATAACTTGTTGCATAATAATCAAAAAGTGTCAGTTTGACAGGTTAAATAGTCCGACCGCGCAGCGGGAGGATTATTCTGTAAAACTGACACGATTTGTTATTGTGCAGGAAGTTTGAGAGGTTTAACCTGAAATTATTGGAAGTGCGCAATTTCAAAATTAGAAACAAATAAATATTTTATTGGCAGCTCGATTTGTTTGTATTAACCTAGCTGAAAGTTATTTCTATGAAAACAACATTATTTAAACTTATCTTGCAGCGTACATTTTGGCCGATGCCGGTTACGATGTTTGGATGCCTAACGTGAGAGGAACAAGATACTCCCGCAAACACGTCACTTTGGACCCCGACAAGGATGCCAAATCCTTCTGGGACTTCAGTTTCAATGAAATCGCTCTTGATGACGTGCCTTCGATGATTGACTATGTCATAGACTTTACGAAACAGGAGAAGATTTTTTACATCGGCCATTCTCAAGGAACTACCGTTTTCTATATTATGGCTTCTGAGTTGCCGGAATATAACAATAAACTCAGAGCTATGTTCAGCTTGGCCCCCATCGGCTATATGAAGAACATGACCAGCCCTTTGATGCGCCTAATTGCCCTTGCTGACTGGGGACTAGGGGTAAGCTCATAGTTGTAAGATGAATAATATCGGGTTTGATATCAAATGATTTTTCGTGTATAACATTTTAAAAGATTCCCATCTCTGCCATCTACTATTATCTACGTTGCAGAGCATTGCTGCTATTGATATACATTAACACGACGTTCAGCAACGTTAAGATTTTTCGATTACTACTACTATTTTTCCTGACATTTCAAAGAAGTTCAAAAATGTTTAACATTTTTAATTGCAACAGATATATGCATAACAATCAAACAAAAAATAAATTATAAATGATTTAGCATTTAAAAAATATTTCCACAATTTGTTTATACAATATTTGACCATACAACACAAGAATATTATAAATAAAGAATTACTATATTAATACGTGTTTGAAATAGATAATCTTCGAACTCATTGGGATGTACGAATTTCTGCCGCAAAGCAGCTTCTTGACCAGTGTGGGCGATGTCTTGTGCGGCGACAGTTCAATTTTCCAAATTCTCTGCACCAATTCGCTCTTCGCCGTTTGCGGCTTCAACCATAAGCAAATGAACGCTACCTTGCTACCTACCATCATGGGTCACACACCTGCGGGGGCTTCAACCAAACAGTTCCTTCACTACGCTCAGCTAGTTAACTCAGGTACGCAACTATTCGCTGTCTTAAAGGGCATTCTTAAATTTCAATGTATTTTTTAGGAAGATTCAGGAAATGGGATTATGGATTCTTAACCAACCTAAACAAGTACGGCAGCAGCAGCCCTCCAAAATACAGTCTCAAAAATATAAATACTCCTGTTTATCTCCACTACAGCAGGAACGATTGGTTATCTAACGAAAAGGATGTCTTGAGGCTGTACGACGAAATTTCGAACGTCAAAGGAAAATTCCTTGTACCCGACGGAAAATTCAACCATGTAGACTACATGTACGCCATCGAAGCTCCTGATATTCTTTTTAATAGGGTAATCAGTTTAATGACAAGGCATTGAAAACCAACAAAATCTGCAAATAAAACATCTAAACAATATATTGAATAGCCGAAAAGATAACGTTCTGGTTTATAAAAATTATATATTTTGCAGGACGTGTGCCGCTTTATATGTTAATTTAGAACAAATAATGCGCTCTTTCACTTAATAATTCTTTTAGGTTCAGAATAATAATTAGCGATAGATTTTTCTTTAATCAGTATCATGTAGTGTTTGGTCGCTGTATTTTATCTTTAGCTTAGATACAATTATTTAGCGATTGCTACATTTCCTAATGAAAATTGTAAATATTCAGTTGTAGCCCAATTGGAATTTATGTAGTACCTTGCTTGGGTAGTGTTATTTGTAAATAGTGTGAACTATTTAACTTAAAGTACAAAACTAGCACTTAAGAAAAACGAAGAAGTTTGAGTTTAGCACTATGTGCACTATACTTCTTTGTTTAATTTTCTATATTTTTACTTTATTACTTTTATACTATTGTATGGGGATTTACATACGCTGTACAATTAATGTAATTAAATAATTCATTCTTGGGAGCATTTTATATATGTGTCTTTATTCTTCGTGTTTATCGTGAACGGCAATTGACATCCGTATTATCTGTATTTTGTTTATGGTTCTTCGAAATAATGTCTTGACACCGTTTTCTGATTTTTTTCAGCAGAACATTTTCTGTTGCCTGATCACAACTATTTTTTTTGTAATGTTTGGAAATAATAATACATTTTCATTTTGAACTACGCGATCAATACGATCTGGTGTGTTTTTTTAGAATTCTAATTAGAAAGCGGATTTATAGAAAATGTGCTTATGCTGAAGATTAAAAGCAGAAACATTTTTTAGAAATCTGGATGAATGAAACAAAAATGATTAATATGGCATATCTTTTTATGCTTTTCTAGATTTTAATATATATTTCTGTGTATAAATATTTAGAGTTTTTATAAATTTTCAACCTATTTTCATTAATTTCTTAAAAATAATAGAAATTTTTTAAACCACTGACCCCTATAGCATGGGACAAGTCAATGTAAAACATACCTATATCAGTTATACCACATACCTTATGAAAACGTTTCTCCATTAAATAGTTACGTTGTAACTTTCTAAATGTAACCAAACCTTACTTTGCTTCATTTCTTACGTTATTAAGTAAACAGATATTTTACTGCAACTATAATAAGGCCTACGTTCATATTTTACTGTTCCCTATATTGGTATTCGCAGGTAGGTTACCACCTCTTGCCGGATCAAAGTGATTCTTTTTTTTCCGTAGTGATATCAGCCAATCAGAAGGCTGGATTTAGTTAAGTTATCTTGTATAATTTCAATTATACAAATCGATTATACCAGGGCAGGGCTGGCGAACCAATGGCACGCGTGCCACTGATGGCACCTGACAAAATAATTTGAGCACGGCATTAATTAAGGAATTTAGGTACCTAATCGAAACAATTTATATTTAACAATGAGTTGAACATAAAGCTTCAAGGCGCAAATAAAACAATTATTGTGTTATGATAGATCTCATTCGTGCTTTCGAGGCTAAACTGCAAGTTTTTCCTAAACTTGAAAAAAATCACCAGAGATTTGGATTTACACGAAAAACCAGACCAAGCAAAAGTCACTGAAGAGTTTAATTCGGTAATTAATTCTTTAATCGAATAATTGTCATCGAGATTTTCTCAGCTCAAAGAATTATCGGAAACACTGAAGTCTATTATGTATCCTGATGTGACTTTACTTGTTAAACTGAACTTGGCCAAATTTGATTGGTTGGAAATTGAAGAAACTGAAATGCAGCTGTTTGATTTCCAGTCTAGTTCAATATGGATTTAAAAATGTATCGAAACAAGAAAAGAGTTGGAATTAAATGAATAAGAAAGGCTATCTGTGTCAGGTAATATGAGTAAAAATGCCAATATCAAAATTATGAAAACGTAGAATTTAATGCCAGACACATTTAGCTGTCTGAAGAAGCTGGCTTTTGTTACCTTAACAATATGTTCATCTACCTATACCTGCAAGTCATTATTTTCAGAAATGAATAACATTAAAGACTCGCTTAGAAGCCATTTGTCAGATGACTCCAGTTCAGCTTGCATTCTGCTAAAAGTAATAAAGTATGAAGCTAATATAATTTTAGAATTTAGAATCTAAATCTAATCTAATATAAGTTATTTAGTATCTAATTTGCAACAGCAGAAGTAGCACTAATTTTTTCTTTCATTTAAATAAACATAACGTTACTATTGCTGTCTTCTTCTGTGTGGGTTATCCGCTCAGCGAACGTTGGCTATCACCATAGCGATCGACACTTTGTTAACAGCCGCTCGGAAGAGTTTATTGGATGTTTTACCATACCACTGGCGTAGGTTCTTCAGCCAGGATATTCTTCTTCTACCTGGCCCTCTTTTGCTGTTTATTTTACCTTGGAGTAAGGCATATTTTTCATTACGCATGATGTGCCCTAGATATGTAAGTTTCCTTACTTTAATGGTCTTCATCAGTTTTCTGTCCACTCCCATTCTTTTTAAGACTTCGTTGTTAGTCACATGTTCTGTCCAGCTGATTTTCAGAATTCGTCGGAACACCCACATTTCAAATGCTTTAATTCTCTTGGTGGTAGCTTCTGTGAGTGTCCAGGCCTCCACGCCGTACAGCAAAACTGAGTAGACGTAGCACCTAACTATTCTCAGTGGTAGACTCAGAGTGTTACTAGAAAGCACATTGCGCATTTTAAAGAATATTGTTCGTGCCTTTTCTATTCTTTGCCTTATCTCTCTGCTGTGTTCCCATTGATCATTTACCAGACATCCAAGGTAAGTAACTCTTTCCACACTTTCCAATACAACATAGTTCGCATAAAGTCGTGTGACCACGTCGGCGCCATTATTCTTAGTGATTAAAATATATTTGGTTTTATTCTTGTGTTACTAGAAAGCACATTGTGCATTTGAAAGAATATTGTTCGTGCCTTTTCTATTCTTTGCCTTATCTCTCTGCTGTGTTCCCATTGATCATTTACCAGACATCCAAGGTAAGTAAGTCTTTCCACACTTTCCAATACAACATTGTTCGCATAAAGTCTTGTGACCACGTCGGCGCCATGATTCTTAGTGATTAACATATATTTGGTTTTATTCGTGTTCAGACTTATTCCGTATTCATCTCCCACGGCTATGACTCGATTAAGAAGTTGTTGTAAATCCTAGGGAATCGGCTAGAAGAACGGTATCATCGACATACCTCAAAGTTTTAATCAAAATGCCATTGATGTTTATTCCGTTTGGTATATCGTCTAGTGCTTTATTAAATATTTCTTCGGAATAGATATTGAATAGAAGTGGAAACAAGACACAGCTCTGTCTCACTCCCCTACAGATGTCTACTTCTTCTGTTAATTGTCCTTCAACTCATACCGATGCTCTTTGGCCGTAATAAAGATTTTGTATGATTCTTATATCAGCCTCGTCAATACCTGTTGTTCTTAGGATATTGATTAGTTTGTCATGTTTTACCACGTCAAATGCTTTGTTAAAGTCTATAAAACATACGTGCACATCAGCATTGACGTCGCTGCATCTCTGTATGAGTATCTGAAGGGCAAACAGAGCGTCCCGTGTTCCCATTCCGTTCCTAAATCCGAACTGACTGTTTCCAATATTAGATTCAAGTTTTCTATATATTCTTTCGTGTATTATTTTTAGGAATAGTTTCCAGACGTGACTCATGAGGCTGATTGTACGGTAGTTCTCACATTTCTTTTAATTTCGATTTTTGGGCAAAGCGACGAACACGGATTTAAGCCAATTGTAACGTATAGTGCCAGATTCATAAATTTTGTTGAATAACACTAATAGATTTTATCTACGACAGTGTGTAAAACTGCCTTTTAGTTGGCAGTTTTAAGTTTGTAAAACGACTCTTTAATAAAATGTTTTCATTAGTTTACGTCGTCAGTAGTAACGTATTTAAAAGATTTCATTAGGCACGTTGTGAGTAGCAACGTGTTTTAAAATTTTTAAAACACGCAAAATTACGACCGATTGCTGATAATCCTAATTTACATTTAATATATTTTTTCATATTTACCGTGTTTTTTAGATTCTATCGTAGATAAAATATTGTACGATACACATGCGTAAAGCATCTTTAGTCACTCGCGGGGCTTAAAACGCTCGCTAACTCGCGTTTTAACTCTACCCCACTCGTGCCTAAAGAGTAGCTTTACGCACTTGTATCGTAAATTACTATTTCAGACAAACCTCTCTGAATAGTTTTAACGTTTCAGCTGGAATTTCATCTGGCCCACATACGTTTCTTTCCTTCAATTTATTTATAGCCTTTTCAACTTCTTCTTGTATTATAGGAGGTCCAGGGGGTTTCACCATTGGTTCATCTGATGAAGTTCGATTGTCGTCGAAAAGCTGATTTATGTATGTTTTCCAGGTTTGTAATTTTTCTTCTATACTCTGTATAATCTGTCCAGTGTCATCATAGGTATAAGTTGTTAATATTGCTTGTACAAAATATACATTTTTGGTTGCAAATAAAAAGTGTTAAATTTGTTACGGTATTAAAACAACTTTACGACACCCACCCAAGGTGAGCATCGCACCAAGGAATCAGTCCTGGAAAACTGGCACACTTGCCCTGAGATTTGCTAGAAACAGGCCAAAGGGCCACGGCTGGAACGCTCAGGGAGTCGGGCGTGAGTCACACGATACGTTCTGGGCAAGCGTGTTGAGGCATATATATAGGGTACGTCAAAATTATGAGGGCGCCACCAAGCCTGTCTTAACTCGAATAACCGGGCCTGGGCGGTTAAACGGGAGCGAAGTATTCAAGATACTCTGTCGATAAGAATTCTCATGAGCTGCAAGCTCAAATAACAATTTCGTACTGGAATGGTAATATTGGGACTCTTTGGCCGAGACTGCGCAATCACTGGACCTACCTGCACGCTCTGATCTCTCACGTCTCGCAGTACACCAATCTTTACATTGTAAAAGGGGCTATCTGAAACAAAGCATGCACAGGTCGAATAGGAATAATACGTCCCTTAACTAAATATGCGTCTATTGATCGCTAATTACATCTGGGCAACAAATCGTGAAGCCAAGCTTATGTTACTACTTACGTTAAGCATCAGCTGATGGACGCGCTATGCTAATGAACATATTAGAGTACAGTTGAGAAATACGCGCTCCGGCAAAAGGGCGCGTTAGTGCGCGATAACAGTCGCCGACCTGCGGTTAACACCTAGGAAGCAAAGCACAAAGCCCTCGCAAACATAAACAAAGAAAAACTCGAACAGCTTAGGGCGCGCCAGGCCCAGCACGGCGAGGCGTTAATTCTATTTAGGTATTAATCGGTACAATATAGCGAAGCTCGCGCACCTAACGTTACTGAATTAAAAATTAGCAAAAACGTAACACCAAATCATGATCGCAGAGTTCTTTAGTTATTTAGGCGATGAAATGCGAGACTCGCGCCCATGAACTTACTGGCAGGCTACCAAAGTAGCGTCTTGCAGCATGGTGGCCTCAAACCGGCATTAAAAGCCGCGACAAGCAAGCAAGGGGCATGCATCCGCCCACATAAAGTTAAGCACAAAGCACCAACGCTCGCACAAGTGACAGTTACTATGTTTAAATGGTTGCAATTACAAATACCTTAGTCCGCAGACGGTCCATGAGAGTGGCGTGCAGTCATTTGGTAGAAGGCGGCAGTCTGTGGCAGCTCAATCGCCAAAACACGGCATTAGGGGTAAACGGGCTGGAATCCGCAAAGATGGCGACGTTAGGACGCTCTCCTGAGAGCACGCTACAGCGACAAAAAGGCCTACTTCGTCCTGCCTAGAAAGATCCTCGAAACAGCGAGTTGCAAGGGGAAAGCCCCCTTTCTCACCAACGCAGAACTGGCCCCAAGAAGCCCTTCACACACCTACGCCTCGACGTAAAGACGTGCCACTCACACAACCACACGCGACCTCTTAAAGGATGGCATATTCGACAACATTCGCTGAAACAGCACGCGACGGGAAAAACAGGCTGGCGTCCCCGCAAATAGCGGGAACGCCGCGAAACGGCACACTCTGCGACTTCTTCGATCAACGGCCTGACTTGAACTCCTCAAGCAAAAAGCGTTAGGACGCTTGAAGTGGCGTGAGCCAAACGGCGTTGCCACGTGACTCTCGGCAGCCAATGGCGATGCGCTCCTCAAAACAAATTAATTCCGGTATCAAAGGCAGCCAATGGCGAAGCGCCTCAACGGAATGACTTCTAGAAGTTTCGGAATTCTTGCGAGTGATAACACCCGGCTGCCAAAGTAGCAGCAAAGGGGTGCTCCAACTGACGAGAAATACTGCGTTTGGGGTCAAATATGTGCAAAATCATTATTGTAGAATTAGGCGATGGAGCCAAATAAGTAACTAAAAGGGTTTAGCATACGGGCACGCTGCCCTAAAGCCTAGGTGGCTACTTAAAATACCAAAATGACCTGACAAATTGATAGTATTGAGTTTTATATTTTCTTCATTAATCACTAAGTCAAGATTGTTTGATGGCACGTCATGGCCTCATTAAACATTTCTTTAGAAAAAATGGCACGTAGATGAATAAAGGTTCGCCACCCCTGTACTAGGGCAACTTCACTATGCAACGCAATAAATAACTTTTGTCAACTTGATGTGGTTTTCATGGAGACGACTTTCAGTTAGGTCAATACAAACAAATCGACTTGCTAATAATAATATATTATATCATGAGGGACTAAAGTGCATCATTAAATTCCGCGAGTGAAATAATCACTCAAGGGATTTAGGCAGTTTAGTCCAGTGTGATATACGCTATTTTTTGCACTTTTGGGAACATTATCATCAAACATTTTAAAAATTTTGGAATCAGTCAATTTGGAAACTGACAATTACAATTTTACAATTTTACAGCACGCCCGGGATAGCTTGAATCAGTTGGTAGTACTGAAGTGTATTGTCAGTCTATGTCAAAATCGAGATTTGCAGGTTAAGTTTTGAGTCAGAGTGTGTCAAATGACAATTTTTTGCACTTTAGTCCCTTATGATATAATATTCTACAGTGCGAGTGTAAAGTCTGGAACTATCGAAATAGAACTTTTATCAAATGTTTTTGAAAGAAATCCTCGAACACGTCAATTTTTATTTTAAAAAATACATATTTTACTGTAATTGTCACTTTTAGATTGCCTTTTGTTTTTGAGTTATGACGTTCGCGATCATTTTTTTAAATGGAAACCCCAAATTTTTATGATAAATTTGGACAGAGCATGAAATTCTAAGACCAAATACGCTAAAAAAGTATGATACTGTATTATGAAATTTTCGAGAAAATCGCTATTAAAGTATTAAAACAAAAATCGAATAAAAATCAAGTAGCCATGAAACAATGAGTTAGCCCTAAAATTATGACAGTTCTTCATAGTTTGTTTATCTGTTTTTGTTGTGTGCTCCTAATTAAATAAATAATGCTACAATATTTGAGTGAAAAAGGACCAATTGAAATTTTAGTATTGAGGGGATCTGGTAACCGTACGATTTTCTCGAAAATTTCAAAATACAGTATCATACTTTTTTTAGAGTATTTGGTCTTAGAATTTCATGCTGTGTCCAAATTCATCATAAAAATTGAGGGTTTCCATTTAAAAAAAGTATCGCTAACGTCCAAAAACAAAAGACAATCTAAAAGTGACAATTACAGTAAAATATGTATTTTTTAAAATAAAAATTGACGTGTTCGAAAATTTCTTTCAAAAACATTTGATAAAAGTTCTATTTCGATAGTTCAAGACTTTACACTCGCACTGTATACTTATTCCTATTTTTAAAATTTACTGAAAAAATAATCAAATGAAATACAATGCGTACTTCCAATATTTTCGGGTTAAACCTCTCAAACTTCCTGCACAATAACAAATCGTGTGAGTTTCACAGAATAATCCTCCCGCTTCGCGGTCGGATTACGTAAACTGTCAAACTGACACTCAATAATAAGTAAATATTATTGTGCAACACGTTATCGACATATAACCCGATAATATAGAAGTACTTGTAGTATTACTACTGATTATATTAGGGTTACCAGGTGTCCCGATTTTGAGTCTCAAGTCCCGGTGTCCCGGCTATATCTTTCGAGACGTTCAAATATCTCTATTTATCGCTTTTTCAATTCTCACGCATGTTTGGCGTTGTCAAACCGGTAGCGGCCACACTCGTCATCCGGTACGCCGCGTGCCTTGATACCATTAGAAAAATATTCGGTGTTTTTCTTGATGACTTTGGAAAAAATACCGGAATAGCAGGATGTAGAATAATCAGTTGAATATTTGAAAACAATAATTATTGATATAAATGACACTTCTTTATTTAATCAAATTACTTCAATAAAAACCATATTAACAAATGAATTGCAATCTTCAGATTGGAAAAAAAGCTTCAGAAAAATTGGTAGTTATATTTTCCAAATTAGAAACGGAATTTCCTGAGCAATATAAAGATTTATATTTCATGTGCGAATACATTTTTTTCCATACCAGGTCACAACGGTAACGTGGAGAGAATAGTTTCTTTGGTGGAAGTACAATGGACGAACGAGAGAAATAAACTTCCAATCGATACTTTTGAAAGTATTCTTCGCTATCTAGAAAATTATTATTTTAATAGTTGCGAAATGCTCGATTACTTAGTAAATAATAAAGCTCTTTTAAAAAATGCCAAATCAAATGAACATTTTTAAAAAAGGAATGAAAGATCGGTTTTGTTTCTATGATTGTTGAGTCTAGTTGTAATGAAATTTGTGAAATTATTTCTGTGATTTTTGTTTTTGTTCTTTATATATACTTACATATAATCAGTACCTCGACACCATAAGGTAGAAGAGGACCGATTATGTATGTATGTCTAATCGGTATTGTCCACACTGTTTGTATAATTTTTAAATATGTGATTTCTAAATTTATTACTGAGATTGTTCGATGTTTGCATGCTTAAATACTGTTTTCTGTCTCTCTCTCTCTCTCTCTCTGTGTTTCCTTTGTTTTTGCTGATCATTGTCCCGGTTTGACGACCAAGAAATCTGGCAACTCTAGATTATGTAAAACTTGAGTAAAATTGAGTTAAAATGTTTCTTTCTATACATTCAACATTTATAAACAAATAGGGGCGGAACTGTTAACAGTTGCTTATCAATGAAAACAGGGTTATAGGTGTCACGTGGGTTTAATTTAAACATTAATCTAATTATTCTTTTCTGGCGTATAAAAATTCTTATAGCCTGCGATGAACTGCAGCAAGTCATTGTACTATAACAAATGACAGATTGCATCATGTTATTTGTGTAAACAAAGAACGTTTAGCATCAACTAACTTTTACTTACAAAAGCTGACTTCTAGCCCTTACATGTATGCAACCAACAATACATAGAGGATGCCCCATAAGTTTCCATCACTTTTATTTTGTTTGTATATTACGAACCAAGTCTAGTCATGTCGAGTACCAGATACCTTAGACACCGACTGCCGTAGTCACAAGTTCTACTCAGAATTTTGCCGAGATTAAGAAGTTCCAACCTTAGTAATATCAATAACTGTTTGTATAAAATTAGGAACCTTAAAACCTATGTAGCTCTTAATTTCATGGCCGATTAGATATGCATTAGATAAGAAAAACCACCAAAATTAGTTGAATAAAAGGGAAATCTGATGTTGCCGTTGGTTTTTAAAAAATCATGGCACCCTAGACCAATGCGGCAACATAAAATTGTGCAAAATGTTCACTGAGCTATACTTTTATCATTATATAATGTATCTTTTGCTAGGGTTGGAACTCCTTAATCTCGGAAAAATTCTATGTAGGATTTTGGCCATATGACCACAGGGATGGGCGTCTAAGGTACCTGATACTCGGGATACCTAGACTTTGCTCATAACATACAAACAAAATAGAAGTGTTGGAAAATTATGGGACACCCTCTACCTAAAAGGTAAGCTTGCACAGAACAATTAATGTGAATGTCAACATTTAAGACACTCTTGCCATATACGTATAACGCATTTCCTTTTTTCTAAACTTTACATTAGATCGATTTCATGCACTCACCATTATTCTCATTTAATACAGTTTGTAAACGGATTTCAAGTACAGAGTTTTCATTAATTCCTATTTCCCACGTGACCATGTATTCACCCTAAATGCTAGGCAACCAAACTTACACGATTGGCAGTACTCGATAAATACAGTAACACAAAATCACGACCTGCTGAATTGTTTGACAAACGTCACTGACATTTGTCACACAATTCAGCAGGCCGTGCACAAAATTATCAGTAGCGTAGACACGACACAGACTAAAAGAGCTAGCGCGCACGGGCGATTTTCTAGCCGCACGGCTTTTTGACCGCAGCGGCGAGATTGCCGCTTCATAAAATTGGGTGAGCGCACGAGCGGCAGAATAACCGCTATTTGACAATGTCAGATTGACGTTTATGTGCAGATGAAAATTAATTTTGTGGAAAAAGCTGCATTATGTGCCTTATTATTGCGTCTGAAAAAGAAGCGAAGAAAGAAGACTGTTGAAAGGCCAATTTCACAAATTATATGATGACTTGTGTATGTACCCCCAAAAATGTTTTGGTTATTTTAGAATGAGCAAGAAATCATTTGACGAATTATTATACATGATACAGCCGCACATTACATACGAAAACACCAATATGCGGGTCTTTTCCCGACTTCGATAATTAATTTTTTCTTCAAACGGCAGTAAAATATGGCATTATACTGCTGGATTGATGATGCTAAACTGTCACTTTATTGCCAAGCGGCAGATAATATTATCTGCCGCTGACGAGCGGCAGATAAAGTTATTATCTGCCGCTGACGACTTGATCTGCCGCTCGTCAGCGGCAGATAAAGTTATTATCTGCCGCTCACAACTTTATCTTTATCTTTATCAAGTAATTTTCTTCGAATTTTGTTCACAAAATTGTAAATAATTTGTTATAAAAACGTTTGAAGAAAAAATACTATATGTTATTCGGAGCAAAAGTATCTTTACGTGGCTCGGCTGTACTTATCTGTCTCGCAAGCTCGGCAGATAACCCGTCCAGCCTCGCCACATAAAGTATAACTTTTGCTCCTAATAACATAATATACTATTTCGCTATCAAAATAGTCGAAATCAAGAGCCATTTTTAATTAAAACTAACAAGCTGACGAGAACAAAGCGGTTATTTGACAGTTCGTGCGCCCACGCTGTACTAATATGACTTGATCCATATCCGAAGGCGGCAACCGCGCCGCTTCGAAAATAGGACAGGTTGCGTTTTTAAAACCGCCGCGGTAAAACTGCCGCTAGTGCGCTCACATTCATTTAAACTAGCGTGTTCTATCCAGGCGGTTAAAAAACCGCGACGGCTGAGCGGCTGATAAAACGTCCGTGCGCGCGTGCTCTAAATAACGGTTTTGAAATCTGCGGAAAATTGCTAAAGCCGACGCGAATGTAATTTTAGCGATCGCCGCGGACGGTTCTCGCGCAGCGGGTCCCGGAGCGGAGGCTCGTCGGCCGCCAACCTCGCTCGGTCGGGGCCGTTGAAAACTGCCAAAAATTGCTTCTAAACAGCAATACGAAAGTATAAAGTTTAGAGGTTAGATGTGACGAACGTCTATGTCGCGTTGGTAATTTGTTTAGGAATGTTACCAATACCACCAACCTTCGAAAAATAAATTTATAGCGGAAAATTTAAATTTAGTCACGTGGGAAATGGGAATTAATGAAAACCCTGTAGTTCAGTTGTTGCTACAATAATAAGTACTCAAAAATGAAGCAGCAATAGTTACGAAAGTATCAAGTGTAAAAATTATTGGATATACAGATTTATACAAGCTCCGGTAAATTATTTATAAAACAAAAAAAGTTCGAGGGATCAAGAATGGACTCCTGGGGTACACCTACTCTTACATTGCATGTATCTAATTGCATGCCATTAGCTTTCACAGACATTTGCCTATCAGTAACAAATGACAACAGCCAATCCAACACATGACCTCTTATACCTATGTTTATATTTTAGAAATTTAGTATTTGCACTATCGATTACACGAGCCATGTATGGTAGCAACTATAAATATTTTTGGTCAAGTACATTATTTACAATAAGTACCTAGTAATTGCATGACAGCCATTTCAGTAAACAGTACTTACAGTTTTTGTAAATACTGTACTTACAAACTGTACTAATCTATTGTATACAATCTTCTCCAAAACTTCACAACGACCTTCAGTTTTGATCTACACATCGCGACAATTAACGCCAAACGGCTGTACCAGGAACCGAACTCCCATCGAGAACCTAGTTCGAGCTGAAAACATCTACGTCTTCTCCGTCACAAAGACCCATCTAAAGCCCTCACAATTACTAGCTCTTTCTAGATTCCAGAATTTTGTAAAAGATGGCTCTAGAGCAGAGGTGTCCAACATACGGCCCCCGGGCCACAATGTGGCCCGCATAAGTCCTTCATCCGGCCAGCGACGACATCAATAGATATTGCGCGAATAATTAAATAAAAATGTTCCATCATTAGTCAATTCGATCATCTACCTATCGACTATGAATAATATGTACATGTTTGTAGGTACTTATTTAAAATATGTAGGTAGGTAAATATAGCGCGCGAGTTGAATATAGATATCGATATAGCGCTAGGCGTGGCTACTCTAGGCGTGGCGTGCGGACGGCGCGGCGGGAGGAGATGCTCCCCACTCTTACCGCTCTCCGCGACACGGCATCGCGCAGTCAGAGTTAGTGATGGGCATAATCGAATGATTTCAATAATCGGAATGTTCCATTGCGGAATGTTTATAAAATCGGAATATCATCCGATTATTTTACATTCCGTAAATGCAAGCAAGAGAAAACGAGCGAAACAACAACAAACGGAAGGAAGATGAAGTGAGTGCAAATTTGCGATGAGGCACTCGCCGTCACGCCGAAAGCCTTTATCTGCGTTGGCATCTATTGTTTGGGTTTGTAGGACGGCCAGTAAAACAATTTATGAGTTTGAGTTGCACAGTGGCATATAAGAGATAATAAAATATTTTTTC
The DNA here is from genome assembly GCA_940337035.1 of Agriotes lineatus. Taxonomy (NCBI): domain Eukaryota; kingdom Metazoa; phylum Arthropoda; class Insecta; order Coleoptera; family Elateridae; genus Agriotes; species Agriotes lineatus. Next base: position 124,026 of record CALNHX010001714.1, on the reverse strand, counting down.
AAATTATTACAGTAGTTACCTTAATAGACTTTCGGAAAATGGTAGTGATATTTTAAAGTTTAATGGCACATAAAGTACATAATAGATAATATAAAACAATACATGAATTTGAAGTCTGTAAGTTGTACTATCTAATAATTAATCTATGAAATACCACTGCCTTTAGTGCCATTCACCAGCATATAGCAGTCAAGTGAGTCAACACAACATTCCGTATTCCGTTCAGTTCAAATTGGCATTTCGTTTTCTCATTTTGTGTTCCGAATAGTAAAATAATCGAATTCCGAAAGTTCCGAATTTTGTGCACCGAACAGTAAAATAATCGAATTCCGAAAAGTTTCGAAACGTTCCGATATAATCGGAACCTTCCGATTTTTTTAAGAATCGGAAACTTTCCGATTATTCATTCGGGATAGGCCCATCACTAGTCAGAGTCAGTCGGCCGGCAAAGCTCTTCAACATCACGAGTATTTTTGTAATTTGTTCGACCGCGATCGTGTTGCACGTATTTACATACTTACCTAATTCATAAATCAATAGGTAGCGAATGAAGTTTCTTGCAGTAAAAGTGGTGAAATAAGGTAAGTAATTTAAGTCTCTAAAAATATATGTGTTTAATTACGATTGTCTTTTGTTAAACATTGTTTGAGATCACGAACAACCTGCACGCCACTGAAGTTGATGTTGTTTTATGTTTGTTTCAGAACAGGATGTCATCAGTTGACACAGAATGTCGAATATTTAAAAACAGTTGGAGTGAAACCTATTTCGTCATAGAACAAAATGGAAACATACTGTGCCTCATATGTCATGACAAAATATCAGTTTGCAAGGAGTACAATATTAAGCGGCATTACTCTACAAAAGACGCTTCTAAATACGATTAATACAACGATCAAATTCGAATCGATCGTGTAAATTTGTTTAAGAAAAATATGATCGGTCAACAGGCGATGTTCAAAATACCAAAAGAAAACTCCGAGACAATTACAAAAATCAGCTTCATGATAGCAGAAGCCATTGCCAAGCGGAGCAAACCCTTATCGGACGGAGAATTTGTCAAGGAATGCTTGGAGATATTTACGTCGGTAGCAAGTCCGGAGCAGAAAACACTAGTTAAAAATACAAGCTTGTCACATCAAACCATAGCAAAAAGAATTGATGACATGGCCAACGATATCGAATCGTCTTTAAAAACACAACTGAAGAAATGCGTTTTCTATAGTTTCGCTATCGACGAAAGTGCTGATATGTCCGATACAGAGCACTTGGCAGTTTTCGTGAGAGGAGTGAAAGAATACTATACTGTGATCGAGGAATTACTTGATTTGCGTCCAATGAAAGATACAACCACAGGAAATGACATCTACGAAGAAGTAAAGAGTTGCATAGAAAAATATGAACTTCAAATCGAAAATCTTTGCGGCTTAACTACAGACGGTGCACCAGCAATGACAGGAAGAGTGAATGGTTTTGTGGCTTTAATGTGCAATAGCATCACACACACAATCATACATCATCATTGTATTATACCATTGATTAACTAATACTTCTTTAATCAATGATTATACACCAAGAACAGTTGTGTGCAAAAGTACTCGAACTGAAACCCGTGATGGATAAAGTAGTGCGGACAGTTTTATACGCGCAAGAGGCCTGAATCACAGACAGTTCCAAGCATTTCTGTCAGAAGTAGGTTCAGATCACGAAGATATTGTGTACTTCAGTCGCGTTCGCTGGCTCAGCAGAGCAGCCACACTGAAGCGATTCTATTTGTTGCTCGATGAAGTAAAGATTTTTCTTGAAAACAAAGGCCAAGAAATTAGTTTTCTAACTGATGAGCAGTGGTTGGCTGATCTGGCTTTCCTGGTTGACATAACTAAGTATCTCTCTGATCTTAACCTAAAACTGCAAGGAAAAGATCAACTATGCTCGCAGCTGTATGAACATGTTCAAGCTCAAAAAAAAAAAGAAAACTTGTCTGAGTAAACTACAATATATGTTAGGGTTTATGCAAAAATAAAAAAATAAATTACTTTCAAAATATTCCTTTCCCATAATTTTCATTTATTACGTATACCAAAACTATGTAAAATTTCTGTAGGTTCTGAAAACTTATCCACATTGAAACTACTTGAGGGACGTGACAATTTTAACTCGAAAAAAACCACCCCCACAGAACTAGAATGGCGGAAACCGATTTTTGGTAACTTTGTCGCCCTCTACCGTTCGCAGTACCAACTTCTCGGTATCGCGGCAAGGACTAAAAATGTGTAGAATTTTATTTCCAACATTTTTTGTTCAATAACTTTTTCTGTGTGACCAATGAATCGCGAGAAAAAACAAATTCAATTGTTTTCAAGATGACGGCTGTTTGGCAGGGGGTGGGGTGATGCCTTTTTGGTTTTACACTTGTCTAGTGACCCTAAACCACTGGACAAGAGGAATCGCCGCGGCCACGTTTTTAAGGTAACGGGTTTTTTTCCGATAATTTTACTGTACTATTATTTCTAAAGCCATATCTTTAGCGCTCCCGCCATATCAGACGTCCGGCCACGGCACCGTCGCCCAACAGGAGTTTAAAAGCAATTCAGTTTATAATGCATTCATACCGTCTCTCATTAAATTGATATTAAATAAAACTTGTTTTATTTTCTTCGACGAGAAACAAAACGGGGCTGGTTCTTCAAACCTTTCAACTATGTTTTTTTTAATGAAACAATATAAATTTCATTAAACAGTTGTAGACTATAATAAATGAGCTTTCTCACAATACATAGTATTTGCCAAATGTAGCTTTTAAAAAATCAAAAATACGGAAGATCATTAAAAAATAACTGTGTAAAATTTAGGTTTGGTTTGTTCGTCATTATAACCGAAGACAAAATCTCAATGAACAGCACATTTTTGTCGCATTTTCCAGATTTGTCGTTAGGAGTGAGGTTGCTATATTCGATTGTTTTTTACGGTGTTTCAATCAAATTGTCACAATGCCGTCGTTGTATGTGGTTTGTCGCTATAAACGGTGCTGTTATAAATAGTTTTAACTGTATTTAATTTGTATTCATAGAATAGCTTGCATTTTTAAAATGCCCGTTATGATTCTATCAAATACGGCTCTGTAAATTATATCTGCAGGAACTATATTTATTTGATTGCAGAAACTGTACAAATTTGTTGTAACGTGCAGCTGCCGCACCTAAAGTGACACTTGTAAATTGCTTGCCACAATGAATAGGTTAACTAAATGAGAGCGTGTCTTGGATGATTTGTGGAAGTTTTCTCTAGAAATTGGGTTCCCACCAGGTAGATAGAAGACATCAATTTGGTCCAGTGCAAGGCAGCGTATTTCGAAGTGATTCTACGGAGGTACAGTCAGTTTTCTAAATGCGTCTACAGGTGTATATAAGGCCCCCAGCTTCAGAAGCGATCCAAAAGGTTATCAAGGTTGCAGCCGAGATCCAGGTGGGTTCGAGTGCAGATTCGGGCCTAGCAAGCAGCAGGCCGGCAACGACATCTTGTCCAGAGCATCATGGAACGTCCAGGTCGGTACAGGTAGCCCAATATTCATCTTAGAAGCCATCTAAAGGTGAGATTTGCCATTAAAAACTGTCTTTTTGTGATTGTGTTCGATTGGCGTCGCTTTTAAGCATCACTTCCGGTTGTGGTGTGGGTAGAAGTGATTTGTTTTGTGATGCGGTGCACTTACGTTTAATTATTATTGCATAGCAACGGCGTTTACTGGGTGGACATCAACGATTTAAATTAAAATTCAAAGCTTTTTATGTACTGTAAAGACCAGGGAACCATCTTGAAATTAATGTCATTCCCATCAGTTAGAAATACTACGCTTGTAATATCCCATCAGTTAAATGGCGGGCATACAGAGTGCCTACAAATAAATGTGTAATCAGACTTTTGAATAATTGTGAATAGCAAATTAGTAGCAGCTTAATTCAGATGTAGCGACCTAACAGTGTAGATAGATTCATTTAATAATTATAGTTACGAAAGTGGTGAATATAATTTATATCTAACATATTGCAGTGGTTTTAAGCCCTACAACTCAACTCTGATAGCATTGCCAAATTAATGGACATTTCACTAAAGCTCAGGGTGAGGTATTTTATATTTTATATATGCAAGGCTAAAATTTGAATTTAATGGAATGAGGGCATTTGTAAAGAGATGCCATTAATAGCAGTGTAATTAAATAAAGAACGCAATAAGCAAAGCTCAATTCTCACAGGGATCTAAGTTGACTGTAAGATCAAATTTAAAATAAGAAGTTTGTGCAAAGGTAATAGCCAAACTATTAATTACAAAATGGATTGCCAAGGCAATGAAATGAAGCGTATAATTCAAGTTAAGTTAAACAGTGAAATATTTGTCAGGGTTTTAAAATAAAGGTATGAGAAGCTAGATAAGCTAGTGAATGTTGCAACGAGCAGCTAAGAAGGCAGGCATTAAGGCATTTACTGGAAATTGTAAGAATCAGCAAGCCAGGGTTAAAAAGCCAAGAAAAGCACACAGCAGATGGACCAAAAATTGTGATGAAAAAAAGACAAGTGAATTCAAAGGACGTCTTGGTGCAGGAAATATTCTAATAAAAATTAATCAGTGCAGTAACTTGTGTGAACAATTAAATGCAATTTAAAAAACGTGCAGTGGCGAAAAGATACGGTTAACTAATTATAAATGTGGACAATAATATTAAGAATTAAGAATTTTGTAAATAATTTTAGTTATAGACAAATTTAGTACTATAAGTAATTATTTTGAACTTTGTTCATATCCGTATTTTTATTTAATAGGTAACTTGCAATTTTTATTGCAGATAGAGAGAGAACAAAAGAAATTAATTATGAATTGACATGTTAAAGATGTATTCCAGTTAAATTAGATTTTCATATAATAAATCAAATTATATTAACAATAAAAGTATACCATTTCATTGAGTGCATGTTCGTAGTCGTGTGGGAGTGTTTGTAGCCAATTCCAACACAAAAAGTTGAAAAGTTTTCCGAACCCATTGGACATAACCTGGAACCCACGGCAGACCAAGTCCGATCCCTGCTTGGAGAAAAGCAAACAGATACAACCCAGAGGGGAAGGCTCCAGAGCATCGATCAGCCTCGTGAGTACGTGTGCCAGGAGTTGCAGCAGGATCCGGCCCATAGCAGCCCCAAGCACTACATAAGCGTGTCCTTCGAGCTCCCGATACAAGATCGGTGGACACCAGGTACTGTTTAACCTAAAATTAGATACGTGAGGCCCGTAAAAGTTTATGCATGTGTAAGAAGAGTCATACTCAAGACAATCCAAGCGATTTCCGTTGCTGTAATGTAAATGCAGCCCGTAATATAGGCCCAGTCCATAATTTGAGGTTAGGCGGAAGTCGAATCACAAAACGACGCCGTGAAAAACAATTGGGAAATTGGCGCGCGTCCCTTCGACGAACGGTAGAAAACAAATGACAATTAATGCCGCGAAAACAGCCGAATTTAAATAATTACCGGTAGAACTTTGATGAATTTTCACATTGTTTTAATTCACTGTCAGCTATCTTGCCAGAGGGATTCATTTTGGATGAGCGTTTGACCTAATTTCGAGTATTTGCTTGTGCGCAGTAGAGTGAAGACGGAATACAGATCCGTACTCAATTAATTTAAGAATTACACATTCAGCCAGGAACCTAACCGAGATTGAGTGATTGCTTTACCAAATTGAGCTAGCGATTATTTATTAATATTTGCAGATAAATAAAATATGATACAGGGCATATAACCATTTATTTCAACGAGTTAATAAAATACAACTCACTTTTAATCTACCTAGAATTTGATAGTGTAAATAAAATAGTTGCATGGTGGTTCTTAATCAATATTTATCTAATTAAATCATTTAAACAACTATATCCTTGCAATATATATACCGGGTGTCCGTTCTGAAACTCAAACATAGGAATTTAACATTGCTTTGAACGTTTTTGCTGAGTTCTGCTCGCCAATTCAACTTACAGGAAAGGTAATGTTATCAATAGAAAGATAAAACTCTTGCGCATCAAATGATACTAATAATAATAATATTCACTTATATAGTATAATAGAAATAGTCGCAAAATACCTAAAAATCAAATGCACAATGTTGATTGTCTATGTTCGACTTTGAGAGTGGAGACCCAGTATATATAGCGTATCCCAGGATTGATGTTACAAGAGGTGAGATGGACTAAAAATTTTTGAATTTTATTTTAAGATTGTAGGATTAGGTCTTGTTTGGTCTGAAGAGAATTTTAAGAATATTTTCAGTTTTTGTAAAAACAAGTCGACTTTGACAGTAAAGCGAAAACTATTTTCTTTTCAGGTAAACTACCCTTTTTGTTCATGATACGGCAAAATTTTATCAAGAAAAGTTGTTTAGAATGATAAATTATGGCCCTATAAAATTTCAGGAAGCTCTACCTCAGATTAAACGGTTATTTTTAATAAATATATTTTAATTGGTTCCCTGGTTTTGACAGTACATAAACATTTTCAAATTCTAATTTAAATCGTTGCTATGCAATAATAATTAAACGTAAGTGCACCGCGTCACAAAACAAAACACTTCTAGCCACGCCACGACCGGAAGTGACGCTTAAAAGCGACGCCAATCAGACACAATCACAAAAAGACAGTTTTTGATGGCAAATCTCACCTTTAGATGGCTTATAAGATGAATCTCGGGCTATCTGCACGGTCCTAGCTTTTATTTTCTTTTTACTTTTATTTTAAATTTAAGCATTGAAATAAATGTCACACTATTTTAATATGTCTAACTAACACCACATTAACAAAATAAAAAGTTGTGATTAAGTATAACAATTATATGCTTTTTGGTATAACATAATTTATATATATATGATTATTTTTTTCGTAGCGATCTCAACCAATCAGAAGGCAGGATTTAGTTAAGTTAGTTTGTATAATTTCGATTACACAAAATCGATTATACTAGAGTAACTTCACTAGGCGACGCAATACATAACTTTTATTTCATACTGTATCGTAAAACCCATGTTTAAGTTAATGATTTTAGTCCGGAAAATGAGGCTTTACGGTATCAGGTCCGGTAAAACATTTTACCGGACTCAAATGAAATAAACAGGTCCGGTAAAACATTTTACCGGACTCAAATGAAATAAACAGGTCCGGTAAAATATTTTACCGGACTGAAATGAAATAAATCAATAATCAAACTATTTATTATTTTCAATTGAAAAAAAATTTTTTTGTAGTTTTAAGTAAAAATTTAATAATTGCAGTATGAAATAAAACGCATTACGACATACGTCCGGTAAACTTTTACAGTAGCTCGTGTCAACATTCCAGACTCGGCTCCTACGTCGCCTCGTCCCGAAACGTTTGGACTCGCTACTGTAAACTTGCGTTTACCGGACTTATAACGTAAATTACTATTGTCAACTTGATGTTGTTTTCATAGAGACTACATTAAACTAGGCTAATCAAACACATCGACCTGCCAATAAAATAATTTTTTATTAAGTCGTTTAATGTGCCTTTTAACAACAAGATCTTATGGTACATAACAACATTTACAAAATTACAAATATATAAGGACATGTTGACAAAAACATTAAATATTTTTACAGTTTGTTGTACAATCCTATCATCTTTATGAACTCTATTGTGTTTTTGTATTGGTCGTTTAATGCAATATTGATATCATTAGACACTCCACACTGAATTCTTTGTGCACTGTGATTTGTACATATACACACTATGTGTTCCACTGTTAATAGGACATCACAGGTTTCACATTTTGGTGCCGGTTGTTTCTCGAGTAGATAACTGTGGGTTAACTTCGTATGTCCAAGGCCAGTTCTTGTGAGAACAGTTTTGTCTTGGATGTTTATTTGTGTTTTCCTAATATTGAAATTTACTCAAAAAATAATCAAGTCGAATACAATGCGTACTTCGAACAGGTTATACGTCTCAAACTTCCTGCACAATAACAAATCGTGTCAGTTTGGCAGAACAATCCTCCCGCTGACGCGGTCGGACTATTTAACCTGTCACTGACACTCTTCTATTATTGTGCAACAAGTTATCGACATATACGATAATACCAAAGTACTTATAGTATTACTGCTGATTATAATGATTATACCACTCTCTCTAACATCAACCAATGAAAAACGGCAAAATGCATAGTTACGCATGTACTAACTTTTGATAATGTACATAGCAACTGATAATCACATACCTTCCTGACTAGTAAGTGATAGTCACATGTCTTCACAAACATCGCGTTATCTGCTGTCAGTACAATTGTCATAACTACCACATTAACTGTACTTTTAATATTTAAAATACACTATTCAAACGTTGTTTATTGACTCGTGATATAATCTAGCCGAATGCAACTAGTGTCTTTTGGATTATCAAATTATTTCTGCTTCCGTTTGATATATTGTTTTAGGCAATCGCGCCAGTCGGGAGGACTCGCGTGATTGCCAAACAATATATCTCGTGTAAACATAAATGATTATTTGATAATCAAGAAACCACTAGTTGCATTATATATGAAAATCACAAAATACCATGTCTGTATTAATCAGCAAATGCGAAAAATGCGATTTGTGCATGGCTTTTTGCAAGCAACGCAGGTCACAGTCAAGGTATAGTGTAGGAATAATAAATAGCCTACACAGGTCTGAAGTGGGACTTTTCGTGTTAAATCAGCTAAAGCAGGTCAATTTTCGGGACAAAATAAAAATCGGTACAGGCATTAAGATATAGATATTTATATAATTCCAAGTTGCAAACAAAAATTCAAAATATTGGTTTTCCAAAGCTTTTATAATACTACAGAACATGACATAATTCTATATTGTTATATATAATATCAATTACATAACAGTATGTAGATAAATTATTGTTTTAGTGGAAAATTTAGTTGCAGCAAAAGCATAAAAATATCAACACTCGTGTTTTCATTTAGCAAATACATACCTACAAGGGTGAGCTGAAAACTAGATAGAATGACGTGCAGATGACGCTGTCTTAATAGAATTTTACGATGAGCCAGCAAACCTAATAACTCAGACTGTCAATTGTTAAATTTCAAGTCAATCTGTTAACTGATATTATTTTGATAGCTGTTCAGTACCAAACCACTGCAGGCGAATACTACGCACGACCAACTGAGTCAGAATAAAGAAAAAAGGCAACTCAGTTTAGTGAGAAAGACATTTTCAACCAGGACAATACTGACAAGATCGAATTTCATGATGGTATAATGTATTTGGATCATTGTTGGTCCAAGTGTATTGACATCTCAGCGGATTATACTGAAATCTATATATCTGTATATATAAAGGAAAGTCACAACCCTGACTAATCAACGCAGAACCGAAACCACTGGTACTAGAAACTTGAAATTTTGGTGGAAGGTTCAATTTGTTACGTAATAAGATAGTGCTAAGAAGGGATTTTTTGAAAGTCGACCCCTAAGGGGGTGAAAAGGGGTAAAAGGTGTTTTCAAGAATTCCTCAATATCTCTTACACCCGATAAGATATCGATTTGGTGTTTGCTTGCAAAGATTATCAATGCAAATACCTAGAATAGTAATTTACGTTACAAGTATAGAAAGTGGAGCTTTTCAGTACGAGTGAGATGTTTCCGGAAGAGGTCGTTAGGCCGAGTCTGGAATTTCGAGACGAGTATGGAAAAGCCACTTTCATACGAGTTTCGTACAATATTTTTTCGTACACTAGCATACAAAACGGAATAATAAATTTATCCTCGTATATAGCAAATAAGTAGAGTAATATTATTATGTACGTAACGTTTTATATCTGTTGTAACTAAGGAAACGTACAGCAAAGTGCTACTTTGCCGTACGAATACCGCAAAATACTACTTTGCCGTACGAATACCGCAAAGTGCAACTTTCTGATTAATAAATTGTACGGCAAAGTAGCTCTTTCAATGCTAGTGTACGAAAAAAGTATTTTAGGATTTTGCCCTAATCAACCCCTAAAAGCGCAAATCTGGATTAGGGGTGAATTAAAGAACTCTTCGTATCTACTATGTTTATTGAGTTAGAACATTCTTTTTGAGCATATAGATGTATTTTTAAAATATTTAGAAAGGGGTATGAGGGAATTGAAAATTTTTAACCCTAAAGTGGTAAAAGGAGGAAAAACTAAAAAGGGGTAGGGGGGTTAAAAAATGGGTTAAAAGAAATTTTTTGAAATTCCTCCCCTATGGGGGTGAAAAGGGGTTAAATGTGTTTTCACGGGTTTCTCAATATCTCTTAGACCCAATGAGATAGCCCCTTGGTGTTTAGTTGCAAAGATTGTCAATGCAAATACCTAGAAACGTATTTCAAGATTTTGCCGTAATCAACCCCTAAAGGTGTGAATATGCATTCGGGGTGAATTACAGAACCCTTCGTATCTCCTATGTTTATTGAGTTCGAACGTTATTTGTTGGCATATAGATGTATTCTTAAAATTATTAGAAAGTGGTTAAAGATATTTTAAAATTTTTCTTCTAAGGGGGTGAAAAGGGGTAAACTGTGTTTTCACGAATAAAATAAAAAACAAATTTCATAATTTTGCCCTAATCAACCCCTAAAAATGCAAATCTAGATTCAGGGGGAATTAAAAAACCCTTCGTATCTCCTATGAATAAAAAAAAAGTGAAAAATAACAAAACCAGATTTTCATCGTAGATAGGTGTAATTGGATATTTGAACGTAGTTTTCGATTCTAATCAACTTTTCTTAATAACAATTTTCGATATTGTCACAAATAAAGGTACTTTACTCTTGAGCAGAATTCATATTTTTTGACATTCCTCGTATACGGCTTAAAAAAATTGATATCTGATGATTGAATTTTAAGTTTTGGACCATGCAGAACTTTTTATAAAGAATAACTTTTTTTCGTAAAATTAATAATAAAAACGTTTTCCATATGATTCCGACTTCAGTAGACACACTGTATATATTTTAATTTTATCTCATTGTTATACTAAAACTATTGTTTTATCAAATACAAGGGGAATGACAATTACGTACACACATTGGCGTAACTAGCGGGGGGGCCAGGGGGGCCAGGCCCTCCCCAGAGTGCCGCCTGGCCCACCCCAGAAAAATAGAAGCTAAATAAATGTAAAAATCTGCTTCTATTATTAACCCATTTAAACTAAGGGGTTGGTTATCGACCCCCACACGTTCTTACATTTTGGCTTAAAAACATTATAGTATAAATACCATTTGTTGGATGGATGGCTCGAATCCGACATAATAATAATTTTCATTGCTTGCTTGCTTGACGCCACTTTGAGAGCGAACCCGTGGGTCGAATTGGCTGATTTTGGTGTCAATCGACTCAGGGTGACGCAAGTCAGCCAGTAGTAGGGTTTTCAAATTTTTATAAGTGACTTTTTTATGTGGATTTTTTTGTTAATAGCTAACCTCAAAATTAACTCGACACACAAAATGGATCACTCGTGTACAAATTGCATTAAATGAATTATTTCGCGCCCAATTTGGGTGCAGAACGCTAGTGAATAATAATATGCAAGAGAAAACATTATTAGTTAGCCAATAATTACTTTGAAAAGACTGTTTTCGTCTGAATATTTTTTTTAGTTAATTGTGCACCATTTTTGTTATTTTCTCTTAAGTTTTCTATAAATAAAGAACCAATTTATGTGCACAGAAAAATATAATTGCAATTATTTCATATGCGGGTAAGTAAATGAGCTGATAACTTGAGTGCATCGCTAACTACTCCCTGGGCACATACAGCTAGCTACCTATTATAGGCTCATCCAGTCCAAATTTACGGTGACTTGCTATTTGGAGGTTTGCTTTGCCTAAAGAGTTGAGTTTATAGCTTTGAAGAGTACGATCCAGAATTTTATGTTTAATAGTGTTCTATGTAAGCAAAGTAAATTTTGTGGTGTTTGAATTTTCACAGTTGCTAGCCCAAGACAGAACAAAGAGAAATCACAATAACAATTAAGAGGATATTGATATTTTCAAGAAAGTATTTGCTTCGACGATACTGAAAAAACTAAAAATTGTGGCTCAAAAACGTGTAAATGGAAACCAAGTGATGTTTCCCAAAAAAATCTGTTTCTTCTGGAATAATATCAAGTGCACCATGGAAATCAAACTTGACATAAAACCAATGTTTGTTGTTTTCTAGTTTAACAGTCCAAATTTAGTTTTGATCATTGCAACAGTTATTACATAGTTAATTTTGAAATAAGTGTTGTGCAGCAAAAATAAATGTAACAAGAGAAAATTTTAGAACCATAATTTACTATGCCTTTAAAAGTTCCATATCTCCGAAAGACAGTTTTGGATGACCTCGTGCTGCTTTGGTGACCAAATGCCTTCGCATCAGAGGACTGTCTATTGTTGGTTTAATGAATTTAAATTTGAACGAGTGTCAATTAGTGACGATTTTTGCGAAGGAGAACCAATTTCTGCTGTTACCGATACGAACATAAACGTTGTGCAAAGAATGATTCAGTAGGACAATCGAGTCACGTATAGAATTATTGAAAGCGTCAATAAATAATCATTTGGGTGTAAGAAAAGTCTGTTGTGGGTGGATACCACACAGTTTAACAGAAACACAACAACAGCATGTGGATTGGTAAAAGAAATATGATGAAGGTAGATATAAAGCAGTTTACATCATAACTGGTGACGAAAGCTGGATATATGCATTTGAAATCGAACCTAAGTTACAGTCTGCCCAATGGATATTTCCAACAGATCATAATCTAGTTAAAATGAGGAAATTTCGAAGAGTTGGTAAGAAAATTATTGCTTGCTTCTTCTCAAAATCACGACCTATCGCAACTGTCGTACTTGAAAATAGACGTACGGTTACTGCAGAATGGTACACAACAGTATGGCTGCCAGGCGTTATTCAAAAAGCTCGTTTACAGCGCCCAAGGAATGAGATCGTTCTGCACCATGACAATGCTTTTAGTCATACCACATATCAAACAAAATAACTTTTAGAGACTTCCGGATTAAAATTGCGAAGTTATCCCCCATACAGTTCCAACTTATTACCTTCCGATTACTTTCTATTTCCTCGATTAAAGGATAAAATGCGTGGTGTGCGATTTTGAACTCCCGAAGATGCTGTGGAAAGCTTCAAAAACCATGTTTCTCTAGTGACTCAAGAAGAGTGGAATTTGTTTTGAAAATTGGTTTTACCGAATGCGAGTTTAAGGGCAAATATTTTGAGAAACAATAATAAAAACAAATTTTGTTTTATTAGATTGCAGAAATTTACGCGGCTACCCTCGTATAACAGCGTCAAAGAACATGCAAATAAATGTATGCGAAAAAGTTATGTATGTACGTAAATTCATGTCTTCATAGGTATACATAGGTATTGACGATGGTTGGTTGGGGGCCTGGCCCTCCCCAGCCAAAAATCCTAGTTACGCCAATGCGTACACATTTCCAGGGGGTACGTGAAGCATAAAATAGTTGCGGAGGCCTTTTTTCGGAAGAATTCTGCGTCCTTTTTATCTAGAATATTTTTTTGCGGCGTTTGTTAGTTTAGCGTATTGAATGAAGGATACGGGTGCGCCCTTGAATTCATTTGAGATTTAGAAGAAAAAACATTTGTAGCCCGTACGAAGAACGGGCATCTTGCTAGTATATAATAAATTTGAAACCATTGAAACTCGTTTCTCATTTTCATTCTATGAACTTTTCAGCCCATCCTTGTATAATTTAAAGAGTTGGGTAACTTCTATCTTCAGGAGTTTAAATTAATAGTAAAAAATTATTGATATGTAGCAATAGTAGATTATGTTATTAGGAGTAAAAGTGATACTTTATGTGGCAAAGCTGAAGTTTATTTAGCCGAACGTTAGTGAGGCAAATAATTCAGCTAAGCCACATAAAGTCACTTTTACTCCGAATGACATATACTATTTTATCCGCAAATGTATTCAGGTAAATTTCATTAATATCAATAAAAAAAAACGCTATTGGCAACTGAATCCAAGCGCTACGCCACCATGCGGTAGAATTTTGAACTGTGTCAATGAGGTCGAAATTTAAACTCGCATTGAGCTAAATGGTATAAGCTAATTATTTGTTGGCTTATTACAAAGTTACTAATGCGAGAAACGTCTTTATACTAGGGAATATTTATTCTGGCAACTTTCTCCTCTGACTCAGACCGACAACTACCCCGCTAATGACTATTTAAATTCTTTTACTTTTATTTTCGAGCGCAGCTGTAATACGTTGGTACATGCCTACATTTACCTTGCTTGTTCTTGTTTTTACTAGGTTTGTTCTTGCTGAAGTTCAGTGTCTTGTTTATATTTATTAATTTATTGTTTATATTTTTAATAACGGGATATCTTTAACGTAAAAATAGATCGTAAACGTGAGGGAGCTAGATTTTCTCCTGTACCAAATAAATCGAAACGGTTTTGTTGCGTGTATGGTTGTGAATCACTATCAAAACGCGATACAACTGTGCGGTTCCAAAAGTTTCCTAAAGAATGAGAATTTGTAAAAATTAATAATCAGAAAGCAGATCGGCGAAAGGAATGGACTTTTACGTTTACTTAGAATGGGGAAAAAAGTTACAGAAAGTATGCATGTTTGTTCTCTGCATTTTAAAAAAGAAGATTATATTCTTCCTGGTGAGTACAATACTTATTATCGTAATGATATAAATTAAAATTTATAATGCAAAACCAATAACACAAGACGTAAACGCAAAACAAGTGCTTCTTTTAACGCCGAAGTTTGTAGGCAAAGAGAAATGACACTTGTTTTAACATTTTCTTGACTTTTGCACCCACAATAAATAACATGTCCAGAATTAATTAATTGTTCCCCTTCAATATAATTTCTAGAAGAAAATGTTGCTTGTGCATAATCTATCTGCCATTATCACTTAATCACGACACTTTACTTACAACCAACCGTTTGACTGACTTCTGCGCGTGTAACAAACTTATTTATTTGTACTATTGATGACTAATACGTGACTATTAAAGTATCATTAGAACATCTTTAACTACATTTCATAAGACTTAAAATTCCCCAATAGTTGCTGTGTGTAACAAATACTTACTTACTAGAAATAGAAACTTTGTAAATAATGCAGCATGACTTAATAGCCATTGATGTACTCACGGCTGGCGAAATTATTTATTTCTATCAAAACAGCTCTATTAAAGTCCCATTTAAACATCTTTAATTAAAATGCATATCATGAAGACTTACAATTTCTCAATATTAGGCCCGTAAAATTATTTAAGAAAATACTAGAAATCTGTTAAATGCAACATTGGTATATTTACGCACTACTGATTCAATTATTTATTTATGGTAAAACAGCCCTATTAATATCCCGTTTACAGATCTTTAATTAAAGTGCATACCATGAAAGCTTAAAATATCCCAATATTATGCCCCTAAAATTATTTAAACAAATACTAAAAAACATTTAAAATCAGCGATTAAGTAGGGAAATACATAGGCTTTAAGAATCGTACCTACTTAGAGCGGCCATTTAACTAAGCTCCGCCTTCAGTTCACTTCCCAATACTGTAATGATATATGAACATACTGAATCACCCGAGCTAATAGCACACGGCCACAGCAGCTGTCACACCATAACCCACGGCGACAGATGCTCCGATCAGCTGCTTAAAAGTTTATTTAAATTAAAACTTTTTCGTACTCTTTTTGAAAATAAAAACCGGCCTACGATCTAAGTCTAAAAATTAGCAAAATTTTAAGCCATCATACAATTTAATCGGTCCAGTATCTTCGGAGGAGATAGCGAACAAAGAAAGAAAGAAAGAGAGCAACAATTTTGTGTGCTTAGGCAGATAAAGTACGCAAAAGTCGCTATTTTATTTGCTTAGGCAGATAAAGTGACACTTTTACCTTGTCAATAAAGACACATAAGTTGTTACTTTTGTGACGTTTGCGGATAAAATACATTTATACATGGTCTGTCGGTGCATCAGCCGATGGAAAATCATGTAATGTAATTATTCTAAATACAATTCAGTTAGGTTCAGTTAGTTACATTGTATTAAAGCACCTGCTAGACTAGAATAATGCTAAAATATTGTACTTTTTGTGCTATACCTGTAATTATTTAGCTTTCTTTGGTAATTATAACTGTAGAGCTTTTAAACAATGCTTATTAGCCCTAATAAAAATAAAAGAAAATAAAACTTAAAAAAATCACATAAATATAAATAATCCATTATAAAAATAGGATGTAGTTCCTTTAACATTTTATCCATATACATACTTGGTAACGGAAACTTTGTACATAGGAAAAAGGCAATGTTAAACATTACTACAGATCGACTTTATCTGTCATCATGTAACATAGCTATGTAGTTTGTTTTGGTATGCCGATGGTTAATTAAACTTTGTTACATTAACAGCCAATTTTATAAAAAACTTTGTCATAATCACTAACATTTTGATGTGATTTTGTTTATTTTAACAAAGAATTATAGTTAATCTCAAATTAGTGGTCTTTTATAAGACTGGCCATAAATAGATTAGAAAAAAGCAAGACTTTTATAAATAGTTATTCATTTTATGAAACTGATTTGCTCAGAACTATTTAGTTGGACTGGCATGTTAATAAAACACTGTAATGTTTTATTTGGGACAAAACTGAAGTTAATCATTTGTAGTTTTTAACAATGCGTCTTCCCAATGTACGACACACAAAGGTATTTAAGATAATTTATAATTTTAAGTAGGTAGTACAAATGTCAACAAAAAAAAATTAGTCTAAAAGTTGTAATAGATCTCCTAGCTTATCCAAATACACATCTGGAATCAAAGCTTTGTCTTCAGTATTTTTTGACTCCTTCCATTGGAGAACTTGTTCTAAATTCGTTACCCCAGACAGCACTAACAGAGTCTGGAATCCACATCGAGTTCCCAAAAGGATGTCAGTATTGCACCTATTAACAATAAATTTTATATAATACAATAGTAAAAATATCTTTTATTTTTACCTATCTCCAATCATGAGAGTTCGTTTAGGATCTACATCGTGTTCTTCCATGATCACTTGGGATAAGTAAGGGTTCGGTTTACCCACAACAAACGGCTTGCGGTCTGCACAAGTTTGAACTGCAGCGACCATACTGCCCGAGCCTGGAACTACAAGATCCGTACCCATTGGAAAACGTTCATCCGTATTGGTGGCTATGAAGAGACAATCAGGGCTGCTCAAATAGCTTGCAGCCTTCATCATTTTTGTAAATGATAAATGCTCATCAAATCCAACCACAACAGCACCTACATCTGGGTCTAGTTTTAAGCTTTCTACTGCAGAAGACACTGATGTTTGTAGCACATCTGGCTGCAATAAAAATGAATTCTAAATGCCACATTATCAGTCGTTGACAAATTATTTTTTTAAATGGAATCTTATACCTACACCAACTTCTGTATGTTTAATTCCAACCAAATCCAGCTCCCGGGCGATACCTTTTGTTCCAACAATGTAAACCTTTTTATTAAATCCTTGGGCTTTTAGATGCCTTGCAACTAAATATGCACTTGATATGACCTCTTCCTGTAATATTACAATAGTTAGTTTTACTTAGTGACATAATAGTTATTTGCTATACAAGTGGGATAAGAGCATCATTAATATACGTTTATGTAAGCACCTTCATTACCTAAGTGAGTGGTGTAATGAGCTTCATTACCTAAAGAAAATAGTGTCAAAGTCAAATGAGTGACATAACGAGTTACTTATCCCACTGGAGTAGATAAAAGACAATATATACTTACTTTACTGCACGTGAAATTTAATTTTTTGCATTTTTCAGCATATTCTTGGCGAATTTTGGTAGAATTATTTGTAACATAGAATATCTTCTTTCCCAGCTCACGCAAACGGTTGATAACTTGGGGAGCTTTGTCTATTATATGGTTATCAAGCCACAGAACACCGTCACAATCAGTTAGAACAGTGTCAAAGGAATTTATGAATTGCAGTACTTCATCCTTCGTCAATTTTGCTAAATTAGTTAGACTTCCTCGATACATTCTTGAGTACACTCTGTGACCGTATTTCCAGTATAACTCTTTTTAGTAATACTGCTAGTTCACTCTACTGTCTTCAACACCACTGACGTTTCAAGGTGACATTTTTATTGACGTAAACGCTATAGGACCCAAATAAAGGTTAGAAAATTTTATAAACCATATCTGTATTACTTCTATATTGCTAGAAGGGTCTGGGACCGAGCGCAACATTACGGCGCCGACATAGTCTCACTCTGAGTATAAAGCATCTCGTGCGCATGCTTAATAATTCGATGCTGCCTTTTGACCTCTTCCCCTCGTCCCGCACGACGCTTGTGCACAGCTCACCAAGTGTATAGAAGAGTTGGTTGTCTGTCTCACTTACGTAGTAATCTCCCCACTTACAGGCATTAAAATATAGCAGTAATATGAGCTAAACCCGTACCTTTTAAAACGCATTTCCCTAAATATTAAGTATACCAACCTCAACAAATTAAAGTTACTTTGTGGCTGCATTCAATACCGCATTGCTGATATTTCTAACACGAGAGACGCAGTCGACTCACTAAACTGTATTATTAAATGTATTAATAATACAATTCAGTGAGTCTACATAGTGAGACTACATTAAAATAGTGTTGCAATTTCAATTTGGGGTATGTATAAACTTACAGCGGTAAAAGTAGAGGGCACAATTCGCAAAAATTTAAGATCACTAGATTAATACACTATAAGTGTCCGTCATTAATGATTTTTGTATATTTGCCTTTGTCGCACAATTTTCTCAAACTGGGGCTAAAACACAATCTAAATAGTATATTACACAACAAGTTTAGATAAGTAGGTACAGTTTTACTAAACGAATATAGCTTGATTGAGTACGAGCGAGCGAAGCGAGCGAGTAACTTAAAAAGCTATATAAGTTTTAGTAAAACTACTTTTATTACGAAGTGTGTATACTATTTTTTCGCATTTCGTATTAGTATTTATAAATAAACATTTATATAAAAGCATTATACCACATTTCCATTAAAAAGGCGGCTGTGGAAATTCAAACGTATGAATAATATGTTGGTGGCACTGTAAGTCTATGTCAAATTCGAGGTTAGCAAGTTAGGTGTTCCGTCAGTTTTGACACAAACTGACACAAAACCTAACCTGCTAACCTCGAATTTGACAGTGACATTACCATATAGTAAAGTGACATTTCTATGCACCAAAGTGCCACTTTATTAATCGATTTTGAATTTAGTAAAGTAGCACATCATTATACAAAATGCGAAAATAGTTATTTACTATACAAGTGGGATAACAGCATCATTAATATACGTGTGTGTAAGTTACAAACGAGTGCGTAGCACGAATTATGTAAGCACACAAGTATATTAGTGATGCATTATCACACATGTATTCAGTATTGTACAAAATGTTATCTACGACTGCCTAAAATTGAGAAAAGTGCATTAAGAGAAATGTCAGATTTGTCATTTTCAAAAATATTTTAGTAGGCAAATGTCATTATGTCATTCATTTGACACTATTTCAGTTACGTAATGAAGTCATTACACAACTCAGTTGCGTAATGAAACCATTACATAACTGAGTGGTGTAATGAGCTTCATTACCTAACTGCAATAGTGTAAAATAAGTGACGTAATGCGTTACTTATCCCACTGAAGTAGATAAAATATATAACCCGACAATAAATAATATCAAAGAGGAAGGCTCCGTTTTAATGGTGACGATCAGTCAAACTAAAAATTACAAACCAAGATTTTTTACCGTTGTCTCTGAGGGTGTTATAAATTCTGTGCAATCTGTTAAAAAGCACATGAGTCTGTGAGCAAATCACACGAGTTACGAATACTTCTTCGTTTTTTACATTCGAGGAAAATGTAGCGTGCAACGAGTAAGTATCCACAAGATTTCTTCTAACCCCAAAGTGACTGCTATTTTCATTGATCTATCCAACGTTGAGCAATACACGTGACATTGCTTGAGGCGAACTTCTTACACTATTCTGACCAACAGGAGGAAATGTAACCATCCTGAAGAGGTTGGGCAGGCGGAAGAGTTCGAGTATATCAGTTAGATACGTAGAGGAATCAGTCGATAACAAAATTAAGATAGCAAAAAATGTTTGGCAGTGGAGAATCTGGCACTTCCAGTTCTACAGTTCGAGGTCAAATTATTTGTAATAAAAATACAACAAAAGTAATGCCCAATGCTTCTTCACATGTAGAGACTCTAGAGATATCTTTCCCAGGAATTATCTTCTCTAGTTTGAAAGACTGTAACATTAATGCCTAATATTGCAAAGAAGAGCTGTAGTGATAGGTACATTTCACTTTTTTTAATTACTATTGTTTCGATTTCATTGTTTATTGGCTGTTGTTGACATGTCAGTATTAGAAATATTACCGTACAAATACAGTTATGAGTTGGTTACCAGCATACTTTTGTATATGTAAACAAAAGCTTAATATTCTAAAACCGGTAAAAACGATAACTCACTAATGAGATAAAAACTACAAGTCATTCACTACTATATTGTTGGTAGCACTGTCGAGCTATGTCAAATTCGAGATTAGCAAATGTCAAATAACAAACAAAAGCTAACTTACTAACCTCGAATTTGACATAGACTTACAGTGCCACTAACAATACACTTCAGTACTGCCAAACCTATAACAAGAATCACAGGCGACTCTAATTATTAAAAATTTATTTGATCTCTCGGTACTTTAGCTGACTCCCAAATAATTTGTCACTTTGACTTTTCACAGCTGTCAACATAAAATGTATCTTTTAAAAAAATACTAGCAACCCAGTGAGACAAATGTCTCATTTAAAAAAACAAAAAAGACCGTTTTGCAAATAGAACGCGTATTCACCACACGTACGTATATGACGTTATTGTTGGTAGCAAACTGCCAGTCGCATTCGCCTTGATAAAATTTGCCTAGAATCTAAACTAAAAAGTTGGGATTAGGATAATTAAGATAATAATTAGTGTTAGAGACGGAAATTCGGTTCCTGACCTGACATGACCATTCCAAACATATAACTTTAATAACTTTTTTCTCTATCTCTTACGATTTGGCTGCTGAAACAGCGTCCCAGAGAGACAAGTCTATTAGATAAAGGATGTATTAAGTTGTAGGATAAAATGTTATATGGCATTCGATAAGTGAAACTCTTATTTTCACGCACTGTAGGGAAATGTACTGTATTTCTCAATACAAAATCGTTCAGAAAAGTGGTTCGTTTCTGCATAACAACGCTATTCCGCATAGCAACGACAAAGAGGATTTTTCTGCATAGCAACATTTTTGTGCATAGCAGCGCACAGTTTAATTTTTAAATGCACAATTTTTTTATAATTTTTCCCGCTGCTGATCATGTAAGTCAGTGATACAGCCTTAGTAACAAAACGTTTAAGTCCGTGATTATATTTGTTACGTTTTACCGTTTCGGGCTATTTTAAATTATACGCCGCTTCTTGTTTTAAGCATTTATTTGCACCCACTTAATTACGATTTACAAGAAACACAAGAACTATTAACGCGGACACAAATTATTATAAACTAATCAGGAACTATTTCTAACAACAGATATAACTTATTTATTTTAACGACTTAACATAAATGATTTATATCGCTAGATTAATTTACACACACGCCTTATTTATATGGCAGCTTCCGCATACTTTAAAGCTGAATTCGGGACTAACTTGTTATTTCTGCTGGCGCGTATTTATATCCGCCTGGTGAGTCACTTCTAGAAACTATGCGGCCTTGCTGGACTTTTCCGGCAAATGGTGACGCATGAGTCGCCAAGGTCGCTTCTCGAATCCCGTGCGACGCGTGAGTCATCCGTCCGCACGTGAATGTGACTTCAAGGTCGTTATACTGCCCCCGCCTTAGGTCGTTCTGTCCCAGAACGAGTTGCGTCGGGTGCCTGTCTCTCGCTCTTATGGGGGTTTGATGGCGGTATTTGCAGGCGGTGCCCTTCTTGCACACGGACTGGCTGAAGAAGTAGCAGTCCACCGTGGGCTCAATGCTTCGCAACGGGCTGTAACAGCAGACCTCAATCTGGATGCCGGTGCGGTCGAAGACCACTTCCAGCATGCTGCGTACAACTCTCTAGTCCAACAAATCCAGGCCGCATCCTAATTTTGGCACCACTAGCCGGGTTTCGCCGTTCTTCACCATCTGCTCCTTAAGGTCCCGAAGAGCAGACCAGAGCTCCTGGTAACTAGGTTTTTCATACGACAACCTTTTCGTCACCAGGTAATAAATGGAGCTATTGCCTTCCTTCAGCTGCAGCTGGTCTAACCGGCCAAACTTCTCCCGGAAGGCAACGGCGATCCCCCTAGACATCCGGAGGTCCGGGGCGACGCAGTGTGCCAGGGAATACCGCCGCAGCGTGTCGAACAGGTCACGCTGCACCTCTGTAGTGACCCCAAATCGCGCAGTTTTCGTACCCCATAAGCGGCCATAAACTCCTGGAAGGAGGTACCTCCGATCTCTAGTTGTCTCAGGGGTTGCTCCGTGACAGCCTCCACTTCCTCATTGGTTCCGGAATATGGGGCCAACCGATTGAAGTGCACCACCCTGCACTTTCCTCGAGGAGGTTTCTGGATTCGGTATACCACGTCATTCAGTCAAGCAATACAGTGTAGGTTCCTTTGGAGCTTGGGGAAGAAACCACGACGCCTCTGGGGGTTATGAAGCCATACCAAATCGCCAGGCTAGAAACCACCGGCCTCAGCGCGGGCATCATATCGGTCCTTCATTCGGTTGCTGGCACCCTGAATGTTTCGGCGTACGGCGTCGTGGATCTCTTCCATCCTCTTTTTCAGGTTCCCCAGGTAGTCCTCACCGGCCGTTTCTTGGCCAGGCTTTCTTCCAAATTTGAGGTCACATGGCAATCGCAGCTCGCGCCCAAAGAGTACCGCGACTGGGGTGTGATTGGTTGTCTCTTGTATTGCTGATCGGTAGGCCATCAGGAACAGGTGAATGTACTGGTCCCAGTCACGCTGATGCTTGGAAACCACCTTGGACAGATGCTTCCCCATGGTTCGGTTCATCCTTTCCACCATACCGTCCGATTGAGGATAGAGAGCAGTGGTCCGGATCTTGTGTATCCCCAGTAGCTTGCAAACGTTCTGGAACAGTCCAGACTCGAAATTCAGGCCCTGGTCGGAATGTAACTCCAGGGGCACTCCAAAACGGCTGAAGCACTCCTTCACTAGAACATCAGCGACAGTACCGGCCTCTTGATTCGGAAGGGCGTACGCTTCGGGCCACTTGCTGAAGTACTCCATGCACATCAGGATGTATTTATTTCCCGAATCGGTTTCGGGGAATGGTCCAGTGATGTCGATGGCTATCTCTCGAACGGACTACCGACGTTGTACTGCCGCATCGGAGCTCTATGTCTTCCAACCGGTCCATTTCCTGTAGCGCAGGCTTCACACCTCCGCAACCACTCTCGGACATCATCTTTGCAGCTCGCCCAGTAGAACCTGTCTCGGACCTTCTGCAAAGTCTTCTTCAATCCAAAGTGTCTCCCAGAGGAGCCATCATGCAGGTCACGCAAAACCTCGGCCACTCTA
This sequence comes from Agriotes lineatus, assembly GCA_940337035.1. Taxonomy (NCBI): domain Eukaryota; kingdom Metazoa; phylum Arthropoda; class Insecta; order Coleoptera; family Elateridae; genus Agriotes; species Agriotes lineatus. The sequence continues at coordinate 100,303 of CALNHX010001714.1, read as the reverse complement.
CTCCTTGGAACCATCAATTGTGATCTCGCCCTACCGTCCTCATCTTCTAAGATTCTGGTCAGGACGTTGTTGTCCAGCTGCAAGAAGTCCCATTGCGCCCAATAGGTCTTCACCGTTGGGTTGGTGGCGGAGACCTCCTGCCAGGTAGGTCAACGGCCATCTCGCTTCCAGGCTATAACCGTGCCTAAGTCGGGGTCGTTCTCCTGGCTGTTCTGCAACTCGTCTAACTCCCACGAGTCGTCGCCTACAGTGGTATGATTGAGGGGTACCGTACGAATCTCTCTAGCTTCAAACAGTGGCCGCAGTCCGCAGGGCAGGGCTTCCTGAATAACGCATCGGCATTACAGTGGGCTGTGCCAGGTCGATGATTTATTTCAAAGTCGTACTCTTGTAGGCGCTCGATCCACCTAGCCACCTGTCCTTCAGGGTTCTTGAACTGCAGTAACCATCTTAGAGCAGCATGGTCGGTCCTCAGCAAGAATCTTCTGCCATACAAATATTTATAAAAATGCTCCACGGACTTGACGACTGCCAGAAGCTCCCTCCTGGTTACGCAATAATTCCGCTCTGGTTTGAACAGGACCTTGCTGAAATATGCCAGGACTTTATCTTGTCCAACTTGGACCTGGGATAGAACACTACCTATTCCGACATTGCTAGCGTCAGTATCGAGGATAAACCGGCCTTCCTGACGTGGATAGCAAAGCACAGGTGAACTGGTTAAGGCAGTCTTGAGTGTCTCGAAGGCCTCCGCGCACTCAGCACTCCATTTGAACTGTCGTCCCTCTTCCGTTAGACGGGTTAACGGTTTTGCAATGTTTGCAAAGCCCAGCACAAACCGTCGATAGTAAGTACAGAGGCCCAGGAAGCTTCGCAGTTTATGCTTATCCTTCGGGATCGGCCAATCCTGCACTGCCTTCACCTTACTAGGATCAACTGCTACTGCCTGGCGGGATACGACGTGCGCCAAGTACTATACCTCCTTTTGACAGATGTGACACTTCTTCGGACTTAATCGCAAGTTGGCACCTCGCAGTCTACCGAACACTTCCTCCAGGTTTTTCAGATGCTCGTTGAAAGATCTACCCACCACTATGATGTCCAAGTATATCAGGCAGGTTTGCCAAGATAGACCCTTCAGGACGGTGTTCATCAGCCTCTCAAACGTTGTCTTCTCCAGTCTTCTCCCTGTCCGCAGGTTCCATACCGACTTGCCAATAACCGCTCTTCAAGTCTAGCGTCGAGAACCATTGAGAACCTGAGAGCGTGTCCAGGGTACCATCGATTCGTGGCAGAGGGTAGCTGTCTTTCTTGGTCACATGATTCAGCTGCCGGTAGTCAACAAAGAACCTCGTTGAGCCATCCTTCTTCTTGACAAGAACCACAGGGGAGGCCCACGGGCTGCTGGACGGTTCGATGATCCCTTGTTTTTGCATGCCCTGGACAATCTTCTCAGCTTCATCCCGTTTGGCGAGGGGCAACCTTCTTGGATGCTGGCGTATCGGTTGAGCATCCCCAGTATTGATTTTATGTTTAACTACGTCGGTACGGCCGCTGGGATGATCTCCGCACTCGAAGATGTCTTGGTACAGGGCCACCAGATCTTCGATCTTCTTCCGTTCTTGTTTGCTCATGCCCTTGCAAGTAGACATCACGGTGTTAATTAATGCCTCTGGACAGCCCTTCGCCTTGCTGCCGCTGTCACTGGTAATCGTTCTGACAACGGCGGAGACCGGTGTGCACCTTCCCAGGATTGTGTTTCTCCTGCCGGTTTCCTGTTGAAGTTCATCATCCTTACTGGGATCTTAAGCCCAGTCTTTACCAACGTCTTTCCAACCAGGATACCATGAGTGAGCTCCTTGTCATAATCGGGTTCAATCATGCGCACTACGGCCCCGGAGATCGCCATCCAGGTATGCATCCACGACCCTCTCCGTTCGTCCCGGCAGAGTAACATCTTCCGCCAATACCACTCGTACTGCGATCTCTTCTCTTGGATGTAGGAAAAGCTCATCCACACCCACGCGCAACACGCCGCGTCCCAGGTCTAAAGTGAACCCACACTTATTTATAACATCCATTCCCAGGATGAACTCGTCCGCAATGTCAGCAATCAGGACCCGATGCTTGAGGGTTTGATTCCCAATCTTCAATATCAAATCCATTTTCCCATGGGTGGTCACTGAGTTTCCCGTGGCAGTGCGAAGGCGTGTCCTGGTGGGCAGAAGCTGACCCTCGTCCCTTATTACGTCAGACCTGGCGATGGACTTCGTCGCTCCAGTATCCAACAGCAGAGACTGAACTCTTCCATTTATACTCCCATCAATGAAGAGGCTATCAGGCTGGCGTTGCACGGACGACACATGGATGGGAATCACGAGTCGACTCTCGCCCCTTCTTGTCGACCCGTATTAGTTTTCCGATGGCTCGTCAGACGCTCGGGCTCCTTTCTTCAGACAGCGAGCCCTAAAATTACCCATCTCTCCGCAGCTCCAGCAACGGGATCCTTTCTCCCTTGTCTCCTGCTTTATGAGTCGTTGCACCATGTCCTCCATGGATTCCGGCGCCATTTCTGTCGTGGCGACACCGCGGACACGACCATGTCCTCTGGAGGCAACCCTTGCCGCTTCGACTTTCAACGCATGGGCTAAGGCCTCTCCCAGTGTCCTATGGCGCCCCAGACGTACCGCTTGCTGAGTATCGGCGTCTTTCATTCCATCTATGAATGTTTGGACGGCTAGCTGCTCCAGGAAGTCCTCCGGCGCCGATGGGTGCCCGAGCCGAACCAATCGAGCAACGTCGGCCTCAAGTTCTTGCAGAGTCTCCCCCGACTTCTGAATTATGTTCTTCAACTGGGCACAATGCACAATCTGAAGATGACCATTGCCATAACGCCGTTCCACACGATTCACCAATTGCTGGAAGTCCCTCTGCTGATTTTCTGGAACCATTTGCAGAACATTCAGGGCATCCCCTCGCAACGTCAGAATCAATGCGGTCGCTTTGTGTGCCATTCCCCAACCATTAGCGACGGCTGCGGCTTCAAATTGCTTCAGGTATATTGACCATGGCGTTTTCCCATCGTAAGAGGGCAGTTTCATATGCAAGCCGGATGTTGCGGGCCTCACTGTGACAGTATCTTGGTAAGGAGCTACCTGAGGGGTAGCAACTCGCGATAAGGTAGAATGATTTACCGCAAGAGGAGGGGAGAAGCCAGCAGATTCAGAGGGAGTTGGTTGGCCTTGGCCACTTAGTAACTTGGTAACTTGTTCCTGCAGCTCCAGTACGTCACCTTGAAATCTGGTTACCTTTCTCTCCATTTCCTTCTGAATATCTCTGATCTCCTCTGCCAACCCGTTATGGCTCGCTTTCAGTTCTTCCTTAAGTACTTCCTTAAGATGCTCTTGAGCTTTTTCTTGCGCGGCTTTCAATTCTTCCTTAAGATCCTCTTGCGCTTTTTCTGCCTTCTCTTGGCCAACTTGCATCAGCTGGAAAAGTTGGCTTAATTGAGCCTCCATTTTGCCGCTCTGGGATCTTGTCACAGGCATTCACAACACACACTTAAATTTATTATCTGACTGTCGTTTATCGGTACTTGTTAGTCAATTAGTTTATTTAATGTTTGTCCAATAATTTTTTATAGTCCCTGGTACAACCTCACACCTGACACCACTGTTACGTTATACCGTTTCGGGCTATTTTAAATTATATTTAATTACGATTTACAAGAAACACAAGAACTATTTACGTGGACACAAATTATTATAAACTAATCAGGAACTATTTCTAACAACAGATATAACTTATTTATTTACACGACTTAACATAAATGATTTATATCGCTAGATTTATTTACACACACGCTCTATTTATATGGCAGCTTCCGCATACTTTAAAGCTGAATTCGGGACTGATTTGTTATTTCTGGCGCGTTTATATCCGCCTGGTGAGTCACTTCTAGAAACTTTGCGGCCTTGCTGGACTTCTCCGGCAAATGGTCACGCATCGCGTGCATGAATCGCCAAGGTCGCTTCTCGAAGCCCGTGCGACGCGTGAGTCATCCGTCGATGTTAGCAGGTTAGGTTTTGCGTTAGTTTGTGTCAAAACTGACGCAAAACCTAACCTGTTTGACCTATTTGACATAGACTTACAGTGTCACCAGTGTCAGTTATCAGCCATATGATTTAATGCACGACATGACTCCATCAGTTCCAAAGCCGACTAGACCACAAATTCTAATGAACACCCGTTACTATTAATCCACCGTCCTACAATATTATTAAATAAAAACGCTACTACGCATATCCGTTTGCCCCAAATTCATTTCAACCAACTAAAAAACGTTACATGTACGGTGTGTTCAAAAAGAAACCAGGGCCCCCGTAAGGGCTACTGGCGCCTGTGTGCAAAAAAGGAGTTTGGCGCCCCTTAAGGCATTTTGGATCATGTTTTTTTATTTTTTTTTAAGGTAGGTAGGTAGGTGCTTGAAATAAAGCAAAAAACTGAACTTTAGAAGTCATATTTATTTGTAGACTAAAATATCAAAATGAAACAAACAGAATAAAATCATAACAAAATAAATTAAAATAAATTCTTGTTCACACCTATTTTAAAGCATTTACTTAACTAATGGGGTACAGACACATTGTTTATAAATACTAGAAAATAACACAAAACTAAAAATCACATTTTTTTTAGGAAAAAATAACAGAAATATTGCCTAATGTCTACATATATATAAGTACTACTTTCTACTTATACTTAGATATTTTAAAAAATATGCAAATACTTCTGATAACAAATACCTAAGTAACTTCGTTATAAAATCAAAAATGATAGCTAGGTACAATAGAAAAATAAAAAATAGCTATTGTAGTAGCGATATTTTTCGAGAGAGAGTGCTACTTCTTTCGCTTGTACAAGAATTTCTTGAAATGATTGGTCAGATCTATATTGCTGGAAGTAATCAACTAAATTTTTTAGGTAGGTTTGGCATACTTTAATATTAATTGTAGCACTTTGGATTTGTTTGCTGACAATATTTATATGAAATAAAACGTCATGCCAAATAATAATTCCACAAATAAATTGAAAATTTTGAACAGACGTTAAGAGGGAACTCGCTTTATATCTTGGATCAATGTGAAAGGAATTATCTTCAGCTACTTCTAGAAGACTTTCGCAAATCTTAATTAAATAAAGTTTAAGGGGCTTTATTGCATTAATTCTGCTGGACCATCTTGTCTCACTTAGAGGCTTTAAACTTAACCCGGGGACATTTTTTCTCATAACATCCCACCTTTTTGTGGATGACGAAAAAAATTATATAACTCTTGCACAAGATTAAAAAAGTTTATTGTAGCATCTGACACCTTAGAAGCGTCATTTACTGTTAAGTTCAAAGTATGAGCCGCACAAGGTACAAAAAGGGCTCTCGGATTCGCATCAAGAATGCGTTTTTGAAGCCCAACATGCTTTCCCTTCATGTTTGCCCCATTATCATAACCTTGTCCCCTAATATTTTTTATATCTAAATTTAATTTTTTCAAAATTTCTGTCACAAATGTATATATTCCTTCCCCTGTAGAGTCCAGTATTGGATTAAACGCAATAAAACTTTCCTTAACTTCAACATTTTTTGAAGCGGTGTTAAGGACAACATACCTCAGAACAAGACTAATTTACTTAGTATGACTAGTGTCTGGTGCACAAGCTAATATTATTGAAAAATATTTTGAACTGCAAACCATTTCTAAAATATTATTTCTTACTTTAAACGACAATAATTCAATTATTTCATTCTGTATTTTCACGCCTAAATAATGAGTCATTTTAACATATTTTTTTTGGGAGTTACACACTCGGCTAACGTGCTGTCTCATCACTGAATCAAAAGAGGCAGTCATCTCAACAGCTTTTAGAAAATTTCCATTATCATGTTCGAAAAATTTAGAATAAATACTTAACAATCGCAATAATTCTTTCCAACACGTTCCGCCAATATTTTTTTCCGTTTCTAAAATCCGCAGGTGATGAGCATTAACAGTCGTAGATGTCTCCAACATTTTTTTTTAATTTACCCAAGTGTTCATATAACTGTTGTGTAAAATTGACGTTTCGTGTCTCTTCATTCGCAAAGACAAGTGTTGCCAATCAGATACTCCAATTGTATCACAAAACGTGTTAGGAGCTTTACAAAACAACTTACAACAAAAACAAAATACAGAATCTTTAGAAATAGAGTAAATAAGCCAAGTCCTTTCGACTTTTTCTCCATTTGCTAGACTTCTTACAAAGTATTTGCACGAAAACTTTCTCTTATCTTTATTACTAGGAAAGCTAAAACTGATGTCTATCAAGGGCGGACCACGTTTAACCAATATTCTAGCTATCTCATTGGTGATTCTTTCGGGCCACAAACCGGGGTCGGACGGAATTATATCGACACTAGCCTCATTAAAGCCTTTATCGAAAGTGTCACTTGCAGCAGGTATTTCGGTAGCTGACATTACCGAACTTCTTACACAAGCTGAATTACCTGAAGTGGATTGTTCAAGTGCGGTAGACGAGGATGGTGTCATCGCTTCGTCGGGCTCTGCATCAGTAGAAGCTGTTTTGCTGCTACAACCGCCGCCACTTGTTGCAGGACCTGATGTTACCGTGGTCGCCTCTGTTGAAATTTCAGATGGTCCACTCACGGTTACTGATATTACGGATTTAGAATCTTGAGATTCGGTCGCATCGATAGTCTCCATGGAATCTTGATTGTTTTTCAAGAAGTGCTTTAAAGATCCAGCCATTTTTTCCCTTTCTTGTAGTCTCAGTTTCTTTTGCTCGCGAAACTTCGCACCTGAAGGTCTCTTTTTTTTATCCTGAAAAAACAAATAAATAATTAGTACTCATGGGAATTAGGAATTAACTTCTAAAGTAAGCACAATAATAAGCACCAAGTTTGCATAATTGAGTAAAAAGCAATTTGTTCGAGCCCTTTCAGCTTAAACCCTTTCAAAAATAAAGGCAGAAAAATATTAAACTAATTTGATCTTATAGCCCTTAAAAAACCCTACAAAATGGTGTTTTAAAAAGATCGATAGCATAAAAACTAAGCGAGTTATGGATAAAAAACCAATAACTTTTTTAAACTCGTACATGACATTTCAATTAATAAAAAGATATTTGGGTAAAAAAAAATAATTATAACCAGTATCCTATAAAGGGTTAATGTTGATAGTATAAAGTAGGGAACACTTACCATTTCATAAAAAATCAAACCGTTGAAATTGCAGTTAGCAGGTATTCAGCACTTAATTTTTTAGAAAAAAAAGTAGTAAACAAAATATTATACAACACAACACTTGACAAAATAAAAATAACTTTAAATGTAAAAATTAATAGGATTACTTGTTTTTATGCACTTGTTGCACGGTCCAGTGAACTAACCGGTTTAAAAGCGCCTCTGGCGATGCATCGCTTTTATAGCGCTCCAGGCATTATTCATGTCTGAACAGGAAAAATCAAGAAACTACCGCCTGACATGTTCTCGCAACATAGGAATCGGCAGTAACGGGATGATATACTAATAAAATTTCGTGTGTATTTATACCTAATCCTATTTAATTTCTCAACTTTTATTTTAAAATTAATTTTTGTTTTTTTTTTACAATTTTTTTTGCAATTTTTTTTTGGACCCTGGGTTTTTGCGCCCCTAAAGGATGGCGCCCGTGTGCATTGCACACTTTGCACATATGGTAGCGGGGGCCCTGAAAGAAACTACATAAGGGTTGGCCATGGAAAACAAAAGTAATGTCAACAGCAACCTTTAGAATTAATTAACTGTCATCACTGTTAGTGTGTATTGTACGCTGATAATGTGATATTGAAAATTCTAAAGATTGCTGGCTTTAAAGCTTGCTTTTGACATTAGTTTTATTTTCCATGGCCAACATTATGTTTTTTTTAAACACATGGTATAATCCATTCACGATGTTTTCTCCTCCCAGTAGGCTGTGTTAGGGTGACACTTTTGTTGGTAGGCATACAAAATCACTAGTCATGACAAAATTGGGTTATGTCGTTTTCAATTTGTGGTTATAATTTTTGAAGGCTTGCATTGTTGCCAGTTAAATTTTTGTCTCCTTCCGTAAAATTTTCGGAATGTCGTAGTTTTTTCATGTCACAGTTTGACTTCTGTCACAATTCATGCATGCAACCTAATAAAAACATACAACAGCATACTGGTAAAAAGGAAACATTATGAATGGTTTATATATGGCTCCACTCTCAATATACAGGCACGTTAAAATTAACAAGAAAGGTCAGATTATAAGGTCTACACATTACCCTTTTGCTGTGACGTAACAATTTTCTCTCTTTATTTAACAAGAAGAAACTGGACGAAACAAAAAATCTGCAGTTTTTGGTCAGGTCCGCTTTAACTATGGCTTGTTTTATAATACTGCCAATGTGACATTTGTCCAAAATGACAGTAAAATATCGCGCAATAATAAGCAAGCGAGCAAGCCTAACATCTTTTTTTAATCGTTATGGACTTCTTCGAAGAGGAGAAACGCCGGATTACATAGGTCAAGAATGTCTTGATTTACATAATGTGCTAGTTAGAGTATCCATTACATTAAAGGTTAGGTATATGTCAAATTCTTTCTAAAGTCTACTATCTGCAATCTAAATCATCATGTTTTGTTATTTCTGACAGAAAAAGGGTAATGTGTAGACTAAGGAACTATATACGAGCAAGCTCGTCCGCCATTTTGAGTTACTGAAAGTGGCGGCAAATTTAAATTCTAGTTACTTTTCAAATAGCATACGGTAAGTCGGAAAAACAAGGATCCTGTCATTTAATTTTATCCGTCTTAAAAAAGATTGGTTTTTAAACAAATAAAAAAGAAAGCAGAAAAAATCGAAACGAAAACACTGTTAACTAACACGCACGTGGTTCAAACTAGAGAACATTAATACCTATTCCCTTAGTTCAAACAACAGTGACGTGTGACAGAACTTAATAGAACTGACAGATACAGTTGACAGCACAGAACAACACCTACACACTGTATATAGATTTAAATAACTACACTTGGATGAAGACTGTAATTATAATTAGCATCGTAATAAAATGCACCAAGATTTAAATCAGCATGCAGTGTTCGTCTGGATCAAACAGTATGTGCCCCAACGGTTTCTAGTCATATATATATAATACACATATATTGCTAGTAGGGCCTCGGAACGCTAGAAAACATTACGGCGCCGACATAGTCTCACTTAGAGTATAACGCGTCTCGTGCGCATGCGTGGGAATTCGAACTTCGCCTTTAGAAGCGAATTTTAATCTTGACCACTTCCCCATTGGGCGGACGACGCCGCCGCGCTTGCGCACAGCTCACCGTATACATTGAAGAGTTGTTTGTCTGTCTCACTTCCTTGGTGAGTTTTCCCACTCATAGCCGCTAGCAATATAGTAAGTATTAGATATATGTTTCTAGTCTTGCTTGGTTGACAGACGACAGAACGCACGGTTACCGGTCAGCGCAGCCAACGGCTTGGCGTTAAAATCCCTGTGACATAAAATCTAGTGGGATAAGCTTGCCTGGTTAATAAAGCACTCTAGTGTAGACTTTTGTTAGAATTAAATACTATTTATTAACAATAAATATAAAAATACAAAACTATGTTTGATTTGCTTACAAATATTCTGCTAACAACCTCAGAACTTTTTCGTATAGTACTTTTGGAGCGTTGATTGCATACAAATAGTCTATATGATTAAATTTACTGTCAGGTACCAAATGGAGTTGCGCATTGCTAAGCTGACTGTAAAGACGCATGACATCTGTTACATTCCCTAACCAGTCATTTGTACTATAAAATAAATGAAATGGAACTTTTACATTTTGGAGTTGGTGTTCTGGTGGGATTTCACTACCATAATTCTCTTGATTACCGCTTTGTCCATAGTCCCAGTGACGGAATATTCCTAAAATAAACAACAAAAACTTAAGAAATCGAAATCACTGTTACATATTTTGTTCTATACCCGATTCTTTGTAGAAAGAAATACTAGTCACTATATGTTGTGGTATGTGTTGTGTAATACAATTAAAATTTAATGAGTATGTTCTCCTTTTTTTTTGTCTTCTATAAAATGAAACTTTCAGCCTTACCTGAATTAGCTACTTGACCATAATGAATTGTTTGTTTAGTAGATGCCCCCGCAGGAGTATGCCCCATAAGAACTGGCAATAAAGTGGCATTCATTTGCTCCGGATTAAAGCCACAAATGATAAACATCAAATTTGTGCAGAGAACTTGAAAAACGGAATCGTCGTTACACATAAACTGACCCAATTCTGCTATAAATTCATTGGTAGCGATAGCTTCGTGCCTTCCAAGAGTATCAAATATTTTCTAAAAAAATAACGTTTACACAATATAACCCCTCTCAGCCTAGCGGTCTCGAGGTCTCAACTTTTCTCTCGTGGATTATTTGTAATAACACACGCATGCCATACAAACTTTTATCCAACAGCTCAATAAATATCTAAAAAACAAATTTCGTATTGACAGCAGTGAAAAGTCATAGTGACAAATTAGAAAGTACCGAGAGCTCACATACATTTTTAACTGGACTCGCCTGTGATTCGTATTATACGTTTGGCAGTATTGAAGTGTATTGTCAGTCTATGTCAAATTTGAGGTTAGTATGGAAGGATTTGTTTGTTATTTGACACAAACTGACGCCAAACTTAACCTGCAAATCTCAAATTTGAGATAGCTTAACAGTGCTTCCAACAACATAGTAGTGAGTGACCTGGGTTTATCTCACTAGTGGGTTATGGTTTAACTCACTATTAGGTTATCGGCCACTTTGGAAGAAGGATTATAATTATTAGATATCACAGGAAAAATCGTTATGAGCATAGAAGTTGTTATTAACAATAACAGCTGAGATTAGATAATAGGATTACGTACATTTAAATAAACGAGAGGTTACAAATTTAAAATCGAAGCTTTATTGGTTAGCAGTTACGTAAATTAGCAAATGGTTATTATTTAATTAAAACAGACATTTTTCAAAGGTGACAATGTCGTGTTCATTAAAGTGTTGTACAGCATTTGTGCTTTGTGAATATAAATTAATTACACAACGTTCAAAAAAATGTTGTATATACAAATATTTCGAGAGTATAAATCTAGGCCTAACTGGTTAATGATACAGTCTGAACCTTTTTTGAGTAATAACACAACCAACAATAAATTTACAACTGTCGCTGTACAACACATTCTTTAACCCGATGTTACGATCAGAATAGGTCTCTATAACTTTGCGCACGGTATATTTGATTTCGGGGTTTGTAGAGCTCAATTAGAATTCCGCGCGCCCCTGTCGGTTGCATTTCATTTTATCGGTACGTGAAACTGAACATGGCTTGGCTTTTGTTTTCCTTTTGTTCTATGGTGACCAGCAGTTAGCGTCCCTTAAATTGGCCAATAGTTCTGCCGACATATGGTTTTCATTTGATGGTGGCGGTTTATTGCAACCCTGGCAGTTTATTAAAAAATGTTTTCTCACGTTAATTCTTCTGAGAGCGCTCTGGTGACTAATTTTGCACGTGGTCAATTTATCTGGAGTAAGTCGATTAAAGCTTCTATCGTACCGCGTACGCATTTAATTCTATTTTGGGCATTCCTTAGCCGTAGGTGCAGCCCCATTTTTCCGCCTTGGTTGTTCCGTACCGGAATTCGTCATCATTCGAGTGGGCCTCAGAGTACTCGATAAAAAGGAATTTAAATAACATGTTTTGTTTTCCCTTGCATTATAACTAATTGAATACTGTGGGCAGTGATACGGTGCTTTGAGTACCATCATTTGTTTTACTACAGTTCATGCTTGGATTCCTTCAGAATCCCGTAGGTTTTACTTGGACTTTCGCCGTCATTTACCGTTCGCTTCATGAACCGTACTAATTAATGCACTTAACGATTTTCATCTTCGGAGCTTAATCACCGTCACATATTTTTAAATTGTTGTAGTAGTATTTAATGTAATTTATGTGTGTACATTTGAAACTGTTGTAATTGGTAACTTATCCGCAGGTCGAGTTTGTGTGTTTCGAGGTGCACCTTATCTATGACCTTATTGTTGCATACATTTATAACCTTATTGTTGCACAATGTATTTAGCACTTTATTTTCGAATAATCACCTGTACCTTGTACTGGCCTGTATGCAATTTTATTGGGTGATTATTATACTGTCATATGAGTGCTTTGTCTTGTGCATTGATACTTCTACCTGGATTTGTGTGCTTTCAGATTATTTTGCTACTTTCAGTTTAAGATTTCGCTGTGATACCTGGATAGTGTTAGTTAATAAAATCTTTGGCGCCCGTTTTAGCTTTTTGATTTACTTTTTGTAGTTAAAGAACTGCACGCCATCTCCACTGAGATAGTCCGGCCGGCAGATGTATCCATGTAGTCATTAGATTTTTGGGAGTTTTAGCCGACGAATCAATTATAGGTATCGACGACTGTACATTACTGTAACCCAAATTTGAGTAAATGTAATAACATAGGTATTCGAAGAGTACTCGGTCTCCTAAATACAAAAGCTTTATTAATGAATAATAGTTTAATTAATTGCCATATTGTATGGTCTAACCTAACCGATGCTAATATAATAAATTTAACCTAGAATAATCTAACCCAGGCTACCCTACCCTAGTCCAACCTAACCTAATTTTATCTAATCTAGTCTAACATTACCGAGTCTATGGGAAATATATTATACATTAAAAAAAAAAGATCGAGTACGGTTTCATCGATTTCGCTTTACGGTAGAATAACTGGCAACTTTTAAAAAATTAAATTCTTTCTATTAACTCCTTGAAACACATACGATCTTTATGTTAAAAATTGAGTAAAATTTGCTCATTTAAATTGTACGCAGTGGTAGGATATATTTTTGCAGATCTTAACGTTGTTCGAATGGATATATACAATCTTTGTCCAAATATTATCACTAAAAGAATTTTCCTCATTTGTTAATTTCAATTATAAAGTCAAAGTACTATAGTAATAAAACGGAGATGAAATATAACGTCCCTAAATAAATTATGATCAAAAACTGTTTTCATCTAGTATAGCTATGGAATAGTTCCTAATTAGTGAATACAACTATGTTTATACCTAAATGTCAAACTTGACATTTGATTTTTAAGTGAGTTATAGTTGCATTCATAAATTAGAAACTATTCTGTAGCCATACTAGATGAAAATAATTTTTAAACATACTATATATACTTACATCGATTAGATTTACGTACGGAGCCAGATGTATTAACGGATTATTTGCGTGTGTCAGGTATGCAGTAGGAGCAAAACTAAAAGCAGCTTTGAACTTGTCGTTGTATTCTGGTCTCTCCGAGAACAAAACATAAGATACTGTGGTGCCTTGTGAATGTCCAATGTAGAAAATCTTCTCTTGTTGCGTTTCGGCCAAAACGTAGTCAATCACTGTTGGTAAGTCGATTGTGGCAATTTCGTGCCAAGTAAAACGGAAAAATTCTTTTGCATCCTGGTCAGCATCCAAATGGATATGCTTACGGGAATACCGAGTACCACGTGCATTTGACATCCAGACGTCATAACCAGCGTCGGCCAGGATGTATGCTGTTAATAAAATTTAAATTAGATTATTTTCTTCATATCCATAATAATAATGCGCAATTACCATGGTTTCTGTTAGCTTAATAATGACAAAAATTCAAACGAATAGTTCTTATCATATTATATACCGGTTATTCTACAAAGTGCGGGCCATAGGGCGATTGTCAGTAATAATGTATTAAGGGCAAATGCTTTTGCCGGTAAAAATGTTTTACGAAAGTATTTTGTTTTGGCAATGTCACAAGACAAACTAACTTGATCAAATTGTCAAAGTTAGTTTGTCGAGGGGCATTGCCAAAAAAACAACAAATCTTAAGTAAAACATTTTCCGAGCAAAATCATGAGCCCGAAATACATTTTGTGGACTATTTCCCAAATATCGGTTCATTTTGACATTTATACTGATGCGCAATGACAGTTTAAATGACGTTTCTTAAATACCACCTTGATTAAAGCAACATATTTGGTGGTTGCCGTGGATGCAAGTGGCAAAAGAAACTGACAAAATCCCAAGGGAAAATTTCGACTTTTTGCCACTACAAAAACACACGATTGGTTGAATTTTGAAAAAGCATGGCTTTTCATTGGATAATAAGAGATGTGGGAAATAGTCATGTTAAAAAAACACAAAGGAGCAACTATGGATGTGTCTGACATGGGGAACGTATTGCTTCCCTTTGCAGGGAAAACAAAAATAAAAGACATTGCGGGATAAAAAAAATGCCCATATGGTTGATCCTTGGCGTTTTCTTAACATGGTAGTGCCCTATTGACTGCGCTATGTGGAAGATCCACTCGTACATAAATATTTAAAATTTGTCGGTGGTGTATCCTAATCAAGAAAATCAATGATAACAAACCAAATGTAATAGTAATTTATTATACAAGACGATAAAGTGAAATTTTGTGCACGAGTGAATCGTTTAACGTCGAGACGAAGTCGAGACGTTAATGATTCAAGAGTGGATAGTAATAACTTTATGATCGTGTATAATAATTTTTTTTTCTATAGCAAGAACTTTAACAATTTCAAAAGAAAATAAGGAAAGTCAACCACATTTTAAAATCTCAGTAGCTAGATTGGGTTGCTAGGATAATACGAAGCTGTAATATTTAATTTAAATAAAAGTTAGAAAATTAAATTACTTTATCTACTCCAGTGGGATAAGTAACGCATTACGTCACTCATTTGACACTATTTCAGTTAGGTAATGAAGCTCATTACACCACTCAGTTATGTAATGGTTTCATTACGCAACTGAGTTGTGTAATGACTTCATTACGTAACTGTAATAGTGTCAAATGAATGACATAATGACATTTGCCTACTAAAATATTTTTGAAAATGACAGATTTGACATTTCTCTTAATGTACTTTTCTCAATTTTAGGCAGTCGTAGATAAAATTTTGTACAATACATGTGTGATAATGCATCATTAATATACTTGTGTGCTTACACACACGTATATTAATGATGCTGTTATCCCACTTGTATAGTAAATAACTATTATCTACCCTTGATGTTAAAGTGCTACTTTATCTACCCTTGCTCTTAAAGTAACACTTGACCTTTTGTTTTGAGCCGATTAAAGCATTTGCTATAGAAAAAAAATAATTTAGTTAGTGAAAATAATAAACCAAGCTACTACGTATTTCACGCTTATTAAGTGTAAGAATTTGAGCTCCGTTAGTTCAGTGGGTTTTTTCTTATTTCTGAACAAATAAATACACTACAAATACCTCACCTAACGCTTGTCCAGGTCCTGGAATAACCCAGTCTGCAGAAGAGGAAAGAAGACCATGTTTTAGTAGAACGGCTGGCCTGTTGTTGGAAGGTCCGTCTCGTCCATAAGGAATTCGATGTATTTCCAAAATGTAACCGTCTGGAGTTGTTAGGGTGTGTTTCTCGCAAGGGTAGCCATACTTTTGAATTAATTCTGGCTAAAAACTATATTCTACAATATAGGGAATTATGAAGAACTATTTTGAACGAAATACAAATCAAAATCAAATTACCATTTCATATTGCAAAATCTAATTATCGATTAATAAGTACATTTTTAAATGAAATTCTATAACATTACCCCACTATATTTGAATGATATTACTTGCCACGAGTAATTTGGCATCTTCTTGAACTTGTTTCGGAAGTGTTGCATAAAATTCATCGGCGCTTTTTCTGATTTTATTGAATTTCGCAATGCTATTATCAGTATTGCCAGCCGGAATTGTAGAAGAAGTAGCGAGTACTACACAAACAGAAAAACAAGTCATTAACTTCATGATAGATTTTTCAGGAATGGAGAACTAAAAGTATGTTTGGATTTTTATAGCAGTTGCGAGACTTGTTAATTAATGGTACAAATTTCTTATCTTTTAAAATTGAAAGATTAATATCACATTTTAAGTGGATTCATAATGCTTCTGTGTCATTCTCCAGTCAAGTCCATTCGGATATTTTAAAAATGACGTTGATATTTTTTCAGTATAAAAGTATTTAAATACTGCGATACTGATAACAAATTATTGTAATTGTATATAATACTTTTGCTCGATGATAAGGATAACTTTTATAACGCCAAATCGTCAAAAAGCATCACACTGCTTGCAAAGATCAAAATTATTTGGTTTTGGTCCTCCTCCGCTAGTAAAACATTGGATCCATCACCCATTATCAACAAATTTTGAGGAATCTTGATCTCGGCTGCTAGTGTAGGTTTCGACAAATGTTTTCCGGCATCTCTTCTAGCTTTATATAAAGTTGACTTCAGTGATTTAAATCGTGGTAGCTCTGCTACGAAATCGCATCCTTTGTTGAACAACGGAGTAAATTCTTCTTTGTATATGCTGGAAATCTCCCGTGGATCATCCCGTGCTCTTTTCTTTGTTATGAACTTTTGTTTGGTGACTTCCACTTCGGCTTCATTTGGTTTGCATGTGTGTTCTGTTGTAATATTTTCTCAGATTTGGTATATTTATATTACCTCGACAATGTTGGCTTCTTTGCTTGTTACACAACCAAGTAATAACTCTTTCTTTATTTTTCCGGTGTTTTCGATATACCAGATAGCCATCGTGAATTAGTGACGATTTTCCTTTCGTAGTTTGGATAACATCCATAGCGTAATTTGAACGTGAAAAAATATAAGCAACGTAAAAATGAACTCACAATCCTTCTGAACGCTTACAAACAGCACCCAAAAATGCGTTCTTGCAGAAGGAATGGTAATTTCTATACCGTTTCTTCGACCAAGTATGGAATTATGCAATTATGAAATGTGTGTACGCAAATTGCACTTCAATCGAAAATAATTAGCAAAGGAAGGGAGGAATTAAGTGCTTTGTTCGCAAATCGCACAAAAATCAATTTGTACGCAAATAGCACTATACGCATCTCGCACGACACCTTATCTTTTTTTAGTAAATTAGAAATCAGACTGATAAAGTAGAACATCCCGTGTAATATCTGATAAATTAACAATTAACTTTTTCAATTCAATTCATAATAAAACTTATGTTTGTAGTTGTTCGTAAACAAGTTAAAGATGATTGCAATCAAACTGATATATAAAACAATATTAAATACTCAATTTGAACACAGTACATACTCTTATCTTGACACTTAGAAACAACACTTGAGGCAATGCGTCGAAATATTCCACAGGATGCCCTCAACTAATCTCTTTTCAGTTGCAACCACCATCGCTTCACAAACACTACTATCGTTTCTATAAACATTTGAACTGCTTTACATTCTGGCATATTTTTAAACGGCTAGATGTGTTGTTTGCCGAATTTCTGCGTCTTTAATTTAATTCATTTTGAGTACCATTGGTATCGAATTGTCATGTATTCTCTATCCAGATTTTTTAAAAGCATTATTATTATTATTATTTTCAATGTTTTGTATTCCACGATAGTTTACACTATCGGACTTTCCTCCTTCTGAAAAGACAATTCAGTCTAGCCCAGAGGGGTAAAAAATTTTCTGACAATATGGCACGTTTGCAGAATAGTAGCCTTTAGGATATTATGCTTTAAATTGTCAGGTAGATTTAATTTATTTAAGTTTTTTATAAAGTGGTTAGATACTACTCCTTCGACTGACACCACAAGGGTTACTATTGTGACTGTGGTGAGTTCCTAAATTCGCTTAATTTCTAATGCCAAGTTTTCGTATTTTGTCACCTTTTCCCGTTCAGTTTTTGTGACATTATGCGTCGGAGGTACAGCGATGTCAATTATAACCGCTGTTTTCTTAATCTTATCTATTAAGAGAATGTCAGGTCGGTTGTAGTCCACAGTCTTATCCGTTATGATTGGTCTGTCCCAATACAGAAGCGTGTCTCGGCTCTCTAGCACGGCAGATGGTGAGTATTTATAATACGGCGGCGCATCCATTAGTAGGTGGCGTTTTAGAGCGATTTCTCTATGAATAATTTTTGCCACTTGATTATGTCGTCCTAAGTAAGCAGTGTTGGACATTTCTGGGCATCCTGCTGTAATATGTTCGATTGATTCCCCAGGCAAGTCACATTTGCGGCATTTGTCTATGGTGTTAAATTTCAAGATGTGCCGCTCGTAGTTTAGTTCTTATAACTTTGTCCTGGATCGCCATAATAAATCCCTCTGTTTCTGGGTAAAGTTGTCCTCTGCTAAGCCACATGGTAGATTCGATTTTACTAATTTCACGCGAATACAGATGCTTTGGATATTTACTGTGCAGGATTTTCTCTCTCCAAGATTGCAAGGTGTTGGTTCGAAGACTAATAGAATGATCGCGATCTCCGAGTTTCAAACATGTTAAAGATACATCAGCTTGCACAATGCTTCTGAGAAAGTCATCTGGCGTATTTATGAAGTAAGTGCGTAGTTTCAGTTCTTGCGACTTACATAGATTATATATATTAATAAGACCACGGCCGCCCTCTTTTCTCGGTAGATATAGTCTTTCTACGGCAGATTTTGGATGTAAATAACGAAACTTTGTTAGCATTCTTCTAGTGAGCCTATCAATATTGTCTAGATCAGTATTACCAAAGAGCATATAATGCATATATGCTCTTTGGTATTACTCCATTTTAATATTCCGAAAAAGTAAGTTAGTACAGGAACCGCCCAGGTATTAATAGCGTGAAAAAGGTTTTTTGATGTTAATTTTGTATTTAATATTTTTACCAGTCTTTTTTGGTATTTCACTTTTAGTTCGTCTTTCAAGAACGTATGGTCAATCATGTGGTTTTGTTTTATGCCAAGATATTTGTACAGCTCATCTGCATCTAAATTACGAATGTCAAGGTAGGTGACATCGATTTCAGATTTATTCAGGATTCCATTATGGATATGTAGTTTTGAGCACTTATCTAATCCGAAAGACATTTTTATTGCCTCGCTAAATGATTTTGTTATATCCATCGATAGTTTTAGTTGTTTTGACGATTTTGCGTAGAGTTTTAAATCATCCATATATAATAGATGTGAAATACAGGACGACTGATTTTTCGAATCTAGTTTATAGCCATTGTCAGGAGTATTAAGTAATTTAGACAATGGGTTAATCGCAAGACAAAACCACATGGGACTAAGAGAATCCCCTTGAAAAATGCCTCTTCGTATTGAAACTTCACCTATCTCGTTGTTGTTCATCCAGATGGTAGTCTTCCATTGTTGCATCATGTATCGTAGTGTGGCTTGAATACTGGGGTCTATTTTGTATAGTTCTAACACTTTCAGTAGCCAGTCATGATGAACGGAATCGAAAGCTTTGCTGTAATCGATATAACACATGTGCAGATTCTTTCGCTTATTCTTTGCCTGTTGTAATACTATAGAGTCTATCAATAACTGCTCTTTGCATCCGTAACTTCCACGTGAGCATCCCTTTTGTTGGAGAGCTAGAATATTATTTTTCATCCTACTTGATTAGAAAATCGAATTTTACCATCTCCATAGAGACGAGAAAGTGTGCGTTTCTAAGGCTAGCCCTGCAAAACAACTCCCAATGGCTAGGCAAGAAAAAAAATTCGACGTTTTCCAGTAGGGGACGCTGCAATAATGTCAAACCAAATTTAAAAAAAAAATCGCGTTTATAATTAACTTTTTTGCTTTAAATAATAGCTATCCCCCTTTTATAAAAATATTTGCTCAATAAAATTTAATTTTAGCAATGTATTCGTTACATTTTTAATATAAAATAAACATCAGACAGATTTCTGTAGAAGCTTATATCTAACTGTGGGTAGATGGCGCTGCAGTTACAAACGCTATTCGATTTGCCAACATTTGCACATTGTTTTATTATTGTTGACAGCTCTGTCAATTTAAAAATAATAACCTGTATAAGAGCTATGTTGAAAAAATTATTGCAGGATGGTGTTGTAGGATAAAAAATAATGTGTAAACCATGGACGGTAAAGTGATTTTCCAGGCTTCAAGAAGTGTCCAGGCTCGCTATAGCTCGCCTGTCCATTTCTTCTTTCAGCCTGGAAAATAATCACTTTACCGCCTAGGTTTACAATATACTATTCTTTGCAGTGTTTGTATATTTTATCATTTAAAATGAATGTAAAAAGCTTGTAGACGACAGATAAACACGTGATAGGCCTATAGTTTTCTGGGCTATTGGGATTGTCTTTCTTAAAAAGTAGATAGGTAGTACCATTATTATTATTATTATTATTATTATTATTATTATTAATTAAATACAAGGGCAGAGATAAATCTATTATGCCCAATATACAAAAAAAGGTCTGTATAAAGAAAAAAAGATAAGTAACACTAAACTTAAATATTATGCACAAGAGTCGTATCTACTTTTGAAAGCGCTGACACTTGGAGCGGTCACAACAGAGTCGGGAAGAGCGTTTCAATTGGTGAATATCCGGTTTGCTAAAAAATGTTGCCGGTGAGAAGTTCTGAAAGACTCCTTTGTTAGCTTCAATGAATGTCCTCTTAAGCGATCGTTCATGTTACCCGTAAAAATAGTTTTAAAATTTGTGAAAAGTTTGTTGTGGAGTATTTGGTAAGTCTAATATGGCATCCCCGCGACGTCGCCGGTCGTATAAGAAGGGAAGTTCCAAACGAGATAGACGTTCTTCGTAAGACATCCTTCGAGACCCAGAGACCATGCGGGTAGCTGCTCGTTGTGTTCTTTCCATGAGTTGCATATCACTGACCAGAGAGGGGCTCCAAACTTGAATGGCGTACTCAAGGTGAGGTCGGATGTACGATTTATACAGAGTCAAGAACAAACTTGGGTCTAATTGCTGGAAGCTTTTAGAAAGTAAATATTTTGATGTGTTAGCTTTTTTGATCGCTGCTTGAACTTGTTAAGACCATGAGAGTTTACTATTTACTATGACATCTAAATCGGAGCAACTATCTCTCGGGTGGATTAGGATTCCATTTATCTGATAAGTTAGACGGGGGTTATTATATCCAATATGTAAAACACATCACTTTTCGACATTAAGAGGGATAGACCAAGTCTCACACCATTTTTGAATAGATTCCAGGTCTTCTGGTAGTGTGTTGTAGTTGGTGAAAGGATTTCTGAAAAACTTACTATCGTCGGCATAAAAAGCGTGGCTAGATTTTATAACATGCTGAAGATCATATGCAAATAAAAGAAACAATGTTGGGCCAAGAACAGAACCCTGAGGTACACCAGAGCCTACATCATGCCAGGTTGAATATTCAGATCCAATCCTAAGAAGGATAAGAAGGCCGAAATCCAGGATAAAAGTTTTCCTCGGATACCAAAGTGTTCAAGCTTTAGAAGAAGTTTTTTGGAACTTTATCAATAGCTTTTGAAAAATCCAAGTATATGACATCGGTAGGTTGTTTGTTATCCAAGGCCAAAGTCCACTCGTTGAGCCAAGAGAGTAGATTGGTGAGAGCGGACCTTCCAGGTATAACCCGTGTTGCGTTGGAGGGATAATATTGTGGTTCAAAAGAAACGGAAGCAGAGAATCTACAATAATTCTTTCCATAGTTTTGGCAAAGACAAGAGATAAGGCTTATTGAACGATAGTTGTTTGGGTAAAGTTTATCACCTTTTTTAAAGATTGGAGTGACTGAAGCTGAAAGCCATATAGATGGTAGAGTCCCTTGATCAACAGAGCTTTGAAGAATGCTGCTCAGCGGATCTGCTAATAATGATGAACATTTTTTAAAAACTGACGGAAGGAACATGTCAGGGCCAGGAGAGGAGTCAATTTTGATATTCTCAAGTTTTGTTTTAACAACATCAGGAGAGAATGTAATGCTTTCAAGAGACTGATAAAGTCTTGTTGTTTGGATTTGAGGCAAGGAGTCATGAGATGGGAGTGTAAACGATTTTTCGAAAGTTTTTGCTAGAGATTCAGCTGCTGAGGCATGCGTATCACATATAATGTTGTTGTCTCTGATAACGGGTATGGGAATATTGGATGCAAGTTTAGTTCTGGTATATCTGTAGATTGCTTTGCTGCTTTTATTTAAAAGATTTGATTCAAATTCTTTTTTGGCTAGTTTTAAGTCTCTAGATAAAGCATTTGAATATGTGCGGTGTGCTTCAAAATCCACAGTACTATATGAAGTGCGATATTTTCTCCATAACTGCTGTTTTCGACGAGAACGTGTAATGCAACTATCGTTAATCCATGGTTTCTTGTTGTTTTGCGTGTGTTTGGTGTAGAATGTCGAACTGGAAATGGCCTCTTGTAGGAGAGACGAAAATGTATCCCATTTTTTGTTAACATCTTCAATGTCGTAAATAGAGTTTCATTGAGTATTATGTAGGTTTGAAGATAGTTTGGTTTGGTTGATACGCGCAAGTGTTTTGTGGACGTTGCGTGGATTCGGATATATAATTATTTGAAGGCGGCAAGTAATCACGACGTGACCAGATTTACCAAGAGGTGATTTGTAGCAGATATCGTGAAGTAAATCCAAATCAGAGCATAAAATTAAATCAACTGTAAATGGATTTGGTTGGCTCTGAAACGTGTGTGCTCCGTGACAAGTTGGGATAAGTTGCAATTGACTAGCATTTCCGCAAAAAGTGATGCACTAGACTCGGAATCAGAAAGGTCTGGGATAGGCCATTTTAAAGCTGGGTGATGAAAATCTCCAAAAATAATTGACTCATTCGATGAAGATCTGATGTTTTTAATTTTTTCGCAAAGACTTGCATCTGAGGCATGACTTACTTTTTGAGATGGAGGACGATAAATACATCCTAACGTAAATGTAAGATCCTTAGAGCTAACATTAAGCCAGATGTTCTCGATCCCAGGTATGTTGTGTGTAGATTGTATAACTTTCAAGTTTTTAAAAGCGGACTTTTTAAGGTAAATGGCCACACCTCCACCTACTTGATTTAGACGGTCTTGACGATAAAGAATGTAGCAGTGGATGTTGACAATGCTGTCAGGAATAAAAGGGGAAAGCCAGGTTTTAGTAATAAGTATACAATCAGGATCGCATGTGTTGAGAGAAAGAGTGATTTCGTCGAATTTTGCCAAAAGGGATGCAGTATTACTGTATAGAAATTTGAGATTTTGGACAGATAGTAAAACTAGTGGTTTTTTGGAGTGTGAATAATCTGCGGAACACGCATTTTATATTTAATTGTCAAGTTAGATTCGCCAGCGGTAGTTCTTCTTTCTACTTCCATCCTTATATTCTTCAGTTCTTGAACCTGCAGCGGGGTTTTTCATCTCCTATTTTGATATGTTGGAAATTGTCGTTGGCAGTTACAACTTTTATGTTCCGAAACGTTAGTCTGACCATATCAAGTGAATCTAAGACTACTTTAATAGGTCTCAAGCTATTTTGAGTTACTTTACCAACGCGCGTAAAGCTCTTAATTTTGTCTTCGCAAACGTTTGCCAGTTTTAGAATTTCTCGCACCGTCGGCGTCGGTAGTTCATCTGGTTGCGAAGGTTCGGCTAAACCGTACAGCATAATATTGTTACGATTTATCTTCTGGGCTATTAAAAATGATACGCCGCTTCTTGTTTTAAGCATTTATTTACAGCAATTTAACTTAACGATTTAACAAAGACACAAGAACTATTAATACGGAACACAAAATATTTATACACTATCAGGAACTGTTTCTAACAACAAATACACTTTATTTATTTAAACACGACTTAAACACGAATGATTTATATGGCAAGCTGCCTGCTCTACCGCTGCGCTTGCTTATATATATCACCGGGTGATTCTTTCTGGAAGCTTCGAGATATTCTCGACTATTCTAGCAATGCTGACGTGTCGCGCGCATTAATCACCGAGGTCGTTCTGGAATGATTTGGAAGGCTGACAAATCCGTCTGCACGCGATCCGGCTCGAAGGTCGTTACAATATTATTGCTGCGTATCATACGTTCACAAATCTCAAGACCCGACATTGAGGTGGTATCTACAGAGATTTGTGGTTGAGTCAATCCGTGCTGTACCATATGAGAATATTTTTTGTCAAGCTCGGATACCGAATCGTTAAGGTGTTGTGTCCTTGTTGAAGGACGCTTATTGTTTGTCGATTAGCAGCAACTGATTTTTCGATTGCGGAAATAGCATTGTTGCAGACAGTGATATCATCTTTTAGTTGATTATACTTTATATTTATATCGTCACGAAGTTGGTCTTGGGATGATTTTATATTGCGCAGCTCGGCCAGAAGCAGTTTAAAATCTCCAAACGTAATTGGTCGGCTATCATCGGCAGTAGTGTCGCTACGGGAACAATCTGGGCACCCCCACTTGTCCACTAAGTTCTTTGGATAATCTGGAGGAAGATTTAAGCAAGAGACGTGGTAAATTCTATTGCATGCGAAACAGAAAATTTTGTCGTATTCTCTTGGGTCCACCTTTCGGGAGAAGATCACACAATTGTCAGGCATCTTGGTAGATTTCTGTAACGTTCTATGAACTGAACACGGACTCCTGCATTAGTGCGAGACTGACGTCTCTACACGGCCCGCCACATTTGTATAATTTTTGTGATTCTGACTCCAACGTACTTTGGCGCCATCTGTTGTGTTTTTAATAAATTATCTGTAATGTAGGCACGACTTCCTAGATTAATATTAATCCAGGAGGCCGTGGACGTATGCAACCAAGGGCACACGCGCAACAGAGCCAGTAGATATGGGAGAGTACCGCCACGTCCGCCATGTTTGTTCCTTTGTCATATGCGTCACTTTGAGGTTTGTAACACAATTCAGTCAACGTGACATTTATTGGCAATCCGAAATTTTACTTAAAATTGGCAAGACTAAGTCGATGTCAAATTCGAGGTTAGTAGGTTAGGTTTTGTTTGTTATTTGACACAAACTGATGGAAAACATAACCTGATAACCTCGAATTTGACATAGACTTACAGTATTGCCAATTTCAAGTAAAAATTTAGACATAACTCAATCAGTCATTGCTGATGGGAACAAAAATGGCGGCGATGGCGGCATTTTCACGGATCAAAGAATGGCGATACTCTCTATATCTACTGGCTCTGAAGCGCAACGTACTGTAGCGCCTCTACAAACTATAAAAAACGCCTTGAACTAAAAATGCGGCGGGCCGCTTAGAGACGTCAGTCTAGCATTAATCCAGGAGGCCGTGGAACTGAGATGATGGGGTTGGCTATTAGTTAATAGATGGCAGCCTTGTGGAATTACAGGACACTTTTGAAACACCAGAATGTAGAAATTTTAATGATATTAATCAATCAAACAAGATGTGTGTACCTTAGTCAAGAGATATCGCCACCAATCGCAAGAACCAGGGCTATCCGGAGAACAGGTTAGAAAAATTTTAAAATCCAAATTATTGTCTATTTTGCAATGGGTAAGTTTCGAGAATTGCAAACACTACCATTTATACACAACCAGTCCCCAAGTCACTTTCTACAAGCTTCACCCAATTTGGAGCAGTGTTACCGACCGTACACACTAATGTTTACACCAAGCAGAAACACGATGTCCAGTTGAAAAGCTTCCCCATTCTTTAACTGGTTGCAGTAGATGCTGTTCCAAGGTGCACTATCAGTTATTGGTATTTTTACTTTTGTTTTAGTAATGCAGCGATCAAAGTTTCAACCTCAAATTTGAATAACATTGAAAATATGCTTTTTCGTACACTAGCATTGAAAGAGCTACTTTTCCGTACAACGTATTAATTAGAAAGTTACATTTTGCGATATTCGTACGGCAAAGTAGTACTTTGGGGTATTCGTACGGCAAAGTGCTACTTTGCCCTACGAATTTTACTTTAACGTACAAATACCGCAAAGTGTACCTTTCTAATTAATCAATTTTACGGCAAATTCAGATGAGGGGATAAATTTATTATTCCGTTTTGTATGCTAGTGTACGAAAAAATATTGTACGAAACTCGTATGAAAGTGGCTTTTCCATACTCGTCCCGAAATTCCGGACTCGGCCTAACGGCCTCTTCCGGAAACATCTCACTCGTACTGAAAAGCTCCACTTTCTATACTTGTAACGTAAATTATTATTACAATCTGACCAGCCCTCAGTCAACAGAGAAACGATATTTCATTTATCAATTATTTACAGCAAATTCTTATACAATTAGCATTATTACCGCAACGGTGGTGCATTTAACATAAAAAATTACCGAAATGCAGGTTGAATTCAAACAAGTTAACGATCGTCTTAACCTGAGCGATACTAAAGTACTGAGCCTCGAAAGGAATATTGACACAAAAATCTTAAAATCAATTATCTGAAAATGAAACTGAATACCTTGGGTGGGTATTCGTGAAATAAGAACATTGAAGTACATGGACTAAAAGAAGAAAAAACAAGAATCTCCTAATTAAACCCAACGCTATTGTAAGAAAACTAGATATTGAAAATTATGACAGTAAAAAAAGTCCAAGCTATCCATCGCCTAATATCAAGGAAAAATAATAAAGCGCCTGCACCTATTATTGTCCAGATTTTAATAAAAAGTCTGCGTGATCCTTTTTATGATAAAAGTAAGAGTTTTGATTTACAATAATGATTCCAAGATCTTTATTAATGAGAATTTAACGTCTGCGAATAAAAATTTAGCACCGCCAGAAAAGGGTGCGACTATAAATACTTGTGGACTAAAAAAGGACCAATATTCTTTAAATAAATTTAGTTCCTTTTAAAATTATGAGTGAAACTGATTGTTGCCGGCTAAAACGACATTTACGACAACGCGCAGCTCAAAACTGTATTTACAAAAGCCACGAGAAAGCTAGACGACTAGCGCGTACAATATTTCACAAAATCAGGAATGTAACTCACATAGGACCGCTGCCCAGCCCATAACAAGAGGTGCCGACTAGGTTGCAGTGGAGCGAGGGGTGGTCCAACACCAGATAACACAAGGGCAACGGCCTAATAAACGGTAAACAGATAGATCTAAATTGCTTGAGCGCCACTACAATTCCATCACGATAAACGAGAATACACAGGTAAACTCGCTGAGGAACAGGGAAGCAGATGAATCCACCTTTTAATTTTAAACTTGGCAGTAATCTGGACAGCGTTCAGCATTATCGGACCTACCTTTTTAATATCCATTTGGGCAACTGGCCAAACTCCTCTTACAACTGTAAAATATAAAGACACAAATCGCATACACAATAGCAAAGAAAACCACGATAAAATTAACATGACCTGTATTGACCAAAATATGTGAAAACAGAAAAAGGCACATTTTAATATAAAATATATATACGGCAGTTCGGTAAATTGCGTAACGTCTTAAAACTATTGACACAAATTCGGTAAATTGAGGATAATTCTGTGAAACGACATGAATAGTAAACTCTAGACAAATAGCGGTGATAAAGGGCGACATTAAACTATATTAACTGACGGTAAATGAACTGTAAATGATAAATACACAACTGTAACGGTTTGACAATTACAAAAAGGTACACAATGAGAGCTAAATAACCGAGACGTTACAACTGTTCTATAATTCAGCGCAAAACACTGTATATATGTTAAACTTCACATTAAACGTTAATAAGGAATAAAAAGGATACCTATAAGGAGTTTGGTTGTGCGGCAACCGATGTCCTATGCGTGTGACGGCTACGGTACCCAAATACTGCAGGGACGAGACGGGAAGAACATACTGCGACATCTGAACATGCTGACGAAGCTGTGAGCCGGACACATGGGGAATTATCCTCTCATACGAGATGTAATGCAAAGTTCGCACGGGAGGCAGAGCGGTAAAACGATAGCTTCGCCAACACAACACTGTTAATGAGTCCCCAACAAATAAATCCGCCTAATTGACGCGAAATAGGAATCTGCTACTCCTACGGCAAATCGGAAACCCAAAAGACTTACGATAATCGACACCCCCAAGCGGTCACTCACGCCCCCACACAGCAATGTCCCAAAAGAAATGCATAACGCACGGCCAAAGGCTTTGAAACGACAGAAGTTCTAACGACAATTAAAACGGCGGTATTTCGCACACAGACTAAACAGCACAAGACGTTAAACACCCCCGTAAGCGGAGCCCCGAAGGGCACGCGCTGCAAGACTCACTTCAAAACCAACTGTCGCGTGCAGACGCCGGATAACAACTGAAGTAGAAATTCGGCGCCGGGCGCGCAATCGATAAAATGTCTCGGGGCAGCCGAGCTCTCTCGCACCCATGGCCGTTGTTTGTTCACGGCAAAAGCACGCCTAAAGCCAAGTCGTAGACCGGTCGATATTTGTACAACGGATAACCTTAGCGCGCCAACGAATATAAACACCAAATAAGCTCATTTCAGTCCGTCGACTGCCAGCGAAATAATTCGAGATGCTTAAATGGAAGCGAAATAATACGAAAAACCCATATACGCCGTACGAGCGTAAAATTTAAAAAATGTCCGGACATGATCTTCCACAAAAACAAAACAGTTGTAATTCAGGTGATAGTGTAAATAGATAAGCAACAAATAAAGTTCTATCTATTTGCTATACAAACATTCGTGGTGTGAGGACAAAAACACAACAAGTATATGTCAACTCCAGTTTATATGATTTTTCTATCAGATATTGCTTGTACTGAAAAAAATTTAAATAGTGCAATAAGTGGAGCTGAATTGTTTGATAACAATTATACTGTGTTTAGAAAAGATAGCAATTTTGCTGCTTGTATGAGCTTACGCTCGCTGGCTTAGACGAGTGACCCCAAAATTTACAAACAACACTTGCAGCTAAATTCCCACAAACACTGGTATATAAACAACTAATTTATTGAATGGTAAGTGAACGAACAGGCACTTCCAATCGCGAAGACGGTCAGTTCCATTCTTGCTCCAGTTTGAGCCGGGGTGAGAGTGTTTATATGCATTTCCCGTGCTAACGCACGCTAGCAAATATTGCGGCAGCTGCACATATTCCCAAACCACCAACCACGTGATTTAGCGGCCTATTCTTTGGATGTCAAACAAAAAGCTAGCAACCAACCAGGGACAAAAGAGGCAACGCTCTGACGAAGCCACTCCCTCTCCGGCAAACGCCAAAAAGAGGCCCAGGCAGAAAGTAGACCAGCCGACCTCACCATAGGCAGGCACCAGCAAGTTTGGTTTTGCTGAGGCAGCCACTACGGTGAAGATGGCCATCTACCCTGCTGCATATCCAGACGTCAAACTGACAAAGAAACAAGGTGACCTAGTCAGAGACAGTCTGATTAATCTCATCTTCCAGATGGAAGAAGAAGAGAACACACCTCTCTTTACCAGTCACTATCTCGAAGCTGGTACATACGTGGTTGCGTGCAAGGACGAACTCACAAAACACTGATTAAGTCAGCAAGTACCTAAGCTGCACCCGTGGACCAATGCCAAGCTGGAGGTAAAAGAGAGGCCAAAAGTTATT
Source organism: Agriotes lineatus (assembly GCA_940337035.1). NCBI lineage: Eukaryota > Metazoa > Arthropoda > Insecta > Coleoptera > Elateridae > Agriotes > Agriotes lineatus. The sequence continues at coordinate 70,744 of CALNHX010001714.1, read as the reverse complement.
AACTCCGTCCGGGTAGTGTTCAACGTCCTCAAGTGGTACGAGAAACAGAAACCCGAGGTTATTCTCCGTTTCATCGAAAAACAGAACAAACGGAAGGCAGACCTCCAGACCGATACTTGGAGAATATTCAACGTTACTCCACTAGAAGATGGCGGTAGACCGTTCGCAGCAATGATAGATGACAGGGCAAAACAAGCACTAACATCCATCAACTGTGTAGCGCACCTAGGCCTCAACAAGGTCACTTTCCTTATCCGCTCCAAGGATAAGAAAGAAGCACCTGAAAGTAGTGCAAATTAACCTCCACCACTGCAAAGCAGCCACTGCAAATCTAAGCAGAAAGCTGCTAGCAGATGACATCGATTTAGCACTGATCCAAGAACCATGGATACTTAAGGGACAAGTCCGTGGATTAGGGGGTGCTAAAAGTAAGCTTATTTATAATCATGCAAGTCCTAGAACATGTATGCTTATAAGAAATAATCTAGACTGTTTACCACTAATGGAATTCTGTTCTAGAGACATAACCACAATTAAAATAAAATGGAATAACGATGAAGGTTGTGACCAAGCCATTATAAGCTCCGTCTACCTTCCATCCGATTCCAGGAACCCACCGCCTAGCGAGGAACTAGAGAACCTCGTATCATCTGCCTCCCAAGACGATCTAGACCTCATCCTAGGCTGCGACGCAAATTCTCACCACACCATTTGGGGCAGCACCAACTGCAACACAAGAGGTGAGTCACTTTTAGAATTTATCTTAACTAACAATCTAGTAGTAGTCAATAAAGGTAACACTCCAACCTTTTATAACGCTAATAGACATGAAGTTATAGATATTACCATAACCACTATGAGAATTAGTCAATCGGTGAATAAATGGCAAGTTTCAGACGAACCATCACTTTCTGACCACAATTATATAACCTTTGAACTGTCGCAACGGGAAGTAAGCCAAAGAGTTTACTACAACCCAAGAAAGACAGACTGGGACCTATATAAACAAAAACTACAAGAGAAGATAGAACACCTAAAGTTCAGATCTCCCAATAAAGTAGTTTTAGACTCAACTGCTGACCGGTGGTTACATGATAAATTACTTGAATCGACATTAATCGCCTTAACTGACAAAATCGGGAAAAAGATTAAAGGGGGGGGGGGTCGCCGGTTTTTACAATAATACAGATCTTAAATGTGTCGGAACAGATGTAGTTGTTCCGGTTGCCCTCTACTTAGCTCAGTCAGGAAAGGGTAGTTCGAAAGTTCGCTTAAAACCGACGGCACTTACCCTATGCTCATACTCAAAATGTATAACCTAAGACGCAACTTGCTTTAAAAAAAATGGTTGCTTGCGTGAATAAAGCAAGAACTTCACGAAGCTATGAGGAGGTCCCCCAGGTCCACGGTTGTCCTCGCCGCGCTGTCCAAGCCTCCACCGAGTCTTCAGATAGAACACCAAGAGTGGCCATAAACAAATGACTTACCTTAAGGCCCAACCTTGCTAAAGAGTAACAAAAGAACACTAATACTGGCCCAAATTCTGGGGCTTGCTTGCTCATAAGACATGCTTTAGCTTTACAACTGCAGTTACACCTGGCCTTTGCCCAAACTAAATTACTTAGGAACCCAGAAGGGGTTCAGAACTCGACAAATAAACCGACTGACTTTAACAGATTTATTATTGAATGAGTTAAATTTACAAACAAGTTTACACTGAAATAATCGCCCGGAGGCGAGTTTAAATTTATTAAAAAGAAAGGCACACCCTACTTGAAAATGAAAGGGGCTCCCAAGCAAAGTTACCTTAATGTCTAACTATGTTATTACAAAATACAATACAAGATATCTAAAGGCCCCGGATGTCAACAAGCAAATCAAATTCTAAAATTCGGCGGGCGTACGCAACGTTTTGATCACTGGGGTTGCACAGTAAAAATTACGGACGCCACTTATCTCGGCACACAAAACATATCGCACATACAATAAATACCTGGAGCTGTATGCATGTTGGGGTAGCGATGAGGTCCTTGGCGGAAGCTTGGCAAGGCTGCTGCAGGAGGTCCAACTTGGGAGAGAGAGCGGGTCGGCGACGGGGCTGGCGAAGATGACTTTAGTTTCCGGGGTGGCCCAGCGAACGTAATCGGAATTTGCAACTGCAATAATCCTCGAACGACACGAGTACACAAGCGGGGATGATCAAACGACGTTAGAACTATATGTGCACTAATGGCGAACTATGCTTAGAGAGCGGACAACAAAACGATACGGTAAACGACGTTTTCCTCAATAAAACGTTTCGCGGGCCTTTCCCTTAACTTCACGACCGCCCCGGAGTTCTTTCTGCACCTCCGGCTATGAAGACTGTCGCCAAACTCTCCCCAAAATTTTATTCTTGTGCGAAGACCACAAGATTTGTTCCCCGTTCCCCGGGAAAGCATCTCTCTTTTGCAACCGCTGATGGAAATTCTCCCTCTCATTATTGCACCACTTTTTGAACTGTTGTGAAACAAAGAAGCGTTATTGTGAGTGCTATCAACAAACGAAAGGGGCCTCGAACATTCTGGAATGAATTTTCGATGTTGCAGCGAGTCCCAGAGGATTGAATTACCAAGGTGGCCTATCCGAAGGGCAGCGTTGAGTTATTGAAAAAACACGATTAAAACTTAAAACCTAGTTCCATTGTTGCGTGGGACAAGGGGATTATTCAGAATTTATTTCCTTCTTATATATCATACAGGGTAATGCGTATAGGTTCCAAGAATTCTTGGCCTATCGCTGCCAGGGTTGTGGCACAAAGCCATTTATTATCCAAGACAATACGTGTTTCTTTTACCATCAATTCTTTGGCGTTGGCACCAGTATGTCGGGATAAATAAAGCAATTAGCGCACTACACCGAAGTGCTGACGGAGAGAATTCCGTAGGCCGCGAGCATTGTAAGTTGATTCAAACGAATTTAAATATAATTAGGAGCACAGGGGCGTACTGAAAAATTTGTCGAGGCGGAATAACATAACACTGTTAAAAGAAGCTATGATTGACTCCTTTCAGAGTAGCTGTCCTCTAATAGACCCAAGTCAGCAAAGAGCAAAAAAACACAAATTGGTGGAATAAAGGCCTAGAAAAGACCAGACAAGAAGTCAGATGTCTGTTTAACAGGTCTAAAGCCACAAATAACTGGGAGAACTATCACAAGGCTCTCACAGACTATGGCAAAAAGATCAAGGCAGCTAAGATAGCAGCCTGGAAAAAGTTTTGCCAGGAGGTGGAGACCACGCGATCCACAGCTAGACTTCACAAAATCATCTTAAAGCAAGCCATGAACCCAGTAGGCACTCTTAAAAAAAGCGGAGAATACACTACAACGAAAGAGGAGACTTTATCTCTTTTGATAAAAACTCACCTACCCGGAGCAGTGGAACAACCTACTGTGGCTGAACCCAATCATACCCCTAGGAGGGAAGACTGGAAAACAGCTAAGAGAATAGTCAGCAAAGAAAGGATTAGATGGGCAACTAGCCTCTTCAGTCCTTTCAAATCTGCTGGAAACGACGGCATACAACCCGTAATGCTGCAGAAAGGGATAGATATATTTCTGAACCCACTCAAAGACATGTTCCAAGCAAGTCTTGCCTTGGGTTACATTCCCCAATCCTGGAGAGTGACTAAAGTAGTATTTATCCCTAATCCTGGTAAGAGCAGCTATGCAGAAGCTAAATCTTACAGACCTATCAGCCTAACGTCATTCCTCCTTAAAACGTTGGAAAGACTAGTAGACTGGAGGGAGGAAGCCCTTACTTGACTCCCGATTCACAAATATCAACATGCTTACCAAACAGGGAAGTCATGTGAAACCGCTCTACACCAACTAGTGGGGAAAATTGAAAGAACCTTGGAGTACAAGGAGTACGCAGTCGGAGCATTTCTCATAGAAGGTGCCTTCGACAACACCTCCTACCACTCTATTGAAAGAGCAATGACAAACCATCAGATCGATAACACAATTAATCCCAGCAAAGCCACTCTCGTCGCTTTCACTCGTAGAAAGAACATCACAAACAGAATCAACATAAAACTGTTTGAGACAAATGTCAACTGGGAGAACGAGGTTAAGTACCTAGGTCTAATCATCGATTCCAAACTAACTTGGAACTCCCACTTAGACAAAACAATCACCAGGTGCCTACAAACATTAGTTATTGGGAAAAGAGCCATAGGAAGTACGTGGGGGCTCAAACCGGAACTGACCCTCTGGCTGTACAAAACCAAGCAGCAAAGCAAGTAGTCAGTCTACTAACAGACACTGGATCATTCAGCAAATTTATGCACAGGATCAATATCTATAGAAATGAACCTGTTTGCAGACTATGCCAAGAGGATGATGAAACAGCCTATCATATCCTCTTTGAATGCCCAGCATTAGAGCGTAAAAGACACCAACTCGATTGGACCCTTAATAACTCTATTGACAACCGCAAGCTAGTAGGAGACATTGCAAATCTAGTAAAAGATACGGATGTCGGCCTGCTAACTTGAAAACTTCCGACAGTACAAAAAGCCCAAAGGGCTGACGTGCGCATGCAAGCAAAAGGCAGTCGTGGAATCTAAATCTAATCTAAACGCTCGCTAGGGCATTAAAAAAGCAGTAAACGTAATTTAAGGGTTGATATATGAGCCATAAAATACACGTGTTGAGCATAAACCCCTTCTCGCAATCTCATTTTCAACCAATAGCTGCGAACATCTGATTGTTTCTAGTCATGATCGGGCGTCCTTTCTAGTATCACGACGTCCGGATCTTTAAAAAGGATTTCGTGGAGTCTTCTGGGGATTTAGAATTCAGTTTGAGCATTCGAATTAGGGTCTTGAACGAAACCGTTCCGGAGCACGTTGAGTAGTTGGTGTCAAGTGGCTTTTGCGACCACGATCGGTTCGAATTTCCGGAGGATATCTCCTCACACCGCTCTGCGGGATTCATCACGGAGGCAATCAACCTGGGTCACTTAGGAATGCTTGCCGGAGTATCGTGTTATATCCGTATCCGTACCACCATTCGCATCACCTGATTATTATTATATACTCTTAACGTACTAATTAATGCATAATGTTACATAATCTAGTATTAATTAAGTAATTGATATTCCTATTCTATAGTTAGTCTTATTTGGTCTTTATTTTACTATTTCATGGATGATTAATTTTATCACTTCTCGGATGATTGGGCACTAACTTGCCAATCCTTAGATGATGCAATATACACGAGTGTGCTGGACTTTTGATAACCATACACTTCCGCTTATGATGTTAGTTACATATGTCTAAGTATGCTTATCTGACCTGTATCAAAATCATGTGTTTGTCACGTAATACCAATCCTTGATTCTCCAAGTCTTTGTTAATAATAATAATAATAATAATAATAATATTTATTGTCATGGATCTATACATAGATATTGACATTGTCAGGGTGATAACTATATAAAGTTCTTATGATTAATAAAGTTGTAATTGTAAATGCAACGCTCAATTAAATACTCCTTTAATTTGTTTTTGAACTGATAAGTATTTTCTAATTTCTTAATGTCTATTGGAAGTGCATTGTATGCTTTAATTGCACAGTACTCCGTTCCCCTCTGAAATAGTGCTGTTGAATGAGGTGGAATTCTTAAACTATTAGCACAGCGTGTTTGAATTGCATTGTCCCCATACATATCTTTGTTAGTTAAAAATAATTTCGGATTATTCTTAACGAACATTACAAGACGGTATATAAATAACGTAGGCAAAGGCATTATTCTTAACATCAAAAATAGTGGCCTGCTGGGCTCCCTAGTACTAGCCTGAAGCATGCACCTAATTAAACGCTTTTGAGCGATAAAAGCATTTGCAGAGTAAGATATAGCTCCCCAAAATACCAGTCCATAGCTTAAGATAGACTGAACTTGAGCAAAGTAGTATATACGTAAAGTGTCCACATCGACAGAATTTCGAATATTGCGTATTGCATAACAATATGTATTTAATCTTCGAATTACATTGTCAATATGAGATTGAAATTTTAAAGTGTTATCCAGTTCTACCCCAAGAAATTTGATAGTGTTACTTTCAGGTATTGATTTTAAATGATGTACGTAAATACTATTATTCTGGACAAATCTGTTATTACTAAATTTGACTAACACCGTTTTTGTGTCATTTAACGTTAATACGTTATCTAACGACCACGCAGATGTGTTCTTAACAATAGTAGAACTATCCTTCGAAGTTTGGCTTACTGTTGGACTGGATATTATACATGAGAGGTCATCGGCATACTGAAAAACGGATGTAATTCCTAAATGTTGAGGTAGATCATTAACATATAAAATAAATAGGAGGGGGCCCAGTATTGACCCTTGCGGGACACCCAACCGTATGGATTTTTTACTAGAAAAGTAATATCTGACTTCACCCCCATTTACGTATCTTAAACACACCTGCTGTGTTCTACCAGTTAAGAAAGATTTTAAAAATTTGAGCGGTACACCTCTAATGCCATAACAATGTAGTTTGTCCATTAATATTTCGTGATCTAATGAGTCGAATGCTTTAGAAAAGTCAAAGTATATACCTGTTACACATTCCCCCTTGTCAAGACACTCAACTATGTACTTTAAGGAGCTATATATAGCACTCTCAGTTGATTTACCTGGTATAAATCCATGCTGACACTTAGACAATACATTATGCTGTACTAAAAATTTTAACAGCCTATTGTACACTAGTTTCTCAATAATTTTGGAAAATACAGATGGCAGCGTTATTGGCCTGTAGTTTTTAATGTCAACTTTTGAGCCTTTCTTATGGACTGGTATAGTCTTTACATGTTTCAGTTGATCTGGAAACTCCCCAGATTCAAAACAAGTGTTAACTGATTGAGCTAGAGGCTCTGCAATTTCATGAGCAACTGATTTCAACAGGGAACAGGGTACTCCATCCATGCCAGCTGAATTTTTATTTGAGATTTGTTTGATAACTTCCACAACATCTTGAGAATTTGTTGGTGCCAAGAAAAAACTGTATGGTAAAAAATTATTAAATTTAGACGAATTCTTTGCTTCTCTCGTATCCGAAATAGTAAACTGGTTGGCAAACATTTCCGCAAGTTGCTGTGGTTCTTCTATAATGCTACCCTGATCAGTAATTAGTTTAACTGGTTCGGATGGTACATTATACCCCGTTTCATGCCTGATAATATCCCACACTGCACCAGATTTATTGTGTGAATATGTTCTAGAAGACATGACGTAAATACCACAACCACAAACAAATTGTTTAGAGGGTATATAAAGTGACAATCTGATATTTATACAAGTCATTCTCGATCAGTCTTGAGAGGAGGTTACGCTGTACGTAACACTCCCTATTTAATTATTGAAACTTATTTAAAGTACCTTCATTTTAAACTTGTAAGAAAAACCTAAAATAAATAAAACAAGTAAAAGTTGTTAAAAATGTATTCCTTGAATAATTCGTTGAACACCTGTTAAATAAATCTTGTGAGGCCTTCGAGACTTCAGCTCGTCCACAAACTTCACTATCGTATCGTCTATCGTCTCGTTAGCAGCACTCCCGGATTTCTTGCATTTCTGAAGCGCTTCCTGAAAAAGTGCAACAAATTAAGAAGACTTCCAAGCTTTCGGTGCGCTGAATTTTGTCAGGTCATTTTGGCACCCAACCGTAATTTAATTAGCCACTTAGGCTTTAGGGCAGCATGCCCGTATGTTAAACCCTTTTAGTTACTTATTTGGCTTCATCGCATAATTCCATAATAATGATTTTGGACATATTTGGCCTCCAAGCGCAGTATTTCTCGTCATCTGGGGCACCCCTTTGTTGGTGCTTTGATAGCCGTGTGTTAACGCTCGCAAGATTTTCGAACCTTCTAGAAATTACGCTGCTTGTGCGACAAGGAGGGGTAGTGCCCATTCTCGCGCCAAATGTCGCCTGTCTAGGAAATTCTGTGTTAGGATTGGCTGTGTCCATTTACTGCAACGGCGATGTCCTCAAGTTCTGCATAACCTAAGTAGGTCGTCGCAGACTTCTCCCGACAAGGGGACTCGTGAGTAAGCCAGCCATTTTTGCCTTCCGCATCGTTTGAGCTTCGCCGCAATGCGAAGTCCCGCATACCATTTGCTGCCAGGGAAATTTCCCCATCTGCAAGATGGCCGAGCTAGCCAGGTAACGCTTGAAAAATAACATTTGTGCATACTGACGCTTGCTTTGATCAACTAATTTTGTGAGTACCGCATCTCGCATACAAATTGCTGCAATACGAAGCCAGAGCGTGGTACACTCCGTGTAAAAATAGCATTTGTGCGGACTGACGCTTGCTTTGTTCAACTAATTTCGTGAGTACCGCTTCTCGCATACAAATTGCTGCAATGCGACGCCAGAGCGTGGTACACTCCTTGTAAAAATAGCATTTGTGCGTACTGACGCTTGCTTTGTTCAACTAATTTCGTGAGTACCGCTTCTCGCATACAAATTGCTGCAGTGCGGTGCCAATCATAATCGCACGTTGGGGGCGGAACACTTTGTGTGATAGAGTGCAGTGAAATTACACTCTGCTGAAAAATCCAGTGGTGTGCGTCAGTTCGCGCGCCGTTAGCCCACTTAATCAACAGCGCCGTCAGCGCCTAAATTTAAGATTAACTATCGTTGGTTTCTGCCGCCAGGCAAATTTTATCACGACCTAGTACAGGGTGTTCAGAGGTTTCGGGCCCGAATTCAGGTTTTGTTTGCACGCGTAACGGCAACCGGCCGTTGGGTTTAAGCCCACGTTTACCCATTACACCTGGCCTGGATGAGGTACCCGACTCGACTGTACGCCAACCCCTTAGGCATTAAGCGCTTTTCTCCAGCTGGGTTTAACCATTAAGTTCCTTTTAAAAACCATGATGCTTTGTAACCTGTGTATACCGGGTGACAACGAGACTAGGGCCATGCTTATATCTTCTTTATTTATGGATCAATTTGGATAAAATTTTATACCAAGATACTAGACATAATTTCTGATTGGCTGATAGATATAGTCAAAATGGCTGACTTCCTGTTTTACCGGAAATGATACCAACTTTTATTTTTTAAATGAAACACTCTGTATATTTTATGTTTTTCTATTTCTATGAGTCAAATTACATATAATAGACTTGCAAAATTTCAATTTTTTTTAAACAAAAAAAATATTTTTTTAATTTTTATTTTTTACCATAGAAGGTCTTGACTTGGATTTTTTTTTCTAATTGACACTAGCAACTCTTAATAATAGTTATTTTATCAATAAGGTCAATAACAAACCTTTAATAAAAGAATATAATTTGCTAAACTCGTTTTTTAAGAAAAACTCACTTTTTTTAAATGGCACCTACTAAGGGCCATTTTGCCATTAGATAGGAAATGGCATTACCAATCTAACGATATGCATCATGCACTACTTTATCTTTATCTGAAACTGAAAATTAATTTTAAAAAAAATTTTTCTTTAAAAAAATGAAATTTGGCAGGACTATTATATGTAATTTGACTCGTAGATGCAGAAAAATATAAAATATACAGGGTGTTCTATTTAAAAAAACAAAATTAGTATCATTTCCGGTAAAACCGAAAGTCAGCCATTTTGACTATATCTATCAGCCAATCAGAAATTATGTCTAATATCTTGGTATAAAATTTTATCCAAATCGATTCATAAATAAAGAAGATATAAGCATGGCCCTAGTCTCATTGTCACCCGGTATATGTATGTATTTAGATCACCCCCAGGGATCCAATAGACGTATTAATATTATCGCCGTTTTGTTTCTTCTTGACACTATTGTGTTGGTGTATACATATTACAGGGCGACTGTGTCGCTGTGCCACTACAGCTGTGAGGCGAGGACCAGACGCGGGGGGGTAGGCCTTCCAGGTAGGTGATTGCGGCTGGCATTGTACGGCGATTTTCTCGAAATAGTTATTCGCGTATTTTCTCGAAATAGTTATTCGCGTATTTTCTCGACATAGTTATTCGCGTATTTTCTAGAAATAGTTATTCGCGTATTTTCTCGACATAGTTATTCGCGTATTTTCTCGAAATAGTTATTCACGGATTTTCTCGAAATAGCTATTCAGGTGCTACCCGAAGTAGTACTTGATTGTAACCCCGCCCCGTTCCGCCGTCCAGTTCCGGCAGAACGTGGAGATCCCGAGTCAGAGCTGGTGGCGCCCATTCTTTGATAACCATCAACACGTATTAAGTGACGCTCGCCCTGTGGCGTATCGGTGTTAACCCCGCCCATCTCTCTGAGCGCATTTCAGCTGGGGCCTTTAGCCTGTTTTATCGAACTTCCAGGGTGAGCGTGTCACATTTCCCGGATTCGTCTAGCGATCGGTGCCTGCCCGTCGACTATTATACACAGTGGTAATATTGTCATACCAGAGAGCGTTAAAGGGTTAAGAAAAATTTTCTTCATCTTCACCCTTCACATCGATTTCATTTATGGATCTACACATCGCGACAATTAACACCAACGGCTGGACAAGGAAGCGACCTCTCAACGAGTACTTCGTCCAAGCCGAGAATATTCACGTCCTTTCCGTCCCATAGATCCATCTGAAGCCCTCACAAACACTAACTATTTCCAGATTTCAGATCTTTCACAAAGATGGCCCTAGAGGGAGGGTAAGGGTCGCTCTTGCCATCGATAATGGCCTTCCATCTTCGTCCCTAGAACTTCCAGTACAATTTTTAGATCTTTACTGCTGCGCGGCGATTCTTCACACGCCGCTAGGCCCCACCCACTTCCTTAGTCTTTACGTCTCTCTAACCATCCCCTTCCAGAAAACCTTCTGGAATTCGCCATAATTTATCACATCCTTGTTACTGATCGACTGGCACCTCACTTCCCTGCCGAAACCAACATTGGCACTTCTGTCACCAGCGACCACATCCATTTAGTAGCAGCCATCAATATAATGGCTTCTCCACCTCCCCGACTAGGTTTCAGGACAATTCTGGACTGGAACAACGCTCTCTGGAACGACTTTCGAAAGCTACTAGAAGATCGTCTTCGAAATACCCCTCTCCCACCAACACTCAGGAAGTTGATGCACTTGTCGATCTTCACTGCACTACCATCCAAGAGGCTATTCAGCTAACGGTCCCTATAGCACGGTCATCAATATTAACTGCCCACCTCTTACAACCCAAGTCTTCGCGCGCATCCGCGAGAAGCGGCCCTTTTATCCGACTCCTTGATACAGGTTCATCAAGTTCCGAATGACCCCAATTTCTCTCACGCTAGTTATGTCCAAGTTCATCGAACCCTCGCTGGCAATCCCAGTATTCGTCTATTTCGCCTCATCCCCCAGCCCAGGCCTTCCCTGACCTGACGTCCTGACATCAACCTTCTCCTTCCCATCCAAGAGCAGCAAATCCTCGGCGCCCTGGCCCCGGGAATGACGGGCTTACCCGTCGTAGTCTTTGTCAACTTCCCGCTGTAACCATCATCCTCCTCATGTTGCTCTTCAACTGCTGCCACCGTTCTGGCCACTTTCCTCCGGATTGGAAAACATCCAACGTGGTGATGTTACCGAAGCCCCTCATTTTATCCCCAATCGCACTTCCCAATCTTCTGAACAAAACCTATTAAAAAAATTCTTGTTTCTAAGCTTTGGCAATTTCTAGAGGCTCACACCGTCATCTCCGATTTTCAATATGGCTTTCACCCCCCAGGGTTGGCTCCTCGAGCTTCAAAGATTTTCCCCAAAACTTTTTTTATAGCTCTCTATTAACATTTTATACATAGTAAAGAAAAAAGATAAAGAACTGAAAAACGTCAAAAATGACTATAGTAGTGCTATTTGAAGACAAAAGTTACCTATGTACACTTCCAGTTAAACCGTGTTATATTATTGTCAATGAATCACTTATACTATAATAGTATATTATGGAACAAGTGGTTGAAATAAGATTTCAACGTTGAGAGTGGTTTTTTCAACGAGCGAAGCTAGTTGAAAAAAGTAACTCGAAAGGTTGAAATTTTATCAGCCACGAGTTGCATATTAGCATATTATGATACTAGTGTATAAGTACACCTTTAAAGCACGTGCGACGAGTTTAAAAGCACGACGCGCTAGCGGAGTGCTTTTAACGTCGCTAGTGCTTTAATGGCTCTTATACACGTGTATCATACGCTATTTTTTCTACGATCGTAACAGAAATATAAAAACTTAGTTCGGTGATACTTTTTCCGTCACATTGTATTAGATATTCTAGGTTATGTTGACATTCAAACTTACGGCAAAGCGTGTTTTAATAAATTATTAAAACACGCCTCTACTGGCAACGTGCGAATAAGACGTAGAAACAGTGCAAAATGACAACTTTTTGCACAGTTTCTAGTGTCAAAAGTGACATTTATAGCACTCTTAATATTAGCGTCCGAAATGTCTCAACCACCGGAATCAATAATGTGAAAATGACTGATTTTAATGTCATGAGTAGAAAGTAGTATATTAAAGTATGAGTGGATAACAAGGTCTTTAAAACACGCGCGAGATTTCGAGCACGACGGCGTAGCCGGAGTGCTCGAAATAGAGTAAATGTTTTAAAGACCAGTTATCCACGAATACTTTACGCTATTTTTTATTATATGTGCAATACTGGAAATAAATTATGCACTAAAAACCTAGAAATAGTTTTTGTCGTGATAAATCGAGAGAGCATAATAATATTGCTACTATAGTTACGAGAATTGTTTCCGTTTTTGTCGCGTCCACGACAGTTGTTGCATTCAGTCGTTTCCTTGCCAACCTTTAAAGCTCGGCGAGCTTTAATCGCCTGTTTTCGCAGGCTCAGGTGTGCTTTAAACGGCGATTCTGATGCAGGTATAATAAAAAAAGCTTTTATCTACGACCACTACTAAAAGTAGGCCTTTTAGCGCCAGATGGTTTCACTAAAAGTGACGTTTTATAGCTTAGCGTGGTTAAAGAAATCAGCTGTTTACGTTTAGCCCATGTGCTAAAAGTGAAGTGAGGTTATAAAACTACAATTTCAAACTGGAAGTAAAGTTGTAAAGTTATTCTAGTTGCTTCTTGCGTCACAGGTAAAGTGCATAAACGTCGACTTTTAGCACTTGTTGCATAAATACCTACTTTCTACGAATGTGTCAAAATGACAACTTTTTGCACAATTTCTAGTGTCAGAAGTGACATTTGCAGCACTTTTAATATTGTTTTTTTACAGCCGTGATTTTAAACTGTTTTCAAGGGTCATATGCAGCGTGCCCTATGTTGTCTATAAACACGCCATTCCATTTAAAGCAGGGAGTACTTTAAGAGTTTATAAAACCCTTGGAAACAGTTTAAAATCACGGCTGTAGAAAAAATATTGAAGCCAACTCGTGTTTTACAGTTTAGAAACCTCTGTCGAACATAAAATTCTCGCTTCGCTCGAATTTTAACATGAAACATGATCGACCTCGATTTTTAAACCCTCTGTAAAACACTAGTTGCCTTAATAGCTATTATCTACGACCACTACTAAAAGTAGGCCTTTTAGTTCTAGCTTGTTTCACTAAAAGTGACTTTTTATAGTTTACCGTGGTTAAAGAAATCAGCTGTTTACTTTTAGCACATGCGCTAAAAGTGAAGTGAGGTTATAAAACTACAATTTCGAACTGGAAGTGAAGTTGTGAAGTTATTCTAGTTGCTTCTTGTATTACAGGTAAAGTGTTTTTGAAATAATTAAAGCATTATGTAATGAATACAGTCAAATGTGGAGTATCAATAATTACATTTCGTAACTCACCTTCACAGCACTCGCGTGGCAAACAATCGCCCGCGCCGCGTGGCCTACTGTTTATTATAACATAAATTAAAAGTTTCGCAGATGCAAACTTTTGTTAAATCGATATTTATGGATTAATAACGGTAAAATTAAGGTCGTAGATAAAATATTGTATGCAACAAGTGCTAAAAGTCAACGTTTATGCACGAGACATGTTATGAAACTCAGCCTTCGGCTTCGTTTCATAATTTTCATGTCTCGTGCATAAACGTTGACTTTTAGCAGTTGTTGCATAAATAGCTATTATTTGTTTGTTTGTTAATGGACAAGGTCTAGGCATGCAGAGTACCAGGTACCTTAGAACACCGACTGCTTTGGTCATATGGTCAAAGTACTACTTAGAATTTTGCCGAGACTAAGGAGTTCCAACCCTAGCAAGATTTCTTTTACATGATACACATCGTAGTAACATGGGACCCACGGTTTTACTTCACTTCCGAATGATGGCATTCTGTAGAGGCTTTCATCTGCATTTTTTAATTTTTTGAAAACCTCACCGGGACCGGGAATCGAACTCGCGACCCTTAGATCAGTAGTCAGGATGCTTACCACTGAGCTACCGACGCCGGCTCTCTTAATATTAGCGCCCGAATTACGTCTTTTTCGCACGTTGCGGTAAATGCCATTGGTGGTGTGTTTTAATACTATATTAAAACACGCTTTGCCGTAAGTTTGTATGTAAACATAACCTAGAATATCTAACACAATGTGACAGAAAAAGTGTCACCAAACTAAGTTTTTATATTTCTGTTACGATCGTAGAAAAAGTAGCGTATGATACACGTGTATAAGTGCCATTAAAGTACTAGTGACGTTAAAAGCATTCCGCTTCGCGTCGTGCTCTTAAACTCGTCGCACGTGCTTTCAAGGCGTACTTATACACTAGTATCATAATATACTATTATTAACTCAGCGTTATATGCCATTATTATCAATATTACATACATACTATCAACCGATGCAAAACATGACATTTTAGTGTCACGCAACACTAACGACGCACCTCTGCTATCTTAAAATGCCATTGGTTATAAAACCCGTATGTCATGTACTCATGTAACACTTGCCGTATGCCTAGACCTTGTTCATAGCAAACTAACTAACTATAGTTCTTTAAAAAAAAATATGCCTCCTTAAATCTAAATACACCACTCCTTTTCACAATCTAACATAATCTTTGAACTTTGTTGGTGCTCATGTAGTATGGCCAGAAGTCCTTCCTGTAGGCTGGGTTTTCATGCCTGTGGTCATAGTCTTCTCTCCTGTAGTTCGCGTTTCTGTGCCTGCGGTGATGGAATGATCTTCCTGCGGATTATGGGATAGCTGGGGTGACCCTTGAATTGGTGACTTCTCCATTCCGTTTGTAGTTCCAATATCTTCTAAGGAATTGTTTTTGCCGTTGGGTGGTGTGACAGAATTTTTCCTGGGTGTATTGGTAATTGCAATCTGGAGAGGACACAAGTGAATACTATTCCTGCGGTAAATGCATCCTCCGTTCGTTTTTACTATGTAACTTTGTGAGTTTGCATCACTTTGATAACTTCACTGGGAGCCCAGTTTCTAATTGACTGTTGTACCAAGGCTGGTAATTTTGGTAGGTTTTTTTTGTCTGTATCATAATAACAAGACATTGTATTTTGTTTAGTTTGTAGAACTTCAACTGTATTATCTGTATCAAACAGCGGCTTTAGCGTGTTATCTTCCCCACGACGTGGTACCCGGGTACCATTTCTATGTTCAAGTTATGAATTGGTTATGTTACTATTAATATTTTACGCCGATGTTACATGACATCGCTAATCTACTTTATGTAAGCCTAGTTGATCAAGAAAAACTATGAAAAATATTCAAATTTGGAAAATATATATGTGTAAAGTATTTAATACGTAATGTCCACGGCGAGGTACCCGGGTGCCACTACTGTGCTTTTTATATGTAATTTAATTACTTTACGTAAATTGTGGATTTAATTAATTTCAGCATTAATTATTGAGAAATATGCTGCAGGAAGAAGTAGAATTAAGAATAAGTAATTAAATATTATAAATAAATAAATTTTATTTTCTGAAAACAAAACTTTATTTTCATAAAACATAATGCTACAGGGCACAAGAATGACATTTCGAAATGGTTTGTGTATGTTCGACACACACTGGACGCTTACATACGAAACATAATTTTCGAGTTTTTCTTTGTCTTTTCTCAGATGACCTGCAAATGTGGCATCTTCCTGTAACAACCAGACGACCGGATGCATCCCTTGGCTGTTGTTCTCCTTCAGCAATGGTATGATTGACAAGTGGTCTACCTAGCATACACTCAATTCTAGACTTGGTACTAAAGTTCTGCCACACTCTTGAATTATTCGAACGGCTCTCGATAGCCGGCATTGCTAACTGTTTCTCTAAGGTCTGCAAGAAAACTCGCCGGCGCTGATTCTTTCTTGCCTCCATGGGATTGTTCTTCATATAAATAATGAATGATGCCAAGCAAGCTACATCAAGCATGTTATAAAACATGGCTACAGGCCAACGACGAGTCTTCCGTTTGGTCGAGTAGTGCGTAACCATCTTATCCATGCAATCAACGCCACCTTTTCCAGAGTTATAGTACTGTATAATTTCCGGTTTTTTCTTCGGGCCACTCACATCTGTTGTACTATGCATGGTGGACAATAATATTACAGCTTTGTTGGGTTTCGGCACGTAAGATACTATCGTAACTTTGTCATCGCCAAATCCGAAAATGGATGAAGCTCTTTCTCTTGTTTTATGTGCCAACATCTCAGATGGAATATATGGCTTGTGCTTTTTCAGCGTTCCAACTATCGAGAGTCCCCATGACAACAACAGCCGTGCCAGAGGAAGCGTGGTGAAAAAGTTGTCCATTGCAATATTTCGACCAGTGTTCTTATACCTGTAGCATAGATCTTTCACTACTCGCTTCCCTTGGTTTTGCTCCCGACCTTCAGACGATTTTCCTGTGTATATTTGTCCAGTGAGCGGGTAAGAGTTTGACGAGTCACACACCCACCAAATCTTTATACCATATTTTGCCGGTTTTGCTGGCATGTATTGGGTGAATCTTGTTCGCCCTCTGTAAGGGAATAATTGTTCGTCGACTGTAAGACATTCCGATGGCACGTAGTGTGCTCTCAAGTTGTCGTTCAATAAAAGCCACCGTTCTGAGATAGCAGCTGCCTTGTCGCTCTCCAACCGTTGTGGTCTTGTATTGACATTGTCGAATCTCAGAAATCTAGTGATAGCCCAAAATCTATTGATTGCCATTGTAGCGCGATATAATGGGTACGCGTCAATTTTCCAAAGCTCTTTGATATCTTCAGAGCTAGAATGACGTACACTGGCTGTAATCAAGATACCCAGATAACCATCGAACTCTTCTTCTGTAAGCTGCTTCCACATTTTCTGGGGCTTCCCTGGGTTTGAGTTATTCCACGCAGAGTATACAGCATTAGCCTTCCGATTAGTTTCTTTGATAATAATATTGCACATCACTTGGTTGAAAATGCATTTGAATGTATCCCTCACGGAAAGATGTTGTGTAGATCTTGATGTTCCACTTTTCTGGCGTAGAATATTTTGTGTAGGTGTTTGATGACCGGTAGGAGCTGTAAGTTTCCACACGGTGTCATCTTTACTGCGTAATACGTTATCAACGCGATCAGTTTCCTCGTCACTATTTTCATCGCCGGATTCTTCGTCATCATCATCAATTTCTACTTCAATATCGGGATCAGCGTAAACATCCTCTACATCTGAGTCATCTACTTGTAGAGATTCAGAATTCAAGGCTGGAATCAGCAGTTCGTCGTCAGATAACTCGGCGTCATCTGCGACTGTCTCATAAATGTCATTATCTCCATCACTATAACATTCATCAACCAAACTGCTCATATGAGCAATTTGTTGCTCATAAGTCAAGCTATAAATATAAACAAAACAAAAATAAATAAATTGCACATCGTACAAATAATTTATTCTACTTATACTGAAAAAGTAAAGTCTTACCGCCTAAATTCTGCAGCTGATAGATCGCGTACGTTGCCCGAAATTACAGGAACGATATGCACAATGAAAACAAACTATCCACACTATTTAGTAAACTAAACTCGACTGCTGCAAATCCGAATGCATAGCTTAACAATGTGTCATTGGGCAGCATTCTACAGCGCCACTGTACCTAATATAACTACACAGAGCCTGTAAATGCGTAGCGGTACCCGGGGACCTCGCCGTGGGGCAACGTATAATTTTACACCCGTGGGGAAGAAGGTTAAAAAAACTCATTAAAAACGCTTTTCAAAAATTCATACAGTGCCTTCCATTTAAAATAAACATAAATTATTAAATTTGCTAATGTTCAGTATTATGTGTATCAGTAATACCCAGAACCACCATTTTCCACTGGAAAAGTAGTTCACGAAAAGCATACTTTTTTGGTAACGTTTTTCTTCATTCAGTTTTTTTCTCTTACAGCAGCAGCCTGAAATTCAGCATTTTTTTGCATAAAATCGTTGATATGTATCTCCAAAACAACTGACATTAGACCCTTACAATTTGATATAAAATTATTAGTATTTCAATGCAAAACTTTCTTCTTCCTCTTCAGGTGGTAACTCTCATAGTATTAGAAATATTTTTCATCCGGGGTTTTAGTCGTATTGTACATTCCTTGCTGAAAAATCCTAACCCTGTAAAAACATTTGAATATGTTTTAACCAAATGCTTTGCTTTTAACATTCCTACTTTCTTGGTTTAATTCTACTGTGGCTTCAAGACCTAGAACCGGCTCTAAATTCTGTTCTAGAACATAAAACTTAAGATTTTTTTTCTCTTGTCTTGAAACTGCATTTTAAAGTACAGGTTCCAAGTACATCAATTTTGTTATTGTTATACGTTAGTAATGAGTTACTTCTTTTTTCAATCTGAGGTTTCCAAGTGATCTTATTATAAAATCTTACAAGTATAATATTTACCTCACTGCCGGTATCCAGAATGAATTTAATTTGCAGGTTGTTTACACCTCTTCTGTCCACGAGTTTTTCTTAGTGAGATTTATGTTACACATGGCGCTTCCCTTATAGCTCCAGCACATCGTCACTTGCATTTAGTTCTCCTGACATGATTTCTGCTACCTTTTTTGAATTGCAATATTTTCCAAAACGCTTATTCTTCTTACATTTAATGCACGATTTATCCCAAGCTGGACACTTCCCGAATTCATGCTAGGTACCGCATCTATGACACTTTTGCAATTGTTTGACACGTAATTGTTTATGTGATTTCGCATCAGCTTTGCAAACATCAATACAATTATCAGCTATAATTTACAAAGGGCAGTGATAATCACCCGCAATATTTTTGACAAATAACAACCCGCAAGTGCGTTGGCTAAAAATAACCCGAGCGAAGCCGAGTGTTATTTCTTAAAGGTTTTCTAAGGGCAATCAGCACGATGACTCTTGGTACTGGCAAAGTTATATGTAAGTGTGTTGCCCGCATTTACATTTTGAAGATTATTACACAAAACCGATATACGTATTATGATTTATTTTGATCTAATAATGCCAAAAAACTATAATTGCTTGTTTCTTACATTTCTATTTCCAATTATGACACCATATACGGGGTCGATAATCAGCACTAGGGAGCTTATCGCTTGATAATCATCCCAAGGGCGCTTATCAGGTAATCAGTTCGGGATTGGTCGATTTTCAAAAAATGCATGGTTCTCATTGGATGATATCATTCATGTGACAGTTGTGTGTAATAATCTAACGTTAGCGACTTTTCCTTTAATATTTTTTCTCTTAGCGTGTTATTTTTGATACCACCAATAATTCGATCTCGTATTAATGAATCTCTTAGGTTCCCAAACCCGCAATCAGCTGTTCTTTGCTTCAACATCGTCACATATTTATCGATCTTTTGATTGTCCAGCTGAATACAGCTAAAGAACCCGAACCTTGTGTTCATTTCAATTTTATTATACAAGATAACTTAACTAAATATGGCCTTCTGTTATAATACCACAAGAGCATAAAAACAATCTATTATTTTACTTCCCGACATGCGAGACGTATTCTGCGAAAAATCACAACAGCGCAGCTGGAGTGATTTTTTAAGGAATACGTCGAGTGATATTCGTTACGATTATATAATGAATGGAAAATTAATTAAACAAGAAAAAATCCTATTATTTTGTAGTAATATCAAACGTATTAAAATCCCAACAATGTTACTATAACAACGATGTTCAAAATCATGGCTCTAGAATCTAGATTGAATATTTTTAATTGTTGGACCCAGCGAAAAACCAAAACGGTTATATCACGTTGTCTAGTGTATAATCGCTGATCTATACATCGTAACTATGATAAATAGAAATTTTCTATTGGCTTACTATGTAATGAACTATACAGGGTGTTTGTAGATCGCTAGACAGCTCATAACTTCGTTAGTCGTAGAGATGTCGAAAAGAACTTTATCTACGACCACTACTAAAAGTAGGCCTTTTAGCGCTAGCTTGTTTCACTAAAAGTGACGTTTTATAGTTTACCGTGTTTAAAGAAATCAGCTGTTTACTTTTAGCACATGTGCTAAAAGTGAAGCGAGTTCAAAACTACAATTTCGAACTGCAAGTGAAGTCGTAAAGCTATTCTAGTTGCTTCTTGAGTTACAGGTAAAGCGTTTTTGAAATAATTAAAGCGTTATGTAATGAATACAGTCATATGTGGAGTATCAATAATTACATTTCGTATCTCAACCTTGACAGCACGGGCGTGGCCAAACAATCGCCAGCGGCGCAGGCCTACTATTCATTATGACGCAGCGTCGCAGATGCGAACCTTTCTTAAATCGATATTTATGGATTAATAACGGTAAAATTAAGGTCGTAGATAAAATATTGTATGCAACGCGTGCTAAAAGTCGTTTATGCGAGAGACATGTTATGAAACTCAGCCTTCGGCTTCGTTTCATAATTTTCATGTCTCGCGCATAAAAGTCGACTTTTAGCACTTGTTGCATAAATAGCTATTCTTCTATTTTAAATTCCAGTACACAATCTACAAATGGCTTAAATCGGTTTAAGTCAATTTATAGGTTGTATACCAGCAAAAAGAAAGTTCTTTTCAATATCTCTATTATTAACGAAGTTACGAACTGTCTAGCGATCTACAAATACCCTGTAAGTATAATCAGTATTATTACACCATATAGATTTAACAGCTTCTGATATTACACTACCTTTTTTCTTTCGGAGAAGACAGTTTCCTATACGCCCAGCATTTGCAATAGCAATTAATAAATCGCAAGAGCAAACTTTGGATAGTTTTTTTTTTAAATAAAAAACCTCCCGAAGGCAAAAGACTACAACTATTCACAGTAGAATATCTAGTAGCTACACTATATTTCTAGTACACGTTTGTGAGAACACAGCCCAGTGGATGAGTCTCGAAAATTCTAAAATGGTTCACAAGGTATTTACACGCAAGCACATACATACACTTTAAGAACCCACTTTAAGTATTACACAAGATCTTGAGGTTTTTTTCTTTTTAAACATCTTGTGTGGTTGGCGAAATCCAGCAACTGCAAAGTTTCAGGATTGACGTATACTGGTGGAGTCGATTTTTGTGCTTCCTGGCAAACCGCCGTGCCTCCTCAGCGATAGTGGAAATATCCAAGTCTCGATGTATATCTTGGTTTCGCTCATACAAGTTAGCTTTAACTATTAGACTAATAAGTACTTTATTCTGGCATCTCTGAATAATCTCGATATTGCACTGTTTGGCGAACCCCTATATTTGGATGCCATAAGTCCAAATCGGCTTCAAAATCTGTTTATAAATTAGAACCTTGTTGTAAAGGGTTAGCTGAGAATATTGACTTAATAACCAGTACATCTCTCCGATTTTTATATTCAACTGCTCCTTTTTGATTTTACAATGTTCCTTCTATGTTAAGCGTGCCATACCAAGGTATTTTGCTGTATTTTTATTTGGTATCACTGAGTTGTTTATAGTTACAGGATGATACTCATGCTTTTTATTGGTGAACACTATTAGCCCAGCAACTTTAGACGAAGAAAAGGTGTTATTTCTAAAAAATTAGGACCAAGGTAGATTTTTGCATACACCTTCATTTTGACGTTATAAATAACGTGTGAAAAGCCCCCATCGATATCGTGACCGCTAATAAAGTTATACGGGGTCAAAGGTCACCGAAATCAATTTTTCACTTATATCTCACTTGTTATTAGTTGTAAAAAAATTTTTGCTGAATAAAAAATATATAGCGGAAAATTCTCTACAAAAATGGTAACTTACACTTTCTACATAGGACCGTCCGTTTTCAAGTTAGAAAGCTCACAATGCGTCAACATCAGGAACCGCGCTGTAAATGGTGGATGCATTCGTTTCCGTACCACCTTTGAGGTAGAATGCACGGCACGCTTATTTTTACATGGTCTCCCCCATAGGCCTAATCCATGTCTCTCTCAAAATAAAAAAATTAAACTTCCTCTTCCTCATCGTCTTCTAGACGAAGTAGTGACTCATTATTAAAGTCATCATCAGCGATTAATGAGTCCTGTTGTAATCCTTCTCCGCTGTCGTGATCGAGGTCTATGAAGATGTTGTCTATCTCATCGTCCTCTTCCAACGTATTTTCAGATTCGGATGGACTTGCGTTGAAACAGGATTGACCATGACAGTATCCACAGACAACTGAGCATGGCAATCCAAGCTTTCTGCAACCGCAGTTTGTTCCACAACCTTTTGCACAATTGCAGAAAATCATATGAAGGAGTTCATCAGGCGCTGGTGGTAACAAAGTCTTTACCGGGGAACTCTGATGAGACGTGCTCGCCTCAGTTTCATCTCGCTGTCTGTTAGCTGCCATAATGCTATTCTTACGAGTGTAGCCTTTACGGCACTCAACATGAATAGTCGCAGAATTCACGTTACTCAAAAGTTCCAAATGCCCGTCGTTTCTATCTACACTGGCATTTCGTAAAGTTTGCAAACCGCGCTCCACACTCACAGTATTGTAACGTTTCGCCCAGCAGAAACGCGTTCTTCGGAATTAAAATTAATTCGCGCGTTTTCCCCTAGCGATTTCTACGTTACGCGTTTGAATTTTTCGCCCGCGCTGCCAATACGTCATCAAGAGATCCCCGCTCCACGTATTGCGCTGCTCCCCCACTTAGAATGCCCGAAGTGGTTGCTAGATGCACGAAGCACGAAGAGGAGCCCATAAAAAGCTGCTTCGCGAGGCATTCAGGGGCACTTCATTCATAGACATTCATTCGCATTCATTCCCTCCCTTCATTTCCTTCCTGTTCCTGTCCGACCGTTTAAAGAGATTCTTCCCGTTTATACTTCGGATCCCGATATCATTTAGTATTTTCCCGTAGCTACAGTTGAACCGATGCCTCCGCTCCTGGAGACCGTGTTCTTAGCTAGCATTTAATTAAGCCCCTTTCCTGAAGGATCAGTTTTCTGAAGCGATGCTCCACGAGTGGGAAACCCGTTTCACTGATCAAATTAATACCTGTTAAAAACCTGAACTCAGCGTAGACTTTTGGCCCCAAATTCAGTTGGCAAATAATTGTATCAAAATTTCCTGGAAGACATATTCGAAACGAGGGTTTAACAACCAGGACATTTCATATGTCGATTTCGTAATAATAAATAAATCAGCCGACCAACATAAAATTTGCCCGACCCGAGCGTAACAAATTTCATGTTATTAAGGGCCGGCACGTAGCCGACCTCCAAGGCCCCTTTAAGATTGCATTTAATATCTGTTTGACTACAGGATTGTACTCACCGTTCCAAACATCTTCCCATCGTAACACGGGAGATCTGCGGCACCGTCGTGGCCGTGGACTGTCGCAGGTCGCCACAACGAAGCGGAGTCCCAGGTGGATAAACGTCGTCAACTTCCCATTCGGCCGCATCACACACAAACACTTCACTGTATCCCCGGGAATTGCAAGGCTATCACGGCACAGAATAAACTTGTTAGGTGTTTATTCTGTGGCACCACCGCGAATTACTTTGGACAAATCATCTTCCCGGCCAGTGGCGTTCCGACGACTTTTCCTGAACGCGGCTAAACGGACCATCCACACGCAGATGCAAAACGGGTTGCCGAGGCGTAAGGAACGGGCAACAGGACGTCCAGCATAATTATTAAAATTCATTTTAAATTACATTTTATTTGGCTTTTACGAGATATACTTATGTATGTAAATACATTACATTATAATTAAACTGTCTAAAATTATTCTGGTGTTTGTTTGCTAATTTCCAAGTGTATATCTGACTGAACCAAATTAACTCCGACTGAGAAAGCTACCCGAAGGTAATTTATTAAGTTCATTAGCCCTTATTAGCAGAGGGCTAAGATGTTACAGTATCACCGATTGCATTCTATCAGCCACAAATAAAACAATTATTATTATGCGCCATTGCAATAATTAAAATACACCACTGCTACAACACAGCCGAAACACGTCTACGTCTTGTGGAATTCTTGCTTTATACTGAGGAATGTCACCGTTGTCTGAGTGACACCGAGGGGGATTATGACATTGACGAAAAACATCTACCAGATAATAGGCGCGAAAAAGACGCAATTTCCTGATGTTGACGCATTGTGAGTTTTTTAACTTGAAAACGGACAGTCCTACGTAAAAAGTGTAAGTTACCATTTTTATAGAGAATTTTCTGCTCTACATTTTTAATTCAGCAACAATTTTTGTACAACCAATATCAAGCGATATATAAGCGAAAAACTGATTTTGGTGACCTTTGACTCCGTATAACTTTGTTAACGGTCACGATATCGATCGGGCGGTGTCATCAGCAAACGTCGCTGTTACTGTTTTTTGTCAGTCGGTAAGTCACAGGGGAATATTAAATATAGAACTGGACCCAAAACACTGCCCTGTGGCACTCCAGCTGTAATTGGATGTAAACTTGAAAAAGCATCACGTTGTTTAACTCTGAAGTACTGATCAGAAAGATATGATTTGTGTAGTTTGCACAGGTTTTTTGGTAGTAACATGTTTAATTTGTTAATTAACCCTGTATGCCATACACGGTCGAAGGCTTGAGAGACATAGAGAAAAACGGCTACGTAGTACTTTCTATCTTCTAGAGATTTTTTATAACATCTATGACCCTGTGAACTTGGTCAATAGTAGAATGATTATTACGGAACCCGAACTGGTGGTTCGGAATTACATTCTCTATTGATGGATATATTTGTTTCAGCAGCAATCTTTCGAATAGTTTGGATATCATAGGTAATAAGCTAATTGGTCGGTATGAGGCCAACTCTGTTGGTGATTTACCTGGTTTTGAAATTAAAATAATTTGCGCTATTTTCCAAAGTTGCGGCTAATATTTTAATCTTAATGCCGCATTAAATATATGAGTTAAGACTAATATTGCCTTCGCAGGAAGTTCTTGAAGTAGACGGATAGTTATGAGTTCAAATCCTGGAGCCTTTCTTGGGTTCAAATTAGATTTGATTTCTTTAGTTATCTCACTAACTGTTATACGCCTAGTAGCAGAGTGGTCATTATTGTTGCTCTCCAATTCATCTGTTTGTTCACTCAAAGCGTTAGGTTGGAATACTGCTTTTAAATAGGCAGCAAAGGCTTCCGCCTTTTCTTTATCGCTACGCATCCAGGCACCCAGTCCGTGTAGAGGCTGGTGCTTTATGCGCTGGCATCTGGTGGACCAATGCTCAACTTGTCCCGGATTCGGCGCCTTTGGTGCTTGCGCAGCAACCATTGTGTGAGTTGTGTGTCTTGGTGATGTGTTGATTTTGTTACTCTATCTCTTAGGTCTGTGGTTCTGAGTAGAGCACAGTTAATTTGGTGCCCAACTGTGTAGGGTCTCACTGAGCCCGATTCTAATCACCAAGGATAGGGAAAAATTCCGACCCCAGCGGGATTCGAAACGAGGACTTGCTTAATGCAAGCCTGGCGCTTACCCATCTGCGCCACGCAGCTTCTTTAGTGCCGGTTGGCTTTATTTTTTAATTAACTCTGTACTTAACGTCAGTATAACAGAAGAATGGTCTGTACTGAAGTCTTCATTCCCTTCGACGTCTACATAAAAGTAGGATACGTTTTTAGTAACAAAGAAATCTATAAGATCTGGTACTTTGTTAATGTCGGTCTTCCTGAGGAGTGCGGCTGGCATTTAAGTTTGTCAATAGCTTTCCTTAATGGTCTTCCCCTGGAGTTAATTAAGCGAGAACCCCATTTGGAATGTTTAGCGTTGAAATCGCCCCCAATCACATATCGGTTACCTAAACTTTGTAGCAGTACTTCGAAATCGGTTTGGTCTATTCTTTGGCTTGGTGGACAGTATATGGCTGCAATAGTGAGCTTGCTTATTTTGTCTTTAACCTTTATTGAAGTGACTTGCATGTTTTCTTTCTCTATTTTGAGCTCCTCGTAATGCTGGATGTCGTTTTTTACAAGTACAGCAGATCCCCAGTGCCCTTCAGCTTGAGGATGTTGTGCATGATAAAGTTGATAACCTTTTATTACTAGATGAGACCGTTTGGTAAAATGCGTTCTTGATATAAGAAAAATATCAGTTTTCTGTTGATCTAAAAATATTTCTATTTCGTGTCGTCTTTGCGACAGTCGGTTTGCATTATATGCAGCAATTCGTAGAGTAGCCATTATTTTGAACTGATAGCTTTTGTAGTTGTTCCTTGCTGATTTATTTCTAAATGTTGAAGACGTTTGAGCAGCAATAACTCGTTAGTTTTGATAAGCTGGTCATTGATTTTTGCGGATTTATCCAATCTAATAAGAATTTTTTCCAACATACTAGAGACTGTTTGGTGATTTTTACTTTCGGCAGTCATGGTAGCAGCTGTTGCAGCATACGTATTGTTCTTGATTACCGAAGCTTCGTTAGTAGTAGTTAATTGCACCTTGTCTACTTCTGGAGGTTTCGATATTTCGGTGCAAGATTTAAGTTGACTATTTTAAAGTTTTTTTTTAATTTTTGCGAGTTCTGACGGTATTTCGCATCCTTTATAATTTGCAGGATGGGCACCACCACATCCAGCACATTTCAGTGGAAGTTTTATGTCTTTTTTACATTCCGTTGATAGATTACGACCCGCACAGCGTACGCATCTTGGTTCCCGATGGCATCCATTTTTTGTGTGACCATAGGATTGGCATCTTCTGCATTGTGGATCGCCCGTTTGATTACGCCACGCTTCGATTTTAAGGCTGTAGGAGTCACAGAAATAATTCGGCTAAAGATCGATATATATATCTACCTTCTATAGATGAACAGCGTATCGATGGTGGACAGTCCTCAGTTTTGACATTATTAACAGAATTATGACAAAAAAAGAATTTATCTCTTCAAATAAAAAAAATAGGTTAATTTGTGATTTTATCGTTATTTGTTACTGTTTTGAAAATCTGTTTGAATACACATAAACTTTATAATGGGGCGCAGGACATAAAGCAATAGAATAATTTTTCTATTTTTTCATTAACGTGTAATTAATTTTTTAAAATGGGACTATCTATTATTACGAATAAAAGTTGCTGCATCTTCCATATTTCTTCTTCTATACTCTTTAAATTTCGTCACTTCCAGCGGTAGATATCGCTAATTGAAATTATGTTCAGTAAACGGTGATTAATCAAATAACAACTAAGAAATCATGAATTCAAATGTTTAATTCTTCCATGCCGAGTACTAAAGACAAGAATAGATATAGATAAGAAAGGACGGACAATGCATACTTCAACGGTAGCCAGGTATGCTGATTAAAATAATGGTAGGGTCGCAATTCTTGTCTTTTCTGGTTTATGAGTAAAAGTACATACACTTTGTATTTCATACTGATTTCTATTTAGTTAGATAACAAATTTTCTACGCAAATTTCCTTGATACAAAAGCCACGTTTTCTTGTTTTTTGGTCACAATCAAAGAATAGATATGACAATAAAATGTCTAATTATTGAACATAATCGCTCAGACATTTAAAGTAAACTTTCACTGATTATTTTATTCGTAGAGATATCAACCAATCAAAAGGCTGGATTTAGTTAAGTTATCTTGTATAATTTCGATTATACAAAATCGATTATACTATAGTAACTTCACTAGGCAACGCAATACATAACTTTTGTCAACTTGATGTTATTTTCATGGAGATGACTTTCAGCTAGGTTAATTCAAACAAATCGAGCTGCCAATAAAATATTTATTTGTTCCTAATATTAAAATTTACTCACAAAATAATCAAATCGAATACAATGCGTACTTCGAACAGGTTATACGTCTCAAACTTCCTGCACAATAACAAATCGTGTCAGTTTGACAGAATAGTCCTCCCGCTGACGCGGTCGGACTAGTTAACCTGTCAAACTGACACTCTTTTATTATTGTGCAACAAGTTATCGACATATAACCCGATAATATCGAAGTACTTATAGTATTACTTCTGATTATACCACTCCCTCTAACATCAACCAATGAAAAACGGCAAAATGCATAGTTACGTATGTACTAACTTTTGATAATGTACATAGCAACTGACAATCACATACCTTCCTGATTAATAGGTGATAATCATACGCCTTCACAAACATCACGTTACCTGCTGTTAGTACAATTGCCATAACAACAACATTAACTGTACTTTAAATATTTAAAATACACTATTCAAACGTTGTTTATTGACTCGTGATATAATCTAGCCGAATGCAACTCGTGTCTTCTTGATTATCAAATCATTTCTGTTTACACGAGATATATTGTTTTAGGCAAGTCGAAGGACGAGCGTGATTGCCTAAAACAATATATCTCGTGTAAACAGAAATGATTATTTGATAATCAAGAACTCACTAGTTGCATTATATATGATAAACATCGGATATAATGATGACTAATTGGATTTTATCAGTGTAAAACTGCACTGGTATCATTATCTTAATTTGCAATTAATTACCTGTTTACCCCTATTCCCATTTTAAACAAGTAATTAACTTCATATTACCTTAATAACGTAATTTCTTGGTCTATAACAAGAAGAACAAATCAGTTCTCAGGCATCAGCCGTTTACGAGTGTTCTATTGAATTTATTCCATTGTATACTTTTCTAAAATAATTATTTTATCATTACGAGGGTTATTCTTTGATTAATAATGCCGAGGACGTATTGTGTGACCAAGAAACGCGGAAAGGCATCGCTTGCAAGAAGAATTCAAGCTAAACGTGAAAAAGCCATTAGACAGTGCTTATCTGATACATATGTGGACGAAACGTGCCATGTTGACTACTATAACAAGTAAGTAATTATACTAATTTAAATTTCTCTTATACAGTGGGATTTTACATTGATGTAGAGCCACTGGTTTCTAGTACTAGGAACGAACATAGACAATTAGGGGTTAAAAACGCGTTTTAGTTTAATTTTGTTGGAAATATTTTCACTAAAAACGTCGACCAAACTCAATATTACATTTAAATTGCAATTTGTGGTAGGTATTTAAAAAATTATGCAATTTAAAAATTGCCGATTTGAGTAATATTTTCTTTTTCAATAACCTAATTGTATATAATGCGTTCACAGTATTTGTAAACCAGAGCAGGCAATCTTAGGGAGACGGTTTCGTTGGTGTAAATAATACTTTTTCTGGTGTAAATTTCTGTTTTTAGTAAATATTTTTAGTGATAAATAAATACTAATTGTGTTAAATCAGCTATTTTTTATCACAAACTATAGCACTGTTTAATAACATTTAAAGAATGGAAGAAAAATTTCAAAATCCATGAAGTTTCCAATATCCTTCTTTGAATTTATTTCGCATTAATGTCAATATGTTCCACGAACTGTTTTGTTCATTCGGAAATTTACAAAGTAGTTCTTATTGAATTAATTTATATACAGTATGTCCCTGGATTGAGTTTACAATAGGTATGATTGACCAAAAATTTTCGAATTGGAATTTCATATTTTGGGATTCCGCACTGCTTGGTGTGAAACGAATTTTTAGTTTACTTTCGATTTTTTCAAGTCAAGTAGGCCTTGACAGGGAAGCGTAAACTAGCCGTTTTGTTCATGATACGGCAAAATTTAATTAAGAAAAGTTGTTGATAATAATAAATTATGGCCCTATACCAAATTTCAGAAAGATCTGTCGACTTATAATAAACTGTTATTTTTTAGAAAATTGTATTTTATTGTCAGGTAAACTACCCTTTTTGTTCATGATACGGCAAAATTGTATTAATAAAAGTTGTTTACAATGAGATATTATGATCTTATACAAAATTTCAGAAATATCTTGCGACTTAAACCGTTATTTTTTAGATTAAACAAACTGCATTTATTAAAAATGACGGTTTAATCTAAGTCGACAGAGCTTTCTGAAATTTGTTATAGGGCCATAATTTATCATTATAAATAATTTTTCTTAATACAATTTTTCCGTATCATAAACAAAAAGGGTAGTTTACCTGACAATAAAATACAATTTAAAAAAAATTAGTTTTTATAAGTCAGCAGATCTTTCTGAAATTTTGTATAGGGCCATAATTTATCATTATCAACAACTTTTCTTAATTAAATTTTGCGTATCATGAACAAAAAAGGTAGTTTACCCGAACAGCAAATAGTTTTCGCTTCCCTGTCAAGGCCTACTTGTTTTTCAAAAAACTGAAAATATTCTTAAAATTCGTTTCACACCAAGCAGGCCGGAATTCCAAAATATGAAATTCCAATTCGAAAATTTTTGGTCAATCATACCTATTGTAAACTCAATCCGGGGACATACTTTATACTGCTCCACAAATGAACTGGACCATTTGCATATATTGGTGCAATTTAAAAAAATATTTTTCAAAAGGGCAGTCTTGGCATTTTTGGTAACCTTTCATGATTGTGAATTTCTTTTCATAATTTGATTTAAAGAAAACTTATCCATTAATAAAATATTATCATTTTAAAATTTTGAATTTTTCCCAAATGTTGATAGCACATTTCATACAAAGTATGCCAAACATTTTTAAACGTTCCGAAAAGACTCAAAAAACTATTAATTAACCTTTTTTTTGTGATTCCTCTTACATTTGTGAAATATAGTTTTTTATAATTTTACTGGCAACAATGCACGCCTTCAAACATTATATACTCCATTCACTATAGTCCCGGATTGTCAATGCCAAAATCCAATTAAAAACGATCCTTTATATCATGCGTAATACTTTTAAGTCAAGCTATGTGTAACTAGAAACAATTAATTAAGTTACTAATGTCAAAACTATAAATTATGGTTAAATCAAAATATTTTTTATTTCGAACTGACTTCAGCAAAAATAAATAAAAGTTACCAGATAACAAAAACGCAAATTTTAAAAATCTGGTGTGATACACCCACACAACTTCCTTTTACAGTGATCTTATAATTAGCCAAAAATTTATGTTTTAAGCATTTGCCAAAAATTTTCAAAAATTACAAATTCTGCAAAAACGGTACAAAATAGAGCGTTAGTTGAAGAGACAAATTTTCTCTAGAATTTTAAGCTGAATTCAAAAATGTAATAATATACCGGGTGTTCTATTTAAAATAAGAGTTAATAAAAAAATAGACAAAAAAAACAAAAGAAACCCATTTTAGAAGTATTCAACTGGAAAATCACCTATCTCACATCAATACACATTCAAAATGTAATAAAAATGTAAAGTTTAAAAAAATCGTTAGAGCGGTTTTTGAAAAAATCGAAAAAAACTGAAAAATTACAAGGGTAAACACCTACTTCCGGTTATGCGATTTTCTACAAAAGCTTGCTGTCTCATATACATAGTACACAAAACTTATATATGAAGTTTCAACGCCATACCGCTTTTCGTTTTTGAGATATTCTGTTCACAGACAGACAGACACACAGACCAATGAAAAAAAATATGTTTTTTGGGATCAGGGGACTCTAAAACGTGAAGATCTGTTGAAAACTCAATTTCGAATTTTTGGGGTGAATCCAATACTTCCTTTATTGTAAAAGGAAGTAAAAATATGTTTTTTGGGTTCAGGGGACTCTAAAACGTGAAGATCTGTTGAAAACTCAATTTCGAATTTTTGGGGTGAATCCAATACTTCCTTTATTGTAAAAGGAAGTAAAAGCCAACAGAAATTCAACAGTGCTACCATAA
This sequence comes from Agriotes lineatus, assembly GCA_940337035.1. Classification (NCBI taxonomy): domain Eukaryota; kingdom Metazoa; phylum Arthropoda; class Insecta; order Coleoptera; family Elateridae; genus Agriotes; species Agriotes lineatus. The sequence continues at coordinate 38,629 of CALNHX010001714.1, read as the reverse complement.
AACCATATTAGTCCAATCAAATAAGGATTCTTGATCGGAATAATTCAAAGTGACCTGAATTTTTTTGTACACCTTTATTTAATGTTTACAAACAACCTCCGAAAAGTACCCTTGATTTGACCTTGAGCGTCGTGAGTTATATGGTGCAGATGTGGGAAAAATTTGGTTTTTCGCTTATATCTTCTTTGCTATTGACTTTAGGTATATGACATTCTACAGAGAAATTGAAGGGCACAAAATTCTGTACAAGAAAGTACTGGGTAGTTTTTTTTTGTAGGACCGATCGTTTTCGCGTAGTATAGCGTTGAAACTATGAGTCCAATACGAAGTACCCTATTCAACACCACCTTTGAGATTGAGTACGAGGCGCGTTTTTTAATATGTGGTATCCCCTTTCAGGCCTAATCCACGGTATCAGTCGGTCAAAATATCCTCTCTATTCTTAAAACACTCAAAATAGAGTTATGTTAATCTTATTCATCCTCTTCTTCCTTTCCTTCTATGTCGCGTTGTTCCAGATAATCCGTAAAAAATGTCTCTAATCGGTTTTCATTCTCCCCTTCATCAACTTGGTTTTCTAAGATGTCTTCAACTGCATTGGCATTTAAATACGTTTATCCGCTGCAATGACCACAAATTGACGATTATTTAATCCCCAATCAACTTTCTACATCCACACAATGACCCACAACCTTTGGTGCAATTACAGAAGATCAGGTTTAAAAGAAAATCCGGAGCGGGAGCTTGCATTGTTTTCTTTGGTTCCAATACAACGTTTCTCAATATCCAGCCCCACTCAATAGGGTTTAATTCATTCCCCAGCCACTTTTGTATTTGAAAATAAACTCTGTAAAGGTGCTCTTTAGCAGCACTATCTGTTGGCGGTAATAAATTTCATTTCACCGGCTTACTTTTACGTATTAATTTCGTGAATCACATGTAGCGATATTGATCAATAGACTTCTTGAATTGGAGCACCATATAATGCCAGTAAAAATTTAATCCCATTGGAAGAAATCAATTCGTGTGAGGAATCTATTTGCGTGAAAACTTGAGCTGCAGCTTGCAAATCTTGGCGGTTTTCTAACAGCTTCAAAGCTTTACTAAAAACAGCTGACGTTCTGTCAAACCCGGAGACAGCATGTAAAAATAAAAGATGATGTTTACTGGATTCATATTGCTAACAACTTTGGAATGAGTAAATTCTTTGTGGAACTTTCCCTCTGCCTGGCTTCATAAAATAAATTTCTCCATCAACAACAGTTTTATTTTGACGCGATTCTTCAAGTGCTGTTTCAATGATTAAAACATCGGCATCATCTTCAGATTGCTTCACACGGATATTATGAACCTCAAAATGCTTAGCCAATAGGGAAATCAATCTGGTTTTGTTGCTGTTATTAGAAAATAATTTATCTTGGCTTACCATTGCGTTCATTGTTTCATCGAACAAGATTTCCACCGATGACAATTTAGAGATGCAGCTGCTGCCTGCCAAGCGATTTCCTTGAATTATTTTATTTTGTGAACATTGTTGTCTTAATATTGTACGAAAAAGACCCTTCGATTCAGCTCATGGTATATTTTCACATTTCAGATCTCAAATTAGTTGTGGAACTCGGTATTTATGTAGTGTTGTCCTTCAGATCAACGTTCATGGCGAGTTTTCAAAGAAACGGTCGGTCCTACAAAAAAAACTACCAAGTACTTTTTTGTACAGCATTTTGTGCCGTACAATTTATTTGTGCAATGTCATATACCTAAAGTCAATACAAAAGAAGATATAAGCGAAAAACCAAATTTTTCCCACATCTGCACCCTATTGTTAGGGAATATTCCAGGAAGCAGTGATATGTCTACACATGCTGTCGAGACGGGAGGGCCCCGTATGGGTTGGCGTTGGATGTTGACGGTTTCAGCACGTTCCAGCCGGCCGATACTGCTACTGGAGTATTAGGATAGGATTCATTCTGTTATAAGACGTGGTGGAGTAACAATTGTAATAGCTGCTTAATATAGTTTTCTACTAAATACACGGCGTCTCATTTTAAAGTAAAGGTGTTAAGAGATTGCGTTGTGAGATCGTAACAATGATAGCGGTGGGATAATACCCCAAGTGCTTACGCTTCTGACTATATGGTGTAACGCCGCGTGTGTGCCAGTTTCAATTACGAGTAACCTACACGGTGCAGTGCTTTGTCAGAGATGGGTCGATCTGCAAAACGGAAACATCGATCCTCTTCACATCGATCGAGACGTTCTCGTAGCTCATCTCCAAGTGCAACACCACCACGTGACGAAGCCGCTCGTAAGAAAATTAAAGAACTTAGAAAAGAGTTAGCTGGGTTACGACAAACTGTAAGTACACGCGCAAACATTAATTTAGATGAGACTGTTATCCCGTTGTTCGAACCGAACGCGAATAATACACAAAGTGCAGCCGACTGGGTACGCAAACTTGACAAACTATTAACTTTTTATGGGTGGTCCCAAGAAACTTTATTAAAACTAGCTACAAGCAGACTACGTGGAAACGCGAGAAAATGGTACGACTCGTTAACCAGTCCGTGTTTGAGTTGGCAAGAAATGAAAATCAAGTTAATCGAGAATTTTCCGGCGCCCCTACGTTTTGGGAAATTACTAACTGAAGCAGCACTATATAGTCCAGTCGCAGGTCAAAATTTAGGGGACTATTGTTACGAAAAAGCTGCCAAGCTTAATAAATTAAACTTGTCAATTCCAGAAGAATGCGTGATAGACACTATCCTTGAAGGGATCAAAGATGACAAAATTTCGTTACCCGCTAAAGCCGCCAATATTAAAACTGTTGGAAGCTTATCGAATTACTTGAGCAATATTTCTCCCCTTTTTGTTGCCTGTACCATCTACGTCGGCGGCGGTTAATCGAGAACAAATTCAGAACGCACGGCATAGACAATTCATACATCACGCAAAAGGCACGGGACACCCCACGAATTCCCGGAAAATATTCCATAAGATTTCGTGTTTTAACTGCGGGGAAAATCACCGCGTTCGAGATTGTCCGAAGCCACGTGTGGAATGTAAACTTTGCAAGCGATTAGGTCACACGCAGAGCCAATGCACCCTAAACAAAAATAAACGTTTTGTGAACGAGGTCGCAATCGGTACGAGCCATGGAAATATGTTCAGAAAAACGGCCTTCATAAACAACCATAAAATCAAATGCTTGTTAGACAGCGGCAGCGATTGTACGCTTATGAGGTCATCGGTCGCCCTTAGGATAAAGTTAAAAATAGAAACAGCCGAAAAGAACATTGCTTTGAAATGCTTCATGGGAAACACTGTAATTACAAATCTGACAAGTGTTAAATTATAAAGGAATTAACCCAGATTGAATTAACAAAAGACATATAATCGCCGAAAAATGAATACAGAGTACTTCAAAGGTTATTTTAGCTTCGAAGCGCCGCTGTTCGAATGCTGGCAGCGAATGTCCCCGTCTCGATCATGCCGTGTCCAAAGGGCCGCTTCCCTGCACGTGTAGATTCCGTAACAGGGCCCAATTGTTCTCGCCTTGGCGCCATTCCGGGTGACTGCCACTGCACCCCATTAGCGCCGGGAAGGAATTTTGGGACCAGCTCGCGGGTCAGAAACGTGCTCAGTAACGAATTCTTAACACGGCCTTTCCTGACGGAACTGAGTGTCCTCACTCGGGTAACACGGCACGGAAGTCTGAAACTTGTACAGAATGTCTGAGACAGAGCACCTTGACAAATAAAATAGAATAAAAATTAACACGGCAGGTTGCACTCCTTAGGTAACAGCAATCCAACCTATACCCTAATGAGAATACAATACACTGGGCCCAGTTTATTATTAATTAATAAAAAGTTGAAAAAGTAAAATATCTACATATAATAATTAAAAATTTGGTCACGTCACCAGTAGCCTTGCGCCCGCATACCTCAGTGACCCCAGGCATATTATGTGAATACCACTACCATTCGACCACAATGTGTTCCCGCCAAAACAGAACTATGTGTTACCTGTACTTGACCACAAAGTGTTACCGCCGAAGCCCATAGCAAGATAATCACAAAATACCCCTGACCCTTACCATCACTCTCCATCATCACCCGACTCTTCTACTCGAATCGGATCCATGGCCTGATGTTATCCACACCAGCCACGCTGTGATACCTCAACTGAGAGCGACTACTGCCTGGGATGTCTGACACTTCATATCGGTCGTTTCCCAACACCCTTGAAATCCGGAAAGGACCTCGCCATCTCGGTTGTAGCTTATGGCTTGTCCCCGTAGCAGGAGTACTCGTAATTCGCAGCAGTACCAGTTCCCCTACGAGGTACGGACGAGACTGACTCCTTTTCTGGTCAAACCTCCGCTTTTGTTCGTCCTGATAGCGATTCATGTGTCCTTCCATTCGTGCTCGGATTTCGGTCACGTCGACCACCTCCTCTGTGTTAGTCACAAGTTGTGCCTGTGAAATAACTCTATACCCCATTAAAGCTTCGCTTGGCGTCACGCCAATCGCCTGATTAAGTGTACCATTTAACCCTATCTGAATATTATTAATTTTCTCGTCCCATTTCTTTTCAGCTTTATTTGCTCCCATGGTAGCTAACGAGTCAGTTATAGTTTTGTTATAGCGCTCAACCTGACCGTTTCGGCGAGGCATAGCCACTGCATTTAAATGATGTTTAATTCCAACTTTCAAACAGAAATCTTTGAATTCATTACTCGTAAATGAAGTTCCACTATCACTTATCAGCCTATTGGGGACTCCGAACACTTTAATCATATCATCGAGAACCCGTATTGTAGATTTAGAGTTAGTGTTTTTTACTGCATAAATTAGGATAAATTTTGTAAAGGCGTCTATTATAACAAGAACATGTGTATTACCTGTCGTGCTCCTGATAAAAGGCCCTAAATGATCGATGTGAATAGTGTGAAATGGTTTTGGAATTTTTTTTAATAGGGTGCAATTCTCCCTGCGGTTTACCTGAAGGTGATTTAAAATATAAACAATTTAAGCAGTTTTTCACATACTTCTTAATAAATCTACGCATCTTCGGAAACCAATATTGACTTGCAACCAACTCATAAGTTTTTGCAAAAGCAAAATGGCCAACATCGTCGTGCGTCATACGCAATATTTGATATTTCGCTTGTTTTGGGGCTACCCATCGTAACCCGTGCGAAGTAATTTTGTACACTATTCCCCCTTTTAATGCATAGTTTTGAAATACATCTTTATTAGGTGTAACATTTCCAGTCTCAAGAGTTGATTTAATGTGTTGAGTACTTTTGTCATATTGTTGGGCTGCCAACAACCAATCTTTGTCAGAGATGACTATTGTACATACCGTTTTTGTTGTAGTCGGAGGATTCCGACTTAGCGCGTCTACATGCTGCATCTGTTTGCCTGGCCTGTGTATAATTTGAAACTGATATTCGCTTAAAGCTAGCACCCATCGACCTATACGAGCATTTACTTCGTGCTATGCAAACGTGTGTTTAACCGCCGCACAGTCAGTAATAATAGTGAAAGAACGCCCTAAAAGATATTGTCGAAACCTCTTAACAGATGCCACTATAGCAAGTGTTTCTAAGACAAACGAATGTAATTTTTGTTCGTCTTTAGTAGTCTGTCTGCTAAAGTATGCAACAGCCCGTTCCACCTTGTCATACTGCTGTACCAGAATTCCGGCCAAACCCCACCGAGAAGCATCGGTATATAATTTTATTTCCTTTCCTGGGTTAAATAAGCGAGAACCGGTACAGACATTAATGACTGCTTTAATATGTCAAAAGCGTGCTGCTGTTCACTACTCCAACTCCATTGGGCATCTTTTGCTAACAGACCACTGAGGGGTTTAGATTTTTCGGCATAATTCTGAATGAACTTTCGAAAATATCCAGTTAAACCTAAGTATTGGCGTACTTGGTGAATATTTGTTGGTACTTGAAACTGAGCGACGGCTTCAATTTTAGATGAACTAGGTTTAATGTTCGAATTTGTAATTTCATAACCCAAGTACTGAATTGTTGTTTTGAGAAAGAAACACTTTTTTAAATTCAAAGTTAACCCATTTGCTTTAAAAATAGTTAGTACTTCACGTAAAATAGTTAATGACTTTTCTACAGTGGTACTCGGAATTGATAACAAAATTACAGGTGTTATTGTCTTGAAAAAGTAAAGTGTTACCAGTTTTCGAATAACACACATCATATAATTCAGTAAAATTTTGTCCAATCAAAACCTCTACACCCATTACACATTCTTCGATTATGTATAATTCGATTTCTCTAATGACGCCATTCGATTTTTATTTCTGTACATGTGATCAAAGTAGGTTTTAGTTGCTGACCGAAAGCAGTGGACAAAACAATTGCGCAATCAAGTGGCTTTAAAGTTAACAAGAATTTTTCGGCGGTACGTTTTCATTATCGGAAGCATTCTTGTAAAATTTTGCGTTACTATCTTGTCCTGATCTTATAACATTTACGTGCCTATATTCAATTGCTTTTTGACGTGAAGTTCCCTGCGGACAGCTTCTTTTAAAATGACCGCCCTGTCCACATTGATAACATGTTCTTAAATTACTTTTCCCTTTGTCCCTTTTGGATACGCCTACCTCATTCTTTTCATCTAACGTTTTAAAGTGGCTCGCTAATACTGCAGGATCTCGAATTCGCGCCGTTTCTACAGAAAATTTGATTTGTTCGTCACTTATTCCGCCCATAATCAAATTAACTTTATCCTCATCCGAAATGCCCAATTTCAGTTTATGAATTAATGCTAATTTCTCAAACGTATATTCGTACAATGTAGTGCCTGATCTTGGTATACACGACATCATATTATGCAAAGCTTTATTTAAATCCCGTTTTGGTTTGAAATTTTGCAACAACATTGCTTTCCACTCGGACCACTCAAATATCCGTGTGGGCAAGCCACGATACCATATCTCGGCGGGACCTCGTAATTTGCTTAATGCTAAATGTGAGACAGTTTTGTCATCCCAGTGATAAATATAGGCATATTCTTCGACAGATTCTAACCACTCGGTAATATTTTGGGCAAGTGGATTAAATTCGTCGATTAAATTAGCTGTAAGCGTATTGATACTTGAGAATTGGTTTTTATCTTTTACCTGAAGCTGGCGTGCAAACTTGGCCATACCTTCAACGATGGCATCGCCTAATTGTGACACTGTTGTCACACTTTCGGGCGACCTCCTCATCCGTCCTTGAACTTCGCCGCAAGAGCGCCTCGATACCTCCAGGTGTCCCGAGGTCTCCGATCGACGGGATGACGATCCAGCACCACCTGCCTGAGAACGTCCAGCGACCGACCGCTCCGAAAAGGCCCTTCGCCGCTTTCCAAGATCAGCTCCTGGACTTCGGGTTCGGGGTCGGCGAGCCCGGTGCTGTCGCTCCACAGAACGCCGCCGGCTGGTCGACCGCCGAGTACCGGCACGCCGCTCCTCTCCATTTACGACGGCCCTTTCTGGTTCAGCCATAATTCACTATCTCACTAATTATCGCGCGCGCAAACAAATACGACTGCTACCTAAGTAGATATGATCTTTATCCCACTTCTGATGTTAAATTATAAAGGAATTAAAACCAGATTGAATTAACAAAAGACATATAATCGCCGAAAAATGAATACAGAGTACTTCAAAGGTTATTTTAGCTTCGAAGCGCCGCTGTTCGAATGCTGGCAGCGAATGTCCCCGTCTCGATCATGCCGTGTCCAAAGGGCCGCTTCCCTGCACGTGTAGATTCCGTAACAGGGCCCAATTGTTCTCGCCTTGGCGCCATTCCGGGTGACTGCCACTGCACCCCATTAGCGCCGGGAAGGAATTTTGGGACCAGCTCGCGGGTCAGAAACGTGCTCAGTAACGAATTCTTAACACAAGTCAAGCAAGCATTATGATTGAAGAAGCTACTGCTACTGTTACGGTGATTATTCTAGACGATCAGTACCTGCAACACGACTTGCTAATAGGAAGAGACTATTTAAGCGATAAAAAGACAAGTTGTGTTTACGTTGTTTACCAACACTTCGAGTGGGTAATATAGAGGTAGACACGAACAGTGAGTCACAAGTTGAGCTTAGTATGTTAGCTTTTGGTAATGACTTATCAGAAATGGAACGCTCAAGCACGTTCGAACTTTTACGAGAATACCGCGATTGTATTTCATTTTCTCTAAGCGATCTGGGCAAGACGACCACGGCTGAAATGCACATAAAATGTACAACAAACGAGCCCGTAGGTTACAGGCCTTATCGGATGGCGGTGCGTGAAAAAGAAATATTGACCAAAATAATCACCGATTTGTTACACAACAATATTATACAGGAATCGAACTCCCCGTATGCTAGCCCCATATTACTGGTCAAAAAGAAAACCGGGGACTATCGCATGTGCTTCGATTACAGACGACTTAATGCCATAACCGTTAAGGATAAGTACCCTTTGCCGTTAATAGATGACCAACTAGATAAACTAGGAGGAACTAATAACTTCTATATCACCCTTGATCTTGCGTCGGGCTTTTACCAGGTGCCCATGGCCACAGACTCAATTGAGAAAACTGCGTTTATCACCCCGGATTCGCATTACGAATTCCTTAGAATGCCTTTTGGCCTGTCCAATTCAGCCAGTGTATTCCAAAGACTCATAAACAATGTGCTGGGGAAGCTGAAAAATTAAACGGCCTTCCCATACATCGATGATATCATAATTCCAAGCACTAACGTAGAGGAAGGGCTGTTACGATTGAGAACTGTACTTGACAAGTTTCGTGAACATAATTTAACTTTAAAATTAAGTAAATGTGTGTTCTTCAAGAGAGAAATTGAGTATTTGGGTCGAGAAATTAGCTCAGCAGGAGTAAGACCTGGAAGTCGCAAGATAGAGGCAGTAATGAACATGAGAACTCCAAGAAACGTGAAAGAGATACGCCAGTTTTTAGGACTTTCCGGATATTTCCGAAAATTCGTAAAAGACTATGCTCGCATGGCTGAATCGCTGACACGTTTAACAAAAAAGAACACGCCTTGGCTTTGGTCTGACGAGCAAGAGGATGCAGTAGCAAAGATAAAATCAGTCCTCACCACTAAACCCATTCTGAGTATTTTCAATCCATCCTTAAGTACCGAACTCCACACAGATGCAAGTTCTATGGGATTCGGAGCCATGCTAATGCAGTTAACTGAAACTGGGCAACGTATTGTCGTTGCATATTATAGCAAGCAAACGTCTCTAGAATAGCGAAAAGACCACTCATATGAGTTAGAAACCCTTGCTGTGGTGTTAGCATTGCGACATTTCCGCACGTACTTGCAAGGAATATACTTTAAAGTTATTACCGATTGCAGTGCTCTACGAACAGCATTCAGTAAAAAGGACTTGATACCCCGCGTAGGACGCTGGTGGTTAGAAGTACAAAACTTCAACTTTGCTATTGAATATTGACTAGGAGCCCAAATGCGCCACGTGGACTCCCTAAGCAGAGATCTCATACGGGACACTCCAGAAATTTTACAAATCGATATTACCGAAGTCGAATGGTTGCTTGCTGTCCAACTGCAAGACGAACATATCAGAATGGTACGAGAAATACTAGAAGATGATGTAAAGAATAGCCAAACTAAACAATACTTTGAGAAATACGTATTGAAAAGGGGCATTGTTTACAGAAAGTTGGACAATAAGAAAAGCGCTTGGTTAGTACCACGAAAAGTTCGATGGCAAATTTGCCGACTATGTCATGATGGCATGGGTCACTTCGGCCTGGAAAAGATAATCCGCAAAATTCAAGAAAACTATTGGTTTTCAGGTATGCGGCGGTTTGTAAAGAAATATATTAAGTCATGTTTGAAGTGTCAGTACTACAAACACTCTTCGGGAAGGAAACAAGGTGAACTGCACCCGATTGAAAAGGTTCCCGTCCCTTTCCACACGATACATGTGGATCATCTGGGTCCTTTTGTAACCAGTAGACGAGGGAAAAAATTTGTATTGGTGATCGTAGACGGTTTTACAAAGTTTGTTATAATCGAACCAGTCAAAGACACAAGTACACGCTATGTTACGAAGGCGCTCATGAACGTTATGTCTTTATTTGGGGCACCGGTTAGAATTATAAGCGATCGTGGAACAGCTTTCACTTCAAAAACGTTTGAAGTATTTTGTGACACGTATGGGGTGAAACACATACTGAACGCCGTCGCAACGCCTCGTGCCAACGGGCAATGTGAGAGGTATAATCGAACGATACTTAATGCTTTAGCTACCACGTCAGCTGGAAGCCCCGAAGATAGATGGGATACGTTCGTTAAACAAGTCCAGAGTGCAATGAATTGCACCTATAATCAAGCCACCGGCGTGTCCCCTTTGGAAGCTTTAGCCGGTTACCAACCACGTCATGTGTCTGAATCGCAGATTTTGAATAGCATTCAGAAAGACTTAAGTCGTGTAAACTTAAAGCATTTAAGAAAATCGATTAATGAACGAATTACCGACGATCAGAGGAAACAAAAGATACGTTTTGACGAGGCTCGTGCTGCTTTCCCTAAATATGTGGAAGGACAATTGGTAATGTTATCCAGTGTTCATTCCCAAACTGGAAGTAGCAAAAAGTTGCTTCCGAAGTTCAAAGGTCCATTTAAAGTAACAAAAGTGTTATTAAACGATCGGTATGAAGTTGTGGACTTGAGAGAAGGCCGTAGTCAAGCAAGGACTGTAATGGCAGCCGATAAACTCAAGCCTTGGATTGTTCTTAAAGGTGAGAAATCATGATTTCTCTAACTCTTGAATCGGACTCAACCAAGCTGACGAGCTTAATGAAATAAATGTATGAGGCGAAGAAACCAGGCTACGGCTGATAAAGGATCAGCAAAACTGCAACAATACCTCAAAATTTGGCTAGTAACTATATGACTAGCAATGCAACAGTACGGTTAGTAGACGATTAACAATATTGCAATAACACGGTTAGTAAACGACTAACAATACCTCAAAATTTGACTAGCATATGACTAGCAATGCATGAGCAGTTTAAAAATGCACACGTCTCAAAATGTAAGAAAGCTATGACAATATTCAATGAATGGTTGAGTCTGATTCACAGCAGTACCCACGAAAACTACTTTAGAAAGGAAAAAAACAGAAAAGGGAAGTCTTTAGATGCATGCACAGATGTTTGTGTTGTGCTTAATAAGTTTATTCTTTTCAGACTAATTGTTATTCTGAGGACAGAATAATATCTACAGGATGGCCGAATGTTAGGGAATATTCCAGGAAGCAGTGATATGTCTACACATGCTGTCGAGACGGGAGGGCCCCGTATGGGTTGGCGTTGGATGTTGACGGTTTCAGCACGTTCCAGCCGGCCGATACTGCTACTGGAGTATTAGGATAGGATTCATTCTGTTATAAGACGTGGTGGAGTAACAATTGTAATAGCTGCTTAATATAGTTTTCTACTAAATACACGGCGTCTCATTTTAAAGTAAAGGTGTTAAGAGATTGAGTTGTGAGATCGTAACACTATAACTCACGAAGCTCAAGGTCAAATTAAGGGTACTTTTCGGATGTTGTTTGGAAACACCAAATAAAGGTGTACACAAAAATTCAGCTCACTTTGAATTATTCCGAAAGTTTGCCTTAAATTTGTCTAATTTGACTGGACTATATATATAATACACATATATTGCTGGCAGGGCCTGGAAACTTCAGAAAACATTACGGCGCCGACATAGTATCACTTGGAGTATAACGCGTCTCGTGCGCATGCGTGGGAATTCAAACTCCGCCTTTAGAAGCGAATTTTAAACTTGACCACTTTCCCATTGGGCGGACGACGCCACCGCGCTTGCGCACAGCTCACCGTATATATGAAGGAGTTGGTTGTGTGTCTCACTTCATTGGTGAGTTTCCCACTCGTAGCCGCTAGCAATATAGTAAGTATTAGATATATGCATAAAACGTGCTTTTTTGACAATCGAGGATGATAGTGAATAGAGTATAACCACAAATTGAAAATAACATAACCCAATTTTGTTATGTCTAGTTATTTCGCATGCGAACCAACAAACATGTCACCCGGCACATAGCCTGTTGAGAGGAGAAAACATTGTGAATGGAGTAATAGATCCTGAACTTTTATTTTTACATGTATGAAATTGCACAAACTCATCTATTTTCATTGTTTTATTCAGTTTACCTGAAGAAGAAGATGACTTGCCTTCTCTTCACATAGAAGTCGATTCTTCAGCTTCGCAGAACCAGCAAAAACTAGATGGGAGCCGTGTTGTAAATATAAAATATTTTACAGAACAATGTAGAGAGCTAGCATTACATGATTCAAAATGTACAATGGGGAAAATGAATTTCAAAAAAGAAGGCAGAATGGGCATTGTATCCTGTTTTACGTACTACTGCAATACTTGCGAAAAAACCATGAAGATTTATTCTCACCCCAAAGATACAACACCGCAAGCCAATAAAATGCTTGTGTGGGGAACAAACTCGATTGGCATTGGGTACTCCCAAATGGAAGAACTTTTTTGCTGCATGGATATTCCTTTCATGGCTAGTACATACTTCCGAAAAATAGAAGCTGCGGTAGGTGACAATTGGCAAGATATTTTGCAGAGACAAATGTTAGAGGCAGGACAAGAAGAAAAAAGACTGGCACTGGAAGCGGAAGAAGTGGAACATGGTATTCCATTTATTACAGTTGTAATCGACGGTGGATGGGCTAAAAGGTCATATGGCCATGGATACTTTTCTTCCTCGGGCGTAGCTGTTATTATTGGGAAAAGAACGGGGAAACTCTTATTTTTAGGAGTGAGAAACACATTTTGTAGCATCTGTTCCACTACAACGGAAAAACAGTCAGTAAAACCGCATGTTTGTTATAAAAATTATACCGGTCCCTCGACTGGAATGGAACAAGATATAATAGTCGACGGTTTCAATAGAAGTACTGAAGATCATGGTTTGCAGTATAAATACGTAATTGGAGATGGCGATTCCAGCGTATATTGACGTATTATTGAACGAGTAACATATGAAAGATATGTTATTAAACTAGAATGTGCAAATCATGTCACAAGATGTTACACATCTCAGTTACATAAAATTTCTATGAAAGCAAGCCATGAAATTGAAACCAGGAAAATTTTAAAATCTCACATTCCCCGACTAAGTACTGCAGTACGCTCTGCCATAGCGAATCATGCTAAAGGGACATTAGATGTGCAACTACTTCGCGAAGATCTGAAAAATGGACCTTACCACGTTTTTGGAGACCATTCCCGGTGCACGGTAGAGTATTGCAAAAGAAAAGAAGCAAATGAAATAAATTACGTGGTGTTACTGCAACAAAACCAGATTTTTGCAGAAATTAATGCTGCTTTAGATTATGTTGCATCTAAGGCACATCGCTTAGTTGCCAACTCTACCACTAATTACGCTGAACGCTATATGTCAGTTGTTGCCAAATTTTGTGGGGGCAAAAGAGTAAATTTTTGCAAAAGGGATTCGTATATGAGACAATGTGTCGGAGCTGGATTATCCTTCAATAATGGTCCATCTTGGCATAATTACCTTGTAAATACTCATAAAGGTACATATTTGACAGCATTTTGCAATAAAAGGCAAAAACATAAAGAAGCAAGAAAAATCTGTGGAAAAAAACAACTCGCTAACTGCAATACCACTGCTGCAGATATGGAGTATGGGCCTAATGCTGCACAGCCTGATATGGAAGCAGAAGACTTTCAAAGAGAAAAGGAAAGATTATTGGAAAAATTGTGGAAGGAGTTGGATGAAAGAGATCTTCTTGAAGTAAAAACGAGAGGCCAACATGAAAATTTGGCGTGGACAGCAACACGGCGCAACCGACTGACTGCCTCTAATTTCGGTAAAATTTGTAAACGACTCGCTACTACTTCGTGCCATTCTGCAGTGAAAGATATGCTGTATAGAGTGAACAAGCAACTTTACACTCCAGCCATTGTTTACGGTAGAATTCATGAAAAGCAAGCTATAGAGTTATACGAACAGAGAACACAGAAGAAGGTGCAGTTATGCGGTTTATTCGTTTCTGAAGAATATCCCTTTTTGGCCGCTTCTCCAGACAAAATTCTTCTAGATGGGGGTAGTATTGAGGTAAAGTGATAATATTCGTACCGCAAAAAGACTATTGAAAGTGCTGTGAAAGACGACGTGAAAAATAAACTATATGTTACTTATGTAGATGGCAACTTGGTTTTAAAGAAGAAGCACATTTACTATTATCAAATTCAGGGACAGCTGCACATTGTAAATACTGCGTATTGCGATTTTATTTTATATACTGATAAAGACATTCAAATTATTAGGATAGAAAAAGATACAACATTTTGGTTAGAAGAAGTGGTACCCAAATTACAAAACTTTTTTTATGAATGCATGCTACCGGAATTGGTAAATCCACGTGTGCCACGCGGTATGAAAATCAGGGATTCCAAACGAATTACCGATGCACAAGAAGAGAAAGCAAGAAAGAACAAAAGAAAGGGTTGCAAATACAGCTTGTCTAAAAATTAAACTTAAATTACACCGTACCAATTTGTTTAAAACTAAATGTGTAAACTATGTGTTTCACATTGACTTTGATGTATATGTTTTTGCATTTTAACTTTTTTATGGTACGCTTACTTCATTTTAAACAAATATTTTACTAGGGCGCTAAACATCAGCAATTAACGTACCATTAAGCGTATGTGGCATTTTTAAACACTATTTATATTCCTATGTATAATAAATTTTAATTGTTATTAACAATATTTGTTTGTCATTGTGTGTTTTGTAATAAGTTAAAACCATTGTATGCGTGTACCTATTTAATATTGTATTATATTCTTTCAACCATATTTCGTATTAACTTTTTATTACCTCACTTAATGCTAAATACTTAATATAGGTAGCAACACGAAAAAAAAAAACGCAACTATTTAAAAATTACTGAAATTTAATTTTATTCTGGAAATCAACTTAATACTTTTTAATAATATTTCTATTTTTTACTGTATGTACAGGTGAGGAAAGGGAAATCTGTTGAGATGTGTTTAGAAGATCAAAATAAGCAAAATAAACCAATATGTTTATGTCCAATTCTTAACCCTTATAGAGATATTAGAGGGGGGTTAAAATGAGATTTTATCGATTTACTGAAAACTGGTAGAAGATATTAAAATGAAAATTGACAGATTTTTTTCTATAAATAAGAGGGTTTATGAATGAAAATTTCTTTAATTTGTAGGTATGGTTTTAACGGGGTGAATTTAGCAACTCATAATATATTTTATTATTTTACAAAAAATCTGTTGATTAAAAAAATTGAAAGAATTAAAAAACTGTTTAACGAAATCAAGCTTTGCATTATATATTTTTAGGTATTCACATTCTTGTCCACCGAAAAAATCCAATAAAAACATTTATAAGGGCTGCTAATTTCAATCCCGTAACGCCATGCATAAAAATTTAAGACATTTCTTAAATAAGACTTTATTGCTAAAAAATATCTGCCAATTCTCAATTTGATATCATTTACCAATTTTCTATTTTCAGTAAAATGACACAAATCTAATTGTGTATTGTTTGAGGCTTTCGCGGTTACTCGGATTATTCTCCTTAGCATAGAATTTCGGCTTAGACCGCGTAGTATTTGTATATGAACACCCAGCATTTTCTGGCTTAATGTGCCTTGCACCTTGTGAAGTCGAGCAAAAACCCGCGCGATGGCCGTGCTCTTTGGTGGCTCGTGTTGTTTGAGTATCTTGAGAACGAGGATACTTTGGCAGATTTGGCCGTTTTGCTGTTTGTGCATCCATATTCACTAACGTTTCGCAAGACCTTGCAGCTTGCATCATCAGAGTGAAAGTCGCACTAAGAACCGAAGGTAAAAAAGGTAAAGGTTCAGGGTTATTTCAATTCCCCCAACTGGGGGCGGGCTGCTATAGGGACCTTCCGTCCCTCTTCAGCCAAGAACGGGAATTATAGGATGGGTGAGAGAAAGGAGGGGTGGAGAATGGAAGAGAGGCCAGGAAAGGTGGAGAAGTACTGCCCCGGCATTCGCCTCAGAGAAGGTACTCTGTTGACTCAGGAAAACCACCTAAAAACCTGAATCAAGGCAGGTGGCCGCAGGAATCGAACCCACGACCTCCCGAATGCTAAGTGGACGTGCTACGCACTATGCCACGGAGCTCGGTGAGGAACCGAAGGTCAGTGTGGAGCTATTTATAGTCCTCTGTGCCAGGCGCGCGGAGTGGCGTAACGCTGGTTGGTCATCCTAGTGCAACGTAATCCGTGGGGCGTGGCCGTATGACGCAGAGTGGTTGTAACGCTTTAGATCGTGTATCACAGGGGTCCACGTTTTACTAAGCTTAAAGCCATCTTCCCTGTTGATATTATTTGGATGTTTTTCTATTTCTATGGCTTCACATATCACTCGCGGGAAGTAAGGAGGTATTCTGGCAAGTACTCTGGCATGCTCAAATTCTAAAGTGTGCCCATTTGTAAATGTATGCTCAGCTACGGCTGATTTTGTGATGCGTTTGTGTTTGCAATCGCCTTTATGTTCTTGGAGTTTTAGATCAACGGAACGACCAGTCTGTCCAATGTAACTCGAGCCGCAAGAACAAGGAATGCGATATACGCCAGCGGTTTTTAAACTTGGAATCTTGTCTTTTACCGTATCATCTACATATCTCAACCAGCAAGTCGGTTTTAGCTGCGCTTGTTCGAGAGCCTTGGTTTCAAAAGCTTCCATGTAGATATTAGCGATAACAGGTGATAGCGGTGAACCCATGGCCGCTCCTTCGACTTTGAAACCAAGGCTCTCGAACAAGCGCAGCTAAAACCGACTTGCTGGTTGAGATATGTAGATGATACCTTTGTCATCTGGTCACATGGACGCCAGACATTGAATCTGTTTCTAAAACACCTGAATTCTGTACATCCCAACATACAATTCACAATGGAAGTAGAGGAAAATTGCACTATTCCGTTTCTAGATGTCCTGGTGAAACGTAAATCAGATGGCAGTTTAGGACATGCAGTCTATAGAAAGAAAACACACACGGACAGATATCTAAATGCTGACTCACACCATCATCCAATGCAAAAAGCAACAGTTCTCCAGACTCTGGCGACAAGAGCCGTTTGTATCTCAGACGAGGAAAATCTAGAGAGAGAAAAGCTACATCTGTTTGACTCTTTACAAAGGAACGGATACACAACTACCGCCATACGAAAAGCACTAGACAAGACTATGACAAAAAAGGCTAAAGAAGAATCTCCACCTCTGGAAGGCTTAGCATTTCTACCTTACGTTAAAGGCTCAACTGATAAGATAGGACGTGTCCTGCAACGATGCAACATCAAAACTGTGTTCACGAGCAAAGAAACTTTGGGTAACGGCTTCAGATCGGTGAAAAACAAGATTCCAAGTTTAAAAACCGCTGGCATGTATCGCATTCCTTGTTCTTGCGGCTCGAGCTACATTTGACAGACTGGTCGTTCAGTTGATCTAAGACTTCAAAAACATAAAGGCGACTGCAAACACAAACGCATCACAAAATCAGCCGTAGCTGAGCATACGTTTACAAATGGGCACACTTTAGAATTTGAGCATGCCAGAGTACTTGCCAGAATACCTCATTACTTCCCGCGAGTGATACGTGAAGCCATAGAAATAGAAAAACATCGAAATAATATCAACAGGGAAGATGGCTTTAAGCTTAGTAAAACGTGGACCCCTGTGATACACGATCTAAAGCATTACAACCACTCTGCGTTATACGGCCACGCCTACGGATTACGTTGCACTCGGATGACCAACCAGCGTTACGCCACTCCGCGCGCCTGGCACAGAGAACTATAAATAGCTCCACACCGACCTTCGGTTCTTAGTGCGACTTTCACTCTGATGATGCAAGCTGCAAGGTCTTGCGAAACGTTAGTGAATATGGATGCACAAACAGCAAAACGGCCAAATCTGCCTAAGTGTCCTCGTTCTCAAAATACTCAAACAACACGAGCCACCAAAGAGCACGGCCATCGCGCGGGTTTTTGCTCGACTTCACAAGGTGCAAGGCACATTAAGCCAGAAAATGCTGGGTGTTCATATACAAATACTAGGCGGTCTAAGCCGAAATTCTATGCTAAGGAGAATAACAAATCTAATTTTAACCCCCTCTAATATCTTCGAACTCATCCTCAAAATATATCCTTCTCCTCCCGACTTACCCTGTATCTTATTTGGTAAGCATTTATTTGTTTTTGTTTAAATGTATACTAATAAATGCGATCGTGCTATATATTTTTTTTAAATAGTAAATTAATTTTCTCTAAAACCCTGGATAATTTTGTTGAAATCTTTTATCAATTAAAACAATCCTTATTGTTATCGTCCACATAAATAATACAAGTGCTGGGAGACGTGCATCTTATTATAAAATTGTCATTTACAGCCTAGCCAGGTATAAGACTTAGCTTATCAGAGACCTATCTATGAGGCATTGAAGCCATCTGAATAGATCATCTATCCCCTGTCAAGAATCCCTACGCGTAGTTGTCGGCAGTAAAATTTATTTGAGCTAGAAGTGTATGGTAAGTTGCATAAATGATTTGTTACGAATTTTCAAGTGAATCCTACCACCTTAATAGCTATCAACATGTATGTATGTATGTATTATCTGTAGCCTTATTTACCTTGCGGTGTTGAGGCTGGTGCTTTATGCGCTGGCATCTGGCGGTAGAATATGTCTAATTTGATAAATTCTTTTGATGTCTTCTTTGTTATCAAAGTCGACCATGAACAGAGGTAGTGGAGTTTTTTCAATTATATTAGTGTCTTTGTTTCTTTTGCGTTTCAAAATGTTTACAGTATTAATTGCTAGATAGCCTCTCAATTGAAGATCGTTGACGATTTCTTGGGGTGTTACACTTGCTGGCAGATTTTTGACTGCAATACGTATCGGTTTTTCTTGTTTTAGTTTATATGTGCCAATTATAATCATAATCTTGGTTTAAGGCATTTGTTACTTTTCTATAGCGATCGATGTCATCGAACGATACTTTTGCTTGGTCACTTGACATCTGCATGCAGGTAAAACCATCCTTGATTAATTTGACGATTTGATTAGTCAATGACCGTAAACCGCATGGCGCTGTTGGGTAAGCGCCAGACTTGCATTAAGCAAGTCCTCGGTTCGAATCCCGCGGGGGTCGGAATTTTTCCGCCTTGGCGATTAGAAACGGGCTCGGTGAGACCATTCACAGTTTGGGCACCAAATTAACTGTGCTCTACTCAGAACCACAGACCTAAGAGATAGAGTAACAAGATCAACACATCACCAATACACACACCTCACACAATGGTTGCTGCGCAACCACCAAAGGCGCGATCCAACTCTGTATCCCGAATCCGGGGCAAGTTGATCATTGTACCGCCAGATGCCAGCGCATAAAGCACCAGCCTCGACACCGCAAGGTAAATGAGGTTACAGATGATACATACATACATACATTAGTCAATGCCTTACCGTCCGTAACTCCCGCGATATATATTGGTTTAGGTTTTATGTTTGCTTTTAATAGCTGGATAAAGTGGGAATACATTTGCCACGACCAGTCAATCGTCAATTATATGTAGTAATGTCATGTGTATGTAGTTTTGAAGTCTTAAGAATCAAAGTTGTCCCTAATGATTTGTGACACACAAACATTTTCTGCAAAAACGTTTTGCAACTTGCTAAATATTTTGCAACGGGTCCCACTAGTTAATGTTAATAATTTGATTTCTATCAAAAATGGCATAAGATTGTGTCATATATTTGTAACTATTTCTCTGTAAAAAATTTATCATAGACAAAATATCTATTACATATGGCTGTAGTCTGTGGTAGCAATAGAAGTAGAGTTGCCATACGTCCTGATTTTTCGGAATTGTACTGATTTGGAGCTAGTTGTCCCGCAACTAAATGTTGTCCTGAAATGTCCCGATTTTCCAAAAAGATTTTACGCGTTACTGACTTCGAGTGACTTCTGCACATTCTGGTTAAATACCTCAAATATAATTTACAACTAGTTGTTTAGCGTAAGTTGTGTATCAAATAATATTCACTATTCTGGAATCTGAGTTCCAGAGGTTTTCGTCTAATAGACAACCAATTATGAGTTTATGCGAATAACACCTTAATCCACATTTAATATAAGTAAAAGTTAAAATAAATATCAAATTCCAAGAATCCAAATGAAGCTATTGCTGCTGCAGCAGAAACAACAACGTGTTGATGGTAGAGGTCAGTGTTGCCAGGTCAAAATTCTAAAAGTCACTAGCTTGCGGTGGTAAAAATCACTAGATTGACAAAAATTTCACTAGATTAATTTAAACGTGAAAAAAGCTGGAAATTAAAAAAACAAAATCAAAGTTTTCACAACAATTATAAAAAATAAACAAAATAACGAACAAGATAAAATGTTTAAAAATATAATAAAAAGTATAAATGAATTACAAACTACACCTACAATAATTATACAATATGTAATTTAATCATACATTTTGTTATTTACTTACTTACTTAATCCTTCCTCTTCGTACCCATTGGGTGTCGAGGTTTCTTGCCTAATACTTGCAACATTTTCTCCACTCTTTTCTGTCTTCCGTGAGGTCTTTTGCCTGGTTCCATGTTTTGCCCTTCCTTTTTATTATTTTTCCAATCGCCTGGTTCCATGTTTCTTTTGGCCTTCCTCTCCTTCTCTTTCCCTCTGCCCTTGCTTCCCACACTTTCTTAGTTTGTTTTCTGTTTTCCATTCGGCATATGTGTCCAAACCATCTTAATTGCCCTTCTTCAATTTTCTTTTGTATTGGTTCTACTGATAGTCTCTCTCTTATTTCTTCGTTTCTAATCCTATCCAACCTTGTTACTCCTAACACTCTCCTAAGATATATCATCTCCGAGGTTTGTACTTTTGAATTGTTACTCTTGTTTAACACCCACGATTCACTTCCGTATATTAATATTGGGGTATAGATTGTTCTGTACACTGTTAATTTTGTTTTTATAGAAATCTCTTTTTTGTTTATGAAAGATCTTTTTAGAGCCATGAACATGTTGGATGCCGATTTTATTCGATTGTCAATATCCACTTCCACCTTTCCTTTACTGTCTATTATGGTACCTAAGTATTTAAATGTTTCTACCTGTTCAAGTTTTTCACCGTTTACACGTATATTCACTGTTTTGTTTTGGTCACTTATCACAATCACTTTGGTTTTCTCCCTGTTTATTCTTAGTCCCCTCTTTTCTAATGCTGTCTTCCATCTGTTCATATTTTCGTTCATGTCTTTTTCTGATTTTGCAAACACTGCGATAGCGTTTGCGAAGGCACATTCTGTTATTTCCACTCTCTTCATGTTCCAGTTTCCTATCATTATTCCCTTTGCCTCTTCTCTTGTCTCTTTGATTACTTCATCCATGACTGCTAGGAACAATATAGGGCTCATTATCCCTCCTTGTCTTACTCCCTGTGTTGTGACGAATTCCTCTGAGTTTACGTTGTGTGTTCTAACATAATTTCTGGTTTTATTGTACAAAGATTTTAATGCTTCCAATAGTTTGTCATTTACCCCTCTTTTCTGTAGGTTCTTCCATATGTCCTCTCTAGGAACGCTGTCGAAGGCCTTCTCCAGATCAATAAAACAGATGTAAGCTTCTTTATTATATGTTAATGTTTTTTCCATTATCTGTCTTATCGTGAATATGTGTTCCTGTGTGTTGTACCCTGCTCTGAATCCACTTTGGGAGTCTATGAGCTGTTTCTCCACTATTTTCCTTATTCTTGTATCTAGAATCCTTTCATAGATCTTCCCCGGCACACTCAGTAGTGAAATACCCCTGTAATTTTGGCATTCTTTGTTGTTTCCCTTTTTGAAGATCGGAACTATTAGTGCTACTTCCCAGTCCTTCGGTATTACTTTTCCTGCCAATGCCATTCTACATATTTTCAGCAGTAACCTTCGTCCCAACGATCCCATACTTTTAATCTCTTCCGGTGTTATTTCGTCGTGTCCTGCTGCTTTCCCCACTTTTAGTCTGTGTATAGCCTCTTCGAACTCTTCCTCTGTTATTGTATCGTTTTCCTTTTCTTTTTGTTTTGGCTCCCTCTTATCATTTCCATTGTTTACCTTCACACAGTTAGCTCCTATTCCCAGTAGATCTTCATAGTATTCTTTCCACCTGCTAATTATTGCTTGTTTTTCTGTAATTACTTCTCCATTCTTGTTCTTGATATACATATTTTGTTCTGGATTTTTCTTTGGTTGTCTAAGGTTTTTAAGCACTTTGAAAAAAGTTTTTGATTACTCCTGCTGTCCTCCTCCAATTTGGCTCCGAACTCCTCCCATGTTTCTTTTTTTGCCTTCTGTATTTCTTCTTTCGCTACTTTCCTTTGTTTCTTGTACTCTTCATAGCTTTGGTTTGTCTTTTCCTGTATATATCTTCTCCATAGCTCCTTCTTTTTGCTCACTTCATTTCTCACCTTTTGGTTCCACCATCTCGTCTGTTTTTTCTGTTGCCCCTTGATAATTGTGGTCCCGCAAGCGTTCTTTGCTGCTGTTTTTATGATTCTTTTAAACCTTTCCCACTCCGTTTCAATGTCATTTGTTTCCTTGTTCCTTTGTCTTATACATTCTTCCCTTATTTCTTCCTGGTACTTTTTCTTTACTTCTTCTTCCTTTAGCTTGTACGTTTTTATTTTCTCTTTACTAACCGTGTTCTCCCTTTTTATTTTTCTTACTTTCTCGTCGTCTCCCTGAATATCTGTTGTCACCATATAGTGGTCGCTCCCTATTTCCGGTCCTCTTCTAGCTCTTGTGTCTTTAATTTTTTTTGAAGTTTGCTTGTTCAGTTATTACATAATCTATTAGCGATTTTCCTCCTCTCGTTTCCATTACTCTCGTGTATTTATGGATATCTTTGTGTTTAAACTTTGTGTTCGTGATTACCATGTTATTTCGAAGGCAGAAGTCTATCAGTCTTTTTCCATTATTGTTTATATGGCTTTCTCCGAATTGGCCCATTACTTGTTCGTGTCCTTCTACTTTATTCCCCACCCTTGCGTCACTAGATTAATTTAAACGTGAAAAAAGCTGGAAATTAAAAAAACAAAATCAAAGTTTTCACAACAATTATAAAAAATAAACAAAATAACGAACAAGATAAAATGTTTAAAAATATAATAAAAAGTATAAATGAATTACAAACTACACCTACAATAATTATACAATATGTAATTTAATCATACATTTTGTTATGATGATTTGTTATTATTGCATTCGTAATAACAAAATGATAACAGTTTTTTGGCAAAATTAAGTTTTTAGAATGATGAATTCCAGTCAAAGTGTTAGTACTTAAGCTATTTCTTGGTTTAGTTTTATTTAAATTAATTGAACTGGAAACCCTTTCAACGCAGGGACTGCTATGGGGAAGAACAAAAAATACTCATAAACTGAGAAAGTTGGGGATATAACAAATTACTGTCGGCTTTTTTACAATTAAAAATTTCTTTCCAAAATTCTAAATCTTCCATTTTAAAATTAATGGCAGAATATTTTAGCAATCGAATTAAAGGGAAATCTTTTGAAAATTTGATGCGCTGCTTCGGTGCAAAAATGTAACCACTTCAAACGGAAAAAATGTTTTGCACTATCTGTTAAACTATTATTTGCTAGCGCTATTGCGATATTTGGACCTAAGTACCAGTGCTCAATTAAAACATAATGTTCCGGATTTCTATACTGTAATTTGCTTAAATCCGTGTTTTTTAAATACTCTGGTTTGATGTAATAACTCAACAATAATTTAAAAGCAGTTGCTATTCTTGGATAAAGCAAGTGAATCGTTGGAGCTTCAGCCTGCAATTCTAAATTCATATCATTAAATTACTGGAAAATCCACTTGAGTCCCAGTGGTCACAGTACTCACAGCACACTTCGAACTTTGATAATTTTTTTACGTTCTACCGAAAGTAAAAAATGCAAATGTGAACAATTCCCTTTCAGAGTTCTGTTTATAGTCTGGGGCATTTAGTTTGAACCAGGGAAATACCTATTTTCTGTTAAGTAATTCATGGAATTTACTTATCTTCGCATTTCAAATCTCAGGCTGCCATCTGTCCTTCACAGCGAAAACTAATTTCTAAGATTTGAATAATAATAGTAGATATTAATCTGCAACAACGGCGAAAGGGACGAAGGAATTTTTGCTTTATTATTTGGTTTTTTTATAAAATAGACTGGAAAAAATCACTAGATAATTCTCTTTTGGCAAAAGTTATCACTAAATCACTAGATTGACTAAAAATCACTAGATTGACTAAAAATCACTAGATCAAATGAAATTTCACTCGACCTGGCAACACTGGTAGAGGTAGTGTCTAAATATGAATAGCCACATATATCGAGAGATCCAAAAAAAACTGTTCCTCAGCGGGCTGTGGAAATTCAACGTATGAATAATATGTTGGTGACACTGTACGTCAATGTCAAATTCGAGGTTAGCAGGTTAGGATTTGCGTCATTCTGTGTCATTACGTATATGCCAACTTCAAAAAAATTTATATGTTTTTGTGTTTACTGAATGGCCTATAGTCTGTTCACTAAACATAAAAACACAAAGTGGCCTTTGATTTCCAACATTTTATGAGTGTACTTCTGAAATTCATCTTTGTTTAGGAATGTACTTACAGAAAGTTACTAAAACTAATAGGTTAAAGGTGTGACATTTACTTAGCATCTGTCATAAGTGTTATAAATAACTACTATTAAGGATATTGTACAAATACTCTGGTGGATACTATTGACGTGGCGTATATTAATAGGTATTTTTATTACATTTTATAAAAGTTCCAGCGAGAATTTCCGGAAAATATCTACCTTGACACTGAAATAATGAGAAATATTAATTGTCATTGATTGTCATTTTTAAATTCAAACCTGCCTTTATGCAGGTGGGGAAACCTTAAATATAGAAGCCCCAGTACAAAAATTGTATACATATGCCAACTTCAAAAACATTAAAATGTTTTTGTGTTTAGTGAATGGCCTATAGTATTGTGCAAAATTAACATTTTAAAGGAGCTTGGTATTAGTGTTCCTGTTAAATTTATTTTTTCTAACTCCTGTAACTAAAATGGCATTTAACATACTAACATACACGTCGCTAAGCGACCTTTTAATCACGCCTTCATAACCTGTGACTAAAGAGCCTCTTAGTCACGGGCTGAAGTTAGCAACGATGTTTCAGTCATGGGGTGAAGTTAGGTTCAAACAGTATTTGCTTTATTAGCCACAGCCAAAACTAAAATCAAGTTAGTTTTCAACAGTCAACTTTGACATTTGTCAAGCATAATTTAACCTAATATAATAAATGTCAAAATTTTAATGAAATAATATGATGTTATATTGTCTACATTTGTGGTCGTAGAAAAAACACATTATATAAACTCGTCTACAAACTTGTTTATTAAATACTCGCTGTGCTACGCTCCGCTCGTGCTTAAAAAAATTCGTGACTAAAATGACGTTTATAAAATTTGTTACATTATATACTATTATCCACAATCACCTTATAATTGAAGTTTTATCCACACTTATGAACTGTCTAAAGTACCACTTTATCCACTAGTGGAATAATGAAATTACTTTATTCCACTAGTGGGATAAAACCATGTCATTTACTACTGCATTGTTGGTAGCACTGTCAAGCTATGCCAAATTCGAAATTTGTAGGTTAAGTTTTGCGTCAATCTGTGTCAAATAACAAACAAAACTTAACCTATTAACCTCTCGAATTTGACATAGACTGACAATACACTTCAGTACTGCCAAACGTATAACATTTAGGGCCGGTTGCAGAAAGCAATGTTAAGTCTGGTGTTAGCTAACATCGTGTCAAAGTGAACAAAATCGCATCAAATTTTGTTTACTAATGTATTAGTTACCATAAGCATTTGAGATTTGATTCGTTTTTGTTCACTTTGACGCGATGTTAGCTAACACCAGACTTAACATTGCTTTCTGCAACCGGCCCTTGATCTTTCGGTACTTTCCAAATTGTCACTCTGACTTTTCATGGCTGTCAATACAAAACGTATGTTTTTTTCAATATTTATTGAGTTGTTGGATAAAACGTATTGCATTCGTGTTTTAGTTGCGTTTTATCCACTTAAGACAATTAAACGCTCGAACTGGAACTGAATTTTGAGTTGAATACAAAATAATAAATTTAGAGCCCATTCTATTTGTCAAGATCTATCAAGTGACAAGAAGTTCAAAATTCTAGCGCCACCACATTTTTTAAACTTTGCATTCTAATATTATTCGATAACTTTCTCACCACTCTTAAATAATCACAATTATCCAAAAACATTTCTGGAAAAGCTGCCATGGGAAGGTTTTGCACAATTAATGTACTGCTAGTTAACATTGAAAGACAAATTCGAATAAGTAAGACCTTTGAGATCATTTTATTTCAACTTCAATATACAGTCAAATTAGAAAAACAAAACGAGCGCTGCATTCATAATAAATACACATTAACTTACATAATTCAACTATGGTAAAACTGCAACTACACAGCAATTACTGAGTTTTCTTATCTTCGATGGAATTCTGTTGTGCTTCCTGCTGCTCTCCAGTGTAGCCAAACTCATTCCTTCGAGTCTTATCAACACGATAGATCCAACGCTGGTACAGAAACACTAAGAAAACAATATCATCCCTAAAGCAGCCTATTCTATACATGGTAGGCATTTTTATAACAAATGCGAACATGTCATCGATGAATGTGTTGAGAAATTTGTAAGTTAACATGCGCCATGGCAAATGGGCGACAGATTTCAGCTTGTAGTTGATAAAGAGCTGAGGAGTCATCATTATGAACCCAAAGGTGAGTAAAAATCCATACAACATGCCCAGGACAAAGGAATACCACCCTTTGTGCTCTAGATACATCAATGAATATACACCATATCCAGCCAGCAAGGGAAAGCAAAGCCAGGACAGGTATTTAAAAGCAAGTTCGTCGTATTGCCTTGTGCTGCTATCAACATATGAGCCCTTGTCCTTGAACTGTATCCAACCGTTCTCAAATTTAATATCTGTCACTTTATTAATTTTCCACAGTTCAATGCCTAATCCGACAAAACAGCTGATGCGAATAATAGTGTTTGTTTCATTGTCTAGCACATAAAGCAATACAATTAGCGTTTGAAACACTCCAAACAGTACAGAACGCACAGACAACCCCTCCAAGGAGCTGCGATTATTCCAAAACTGAATATCATTTTTAAATGCAAGGAGTTCGAACACTGAATGTAATACTGATACGACCATCGTTATTGCCAACAAATAAGGATTTGTGTCCAACAGGGTTTCTTTAAGAGTGTCCTGTTCCTCATCTGTTTGTTCACCTTCGGTATCTCCAAACAGATTCCACTTTTGCCTCATCGACTGTGCCGCATAAAGCTGCCACTTGAACAAACCAATCGGCTGAAAAGTTACGTGCAAATGCAAGCTTTCGTTCAGAGGCTTATAATCTTTTGCCATGTTCCAAAAATCATTAGCGAATAAGACTGGCTTGTACAGTTTACCATCGTCAGTAAATTTGATATGCTCATCAAGGGGTGCAGGAACAGAGCCATAAGCCCAAGTACTAAAATCGGTCACAAGATTAATAGTGATGTTTGGATGCCAATGCGCCACTATCTTTCCTTCTTCCTTCACAGTTTCATCAGTTTCACCTGTAAGCAGGTTCTTGGTACCACTCACTTTTAGCTTCTTATATTTATTCAGCTGCAGCTTCACGTAGCAAACCTGATTACGCCCATAATTCTGGGCTTTGGGATCGGGACTCTCCCCTAACCTTGTCAAATAGGCGTGCAAATACAATGACCCGTTGTTCTTCAAGTTGTCTGTGATTTCCAGCTGCTTCTCAAAGTTGTAGGTGCCGTCACTGTTTTTCCCAGACGTCCAATCCCCATAAAGCAAGTTCGGCTGCATCCAAAACAGGTTGTTCTGATCGAAATTGTTGTGGATTTGTGCTTCGGAGAGATAGACGTGCAAGCTCATCCTTGTCCCATTCTCGAACATGTTACGAGCTGATGTTGGTGCCACAGCCACAGCAGTGCCAGCAGGGCCCGGTGCTGTAGTCGGCTGCGGGCGAGATCGAAAAAACGAGGTGATGAAGTATATAATCAGTGCGCGTACGATCAAGGATTTTGTAATGGCAAAGAATGATTCCATTTTTGAGGGCTGCCGCTCCTGCTGCTGGTTCTGGTTCCCCTGTAAATGAGAAATGTTGATCAGCTTCAGCTGTAGTATAATTGACTTGCTGCGAAAATTGTTTATTGCACTTACACTCGCATCTAGCTGATTCGCAGGCGCCTCGCCTCCGTTCGGAGGTTGTGCAACCACCAGGCTTTTCTCCTCGCCACGACCGTTTGAATTTTCACTCATTTTGTTTCAATTTTGGAGAGTACTCGGAAAATTTAGTGTCACATGAAAGAAGATCAAGTAGGATAAACTATCGCGATTAGGGATTTTCTTATTGGTCATGCGTCTACAACGTTGCCGCACTTACTGCATGACTAACGTAAAACGAAAGCTATACATATTTCATTTTCCGAACACTGCAGTGCGTTCACTACTTTTGTTGTTTGGTTATCTATACAGTGATTTCCTAAATTAGTGGATAAATTCGTTAAACATTCAAGTAATAACTTCTGGGAAAAATGCTGAGACCCATCGATTTTTATTTTTATTTGCGCATTTTTTCAAATAAAATCAATATACAGTGTGTCCAAGATAAGGAGGGCCAGTATGGGGATCTCGGTAATGGTAAGAGATACAAATTTGGTTAAATGGAAATAAAGTTGCGCAATTAAAGGACTAAAAAAATGACGTCTAGAAATCCTTGATATGATTTTTCGTTTTTGAATTATCTCAAAAAACCGAATTTTTGGATTTCTTTTTATTTTTTTCTGGCGTTAATATTAAAGTTAGAGCGAAACTGATTAAACTTTTTTATAGCAACTTTTAGTGGACTTAATGATTACGTTATCAATTTTTTTTATCCGACTTTTCGTCTTCGAGAAACCATCATCAACTTCATTTTTTTAAATACGGTTCTGGTTTTTTGATGCCAAATTTGCAAAGCCCTTGTTACTCTGAATTCAACAATGTGCCACATATTATGGTTTAATTACGTTTCGAGCTTTTTTCTGATCATTATCAGAAAATTTTTTAGATACAGACCTGCATTTCTCATAATTTTGTAAAAATAAGTTCATACAGTAAGTTAGGCCTTTTTACATGCCGTTATAGATATTAACGATACAAGTTTGATTATGAGCATCTTAACGAAACGAGTTTGATTGCCAAAACGAGGCGGTGAGCCGAGTTTTGCGGCAATCAAACGAGTTTCGTTGTATGCCATAAGCAAACGTGTATTGTTCAATATTTTATCTTCATCAATAAACTCTGGTTCACTGTATAAAAAGAGTGCGGTAATATTCATTACCGCACTGAGTGCGGTAATATCTGTCCATTACCGCACTGAGTGCGGTAATATCCATTACCGCACTCAGTGCGGTAATGAAGCTCTTAACGATACTAAAATTAATTTGGTTAAGACGCTATAACAACACGGATGAAGATAAAAATATTAAAATGCACATCATAATGTCATAATTCTGATACATTAATTTAATAACCAACCAATAACTATTAACAATAAACAAACAAAAAATGAACAAAAGATAGACAGAAAGAATAACAAAACGAACATCGAAACCGTTTAATAGGTATTAAATTTACAGAAGGTATTCAAAAAGGCTGCCATCATTCTCTATGCATAAATAACAAGTAAATTTTGCACAAAATTTAGCGCCGTGTCATACAGGCTTAACTGCAGAATCTAAAACATTATTCAGCAATACTGGAGTTATACTTTGAAAGGCTTCAAGAACCAATCTTCTAAGTTCTTCTTCTATTTCAAAACGTTAAATACCTATTACATTGTTTCAAGGCTCGATTTCTCATTCTTTCTGCCTATCTTTTGTTCATTTATTTGTTGTTTATTGTTAATAGTTATTAAGTTATTGGTTGCTTATTAATTTAATGTATCAGAATTATGACATTATGATGTGCATTTCGATATTTTAACGGCATCTAAAAACGCCTAACTTACTGTATGAACTTATTTTTACAAAATTATAAGAAATGCAGGTCCGTAACTAAAAAATTTTCCGATGATGATCAGAAAAAAGCTCAAAACGTAATTAAACCATAATATGTGGCACATTGTTGAATGCAGAGTAACAAGGGCTTAGCAAATTTGGCATCAAAAAACCAAGACCGTATTTAAAAAAATGAAGTTGATGATGGTTTCTCGAAGACGAAAAGTCGGATAAAAAAATTGATAACGTAATCATTAAGTTCACTAAAAGTTGCTATAAAGAAGTTTAATCAGTTTCGCTATAACTTTAACATTGACGCCAGTAAAAATTTTTAAAAAATCTAAAAATTCGGTTTTTTTGAGATAATTCAAAAACGAAAAATCATATCAAGGATTTCTAGACGTCATTTTTTTTAGTCCTTTAATTGCGCAACTTTCTTCCCATTTAACCAAATTTGTATCTCTTACCATTACCGAGATCCCCATACTGGCCCTCCTTATGTTGGACACACTGTATACAGGGTGACCCGCGTAGGAGGTATGACGTCATCGATGTTGTTTTTTAATGAAAACCCTCTTTTTACTTCCTTTTACAATAGAGGAAGTATTGGATTCACCCCAAAAATTCGAAACTGAGCTTTCAACAAATCTTCACGTTTTAGAGTCCCCTGATCCCAAAAAACATATTTTTTTCATTGGTCTGTCAGAGGTATGGCGTTGAAACTTCATATATAAGTTTTGTGTACTATGTAGATGCGACAGCAAGCTTTTGAAGAAAATCGCATAACCGGAAGTAGGTGTTTACTCTTGTGATTTTTCAGTTTTTTTCGATTTTTTCAAAAATGGCTCTAACGATTTTTAAACTTTACATTTTCATTACATTTTTAATGTGTATTGATGTGAGATAGGTGATTTTCCAGTTGAATACTTCTAAAATGGGTTTCTTTTGTTTTTTTAATTTTTTTTATTAACTCCTATTTTAAATGGAACACCCGGTATATTATTACATTTTTGAATTCAGCTTAAAATTCTAGAGAAAATTTGTCTCTTGAACTAACACTCTATTTTGTACCGTTTTTGTAAAATTTGTAATTTTTGAAAAATTTTGACGAATGCTTAAAAATTTAAAATCAAATTTTTGAGTAATTATAAGATCACTGTGAAAGGAAGTTGTGTGAGTGTATCACACCACATTTTTTATTACGGAATATGAAAGAACGCATTCTTTTACTTACGTTAAGTTGATAAAAACAATTTTAAAATTGCAAAATACTAAATTTAATTTTAGGAAGTATGATTTTACGTTTTTATCAATGGTAGCAATCAATAAAAACATGTCGGTCTTCTTGGCTACTGTCAGGTAGACAACGGTGCACAATTTAAACATTTAATTTTGTTGTTTTGAATTGCAATAAAATTTAGTATTTTGCATTTTTAATTTTTGGTTATGTGACCTATACTCAAAAATCTGGTGTGATACACGCACACAACTTCCTTTTACACTGATTTTATAATTAGCCAAAAATTTGATTTTCAATTTTTAAGCATTTGTCAAAAATTTTCAAAAATTACAAATTCTACAAAAACGGTACAAAATAGAGCGTTAGTTGAAGAGACAAATTTTCTCCAAATGTTAAGCTAACTTCAAAAATGTAATAATATACCGGGCGTTCTATTTAAAATAGGAGGTAATTAAAAAAATTGAAAAAAACAAAAGAAACCCATTTTAGAAGTATTCAACTGAAAAATCACCTATCTCGCATCAATACACATTAAAAATGTAATAAAAATGTAAAGTTTGAAAAAAATCGTTAGAGCCGTTTTGAAAATATCGAAAAAAACTGAAAAATCACAAGAGTAAACACCTACTTCCGGTTATACGATTTTCTTCAAAAGCTTGCTGTTGCATCTACATAGTACACAAAACTTATATATGAAGTTTCAATGCCATACCTCTTTTCGTTTTTGAGATATTCTGTTGACAGAGACCAATAAAAAAAATTTTTTTGGGCTCAGGGGACTCTAAAACGTGAAGATCTGTTGAAAACTCAATTTCGAATTTTTGTGCCCTGTATTGTATATAGATTTTATTTGAAAAAATGCGCAAATAAAAATAAAAATCGACGGGTCCCTGCGTTTTTTCCAAAACTTATTCCTTGAATTTTTAAAGAATTTATCCACTACTTTACGCAAGCACTTTATATACACTGTGGGTTTTTTATCACGTTACAACACATATTACGTTCAGCGTTTTTTCATGAGTGTTTAACATTTTGATAACATTTTAAATAAACTAATTTCATAGTTGCCGTAACGGCAGGAAATTAGTTTATTTAAAATATTAAACACTCTAAGTAGGACATTGACCATATGACCAAAGCAGTCGGTGTCTAAGGTACCTGGTACTCTGCATGCCTAGACCTTGTCCATTAACAAACAAACAAACAAACTCTTGAAAAAATCTGGTGTGATACACTCACACAACTTCCTTTTACAGTAAAAAAAAACAGAAAAAAAAACCCATTTTAGAAGTATTCAACTGGAAAATTACCTATCTCACATCAATACACATTCAAAATGTAATAAAAATGTGAAGTTTGAAAAAAATCGTTAGAGCCGTTTTTGAAAAAATAAAAAAAAACTGAAAAATCAGAAGAGTAAACACCTACTTCCGGTTACGCGATTCCTTCAAAAGCCTGCTGTCGCATCTACATAGTACACAAAACTTATATATGAAGTTTCAATGCCATACCTCTTTTCGTTTTTGAGATATTCTATTGACAGACAGACAGACCAATAAAAAACATTTTTTTGGGCTCAGGGGCTCTAAATCGTGAAGATCTGTTGAAAACTCAATTTCGAATTTTTGGGGTGAATCCAATACTTCCTTTATTGTAAAAGGAAGTAAAAACGCTGAACGTAATATGTGTTGTAACGAGATAAAAAAACCGCAGTGTATATAAAGGAATGTCACAACCCTGTCTAATCAACGCAAAGCCAAAACCACTGGTACTAGAAACTTGCAATTTGGGCGGAAAGTTCAATTTGTTACGTAAGGTAGTGCTACGAAGAGATTTGTGAAATTCGACCCCTAAGGGGGTAAAATGTATTTTCACGAATTCCTCAGTATCTCTTACACCCGATAAGATACCGATTTGGTGTTTGTTTGCAAAGATTATAATCAATGCAAATACCTAGAAACGTATTTTAGGATTTCGCCCTAATCAACCCCTAAAGGTGCAAATTTGGATTGGGGTGAATTACAGAACCCTACGCATCTCCTATAATTATTGAGTGAGAACATTCTTTTTCCACATATAAATATATTTGACTATTCAATTCACCTGTCATCTGTCAAAAAGTAACCAATGAAAATACAGAATTCTGACGTTTCTTGACCAATCAAAAAAATATCAGCGGATATATCTTCCTAGAAGGTATTCAAGTGACTATTTTTAACAAATGCGATTTTTATTAGAAAAAGTCAATATTAGTGTTCTGTTACTATAGAAATTGCGTAGTTTGTTGCTAGATTTACTAAAAACTAATTTGAAAAAGTTGTTTGGTTCTATAATAGTCCCTCGAATACCATTCTTAGTCAAAGTTAAGTAGATTATTTTTGCGGTGGTATCACTACTCATGTCCATTGCGCTTGGGATTAGGACTCGTGCTAGCGCACTCGTCCTAATCGTACCAAAGCGCAATGGACATTCGTGACACCACCGCAAAAATAGTCGACATAACTTTGACTACTCATGGTATTATAAGTGAAAATTATTTAGAAAGGGGTGTAAGGAAATTTGAAAATTTTAACCCTAAAGAAATAAAGGAAGGAAAAACTAAAAAGGGGTTGGAGGCTTAAAATTATTAATTTTTTTCGCTGTGAGTTCCATTTCACAATAAAATGGGTTAAAAGGGATCTTTTGAAAGTTTACCCCTACGGGGATGCAAAGGCGTAAAATATGTTTTCACGAGTTTCTCAATATCTCTTAGACCCGATACGACATCGATTTGGTGTTTGCTTGCAAAGATTATCAATGCAAATACCTAGAAACGTATTTTAGGATTTCGCCCTAATCAACCCCTAAAGGTGCAAATTTGGATTGGGGGTGAATTAAAAAACGCTGCGTACCTTCTATGTTTATTGAGTTAGAACATTCTTTTTCGACATATAGATGTATTTGAAAAATATTTAGAAACGGCGGTAAGGAAATTTGAAAATGTTAACCTTAAAGGAGTAAAAGGAGGAAAAACTGAAAAGGGGTGAGGGCTTAAAATTGTTAATTTTTTTCGCTGCGAGTTCCATTTCACGATAAAATTGGTTAAAAAAGATCTTTTGAAAGTCCGCTCCTACGGGGGTAAAAACGGGTAAAATGTGTTTTTACGAATTCCTCAATATCTCTTAGACCGGATAAGATATCGATTGGGTGTTTGCTTCCAAAGATTATCAATGCAAATACCTAGAAACGTATTTTAGGATTTCGCCCTAATCAACCCCTAAAGATGCAAATTTGGATTGGGGTGAATTACAGAACCCTACGTACCTTCTATGATTATTGAGTGAGAACATTCTTTTTTGACATATAAATGTATTTGAAAATTATTTAGAAAGGGGTGTAAGGGAATTTGAAAATTTTAACCTTAAAGGAGTAAAAGGAGGAAAAACTGAAATGGGGTTGGGGGCTTAAATTTATTAATTTTTTTCGCTGCGAGTTTCATTTCACGATAGAATGGGTTAAAAAAGATCTTTTGAAAGTCCGCTCCTACGGGGGTAAAAACGGGTAAAATGTGTTTTCACGAATTCCTCAATATCTCTTAGACCGGATAAGATATCGATTTGGTGTTTGCTTCCAAAGATTATCAATGCAAATACCTAGAAAAGTATTTTAGGATTTCGCCCTAATCAACCCCTAAAGGTGCAAATTTGGATTGGGGTGAATTACAAAACCCTACGTACCTTCTATGATTATTGAGTGAGAACATTCTTTTTTGACATATAAATGTATTTGAAAATTATTTAGAAAGGGGTGTAAGGGAATTTGAAAATTTTAACCTTAAAGGAGTAAAAGGAGGAAAAACTGAAATGGGGTTGGGGGCTTAAATTTATTAATTTTTTTCGCTGCGAGTTTCATTTCACAATAGAATGGGTTAAAAAAGATCTTTTGAAAGTCTGCTCCTACGGGGCTAAAAACGGGTAAAATGTGTTTTCACGAATTCCTCAATATCTCTTAGACCGGATAAGAAATCGATTTGGTGTTTACTTGCAAAGATTATCAATGCAAATACCTAGAAACGTATTTTAGGATTTTGCCGTAATCAACCCCTAAAGGTGCACATTTGGATTGGGGTGAATTACAGAACCCTACGTATCTCCTCTGATTATTGAGCGAGAACATTCTTTTTCTACATATAAATGTATTTGAAAATTATTTAGAAAGGGGTGTAAGGGAATTTGAAAATTTTGACCCTAAAGAAGTAAAAGGAGGAAAAACTAAAAAGGGGTTGGAGGCTTAAAATTATTAATTTTTTTTTGCTGTGAGTTCCATTTCACAATAAAATGGGTTAAAAGGGATATTTTGAAAGTCTACCCGTACGGGGGTGAAAAGGGGTAAAATGTGTTTTCACGAGTTCCTCAATATCTGTTAGACCCGATAAGATATCGATTTGGTGTTTACTTGCAAAGATTATCAATGCAAATACCTAGAAAAGTATTTTAGGATTTTGCCCTAATCAACCCCTAAATGTGCCAATTTGGATTGGATTTGAATTAAAGAACCCTACGCATTTTCTATGTTTATTGAGTTAGAACATTCTTTCTTTGACATATAGATGTATTTGAAAAATATTTAGAAAGGGGTGTAAGGAAATTTGAAAATTTTAACCCTAAAGGAGTAATAGGAGGAAAAACTGAAAAGGGGTGGGAGCTTAACATTATTAATTTTTTTCGCTGTGAGTTCCATTTCACAATAAAATGGGTTAAAAGGGATCTTTCGAAAGTCTACCCCTAAGCAGGTGGAAAGGGGTAAAATGTGTTTTCACGAGTTCCTCAATATCTCTTAGACCCGATAAGATATCGATTTAGTGTTTGCTTACAAAGATTATCAATGCAAATACCTAGAAACGTATTTTAGGATTTCGCCCTAATCAACCCCTAAATGTGCAAATTTGGATTGGGGTGAATTAAATAACCCTACGTACCTCCTATGTTTATTGAGTTAGAACATTTTTTTCGACATATAGATGTATTTGAAAAATATTTAGGAACGGGTATAAGGGAATTTGAAAATTTTAACCCTAAAGGAGGAAAAACTGAAAAGGGGTGGGGGCTTAAAATTATTAATTTTTTTCGCTGTGAGTTCCATTCCACAATTAAATGGGTTAAAAGGGATCTTTTGAAAGTTCACCCCTACGGGGGTGGAAAGGTGTAAAATGTGTTTTCACGAGTTCCTCAATATCTCTTAAACCCGATAAGATAGCGATTTGTGTTTGCTTGCAAAAATTATCAATGCAAATACCTAGAAATGTATTTTAGGATTTCGCCCTAATCAACCCCTAAAGGTGCAAATTTGAATTGGGGTGAATTAAAGAACTCTACGTATCTCCTATGTTTATTGAGTTAGATTACAGTCTTTCCCAATGGTACGCAGAGGCCACTGCGGTGGTACGTGATGCTCTGCACACGGGGAAAAAAATTTGCTTTAAAATTTGGTTATTGAACAAAAATACATTTTTTAAAAGAATATATTTCAACAATTATGGCAACATAACTTCTTGCCATGCAGATCAACTTTTATTCGCAGTACAGCTTCAAAAAGTGATGTTGAAAGCTTATTTCTTTTTTAGTTTCAATATATGTAATATTATACAATATTCTTTCATCATCAGCATTCTCATGTGGAATACACAAAATAATAAGGGCTAGTTCGGCAATATTTTTAAAAATATATTCCTCGTGAAAATCTTTTGAAGTACAAAATAAATTTTTAACTGATTGCATTCCTTCGTGCAACTGATATCGACATGATAATGCGAATTGACAAAACTAATTTATTGTGTAAGTACATTAAATAAATGTTAAAAGAATTTTGCTTAATCGTGGCAGTGTAAGTTGGTGTATTTGGCGGAGATATTTTCAAAACTTAATGAGCTCAATAAAGCCCTGCAAGGAACTTATAACACTCCTTTTCGGGTTATGATAGAGTAAGTGCTATGAAAAAGAAGCTGAATCAAGCAGCAAAAGAAGCAGAACAGAAAACGGTATCGTTGTTTCCTACGGTCGAAAATTTTGTTGAAGAAAATGACGTGAAACTGAGTCCTGCACTTCTGACAGACATCAAAACACACTGTCTTGGTTTGATTCAAAGCTACAACCTATATTTCCCTGAAGACTTCAGCAAATATTCCTGGATCCAAAACCCGTTTGCTGATATAGAAGTGGCACCAGAAATCTTTACTGCGAAAGAAAAAAAACAGTTGTATGAACTATCATTATCAATGCAAATACCTAGAAACGTATTTTAGGATTTCGCCCTAATCAACCCCTAAATGTGCAAATTTGGATTGGGGGTGAATTAAATAACCCTACGTACCTCCTATGTTTATTGAGTTAGAACATTTTTTTCGACATATAGATGTATTTGAAAAATATTTAGGAACTGGTATAAGGGAATTTGAAAATTTTAACCCTAAAGGAGGAAAAACTGAAAAGGGGTGGGGGCTCAAAATTATTAATTTTTTTCGCTGTGAGTTCCATTCCACAATTAAATGGGTTAAAAGGGATCTTTTGAAAGTTCACCTCTACGGGGGTGGAAAGGTGTAAAATGTGTTTTCACGAGTTCCTCAATATCTCTTAAACCCGATAAGATATCGATTTGTGTTTGCTTGCAAAAATTATCAATGCAAATACCTAGAAATTTATTTTAGGATTTCTCCCTAATCAACCCCTAAAGGTGCAAATTTGAATTGGGGTGAATTAAAGAACCCTACGTATCTCCTATGTTTATTGAGTTAGAACATTCTTTTTCGCCATATAGATGTATTTGAAAAATATTTAGTTAGGAGTGTAAGGGAATTAGAAAATTTTAACCCTAAAGGAGTAAAAGGAGAAAAAACTGAAAAAGAGTGGGGGCTTAAAATAATCATTTTTTCGCTGTGAGTTCCGTTTCACAATAAAATGCTTTAAAAGGGATCTTTTGAAAGTCTACCCCTACGGGGGTGAAAAGGGGTAATTGTGTTTTCACGAATTCCTCAATATCTCTTAGATCCGATGAGATATCGAGTTGGTGTTTACTTGGAAAGATTATCAACGCAAA
>CALNHX010001713.1:50620-210007 GCA_940337035.1 Agriotes lineatus | reverse complement strand
TCTAGTTGAGATGCATAAATGCTATTGTATTCTTCCCTATCATATTCAGCTCTTCCAAATCGCAGTGTACACATTTGAACTTTCGAAACTCCGTCTCATTTTAAGTTTAGCAGAATTTCACATAGGCTGACGGTCGGATACATTGCAAGGAAAATTCTGTAGTATATTATTCCCCGCATAGCAGCCGTACAACCAATGCTCTGTATGTCCTCACAGCGTCTCAGCACAACTCTCAAAAGCTATTAGTTTTGCTTCCAACTTCGAGTTACGAATATTATCTGCGAGCACGCTTTCGTCGTTCAACTTTGGCGATCAGCAATTCAAGATCCTGTGTACCGCTCAGAGTCTGTAACTTGCCTCAGTTTTCGTATTTTTTCGACGATGAAACTGCATTTCGGCGAAGTCTAACTTATGTTTTCATTATTTCATGTTGTATATGCAATTTACCGCTAGTTTAAAATTCACTGAAGTAAAATTTTGTAAGTGTAAATTATCGTCAATTTCGGTATGTGTTAGCAAGTTAGTTGCTTGTTGTAAAATAAGTTTTGGACATACCCAGTTTTGCTAATGACGAGTAGGTGGAATACTTAGGAATTGCTTTGGTTATTCTTCTCTCTTGCGGTCTTACCTGTAAGGCAGGCCTGCTTGTATGTAAAGTTCAGGGAGCTTCATTCCACACTAGGATGTGAATGCGAGTCAGGGTCGCCGAAAAATCTCTTTCCGAAATCTAGCCATCTGGCACACCGTTAACAGAGTACTGGGTGATGTGGTTAGCATCACGCCTTCGACAATTGCCTTACTTTCCCTACTTCTACAACCGTGGTTTCGGTACACAACTTTTAAAGCGACTGGGTGGACTACACGCCAGTTGCCAGATGTGGGAATTGAACCCCGCATCGTAGCACCGCAATCGAACTCCCTAACCGCTCGGCCACACTGGCGTGCTTGTATGTAAGGTAAAGTCAAAATCTCAGCTGAGCACGGCAAACCATTGTCACCGCAAACGGGGTTTTCTATAGTGGAACTCCCATTCCACCACAGACACCCAAAATACCACGGCGGCGCCCTAATTTAATACGAATCTTAGACAAATATTATTTTCTCTACTAGTCTGTTTGAATTCGTGATAAATTATCTGTGAACCTTGTTATTTGATTCATCAATGAAAGTT
Organism: Agriotes lineatus; assembly: GCA_940337035.1. Classification (NCBI taxonomy): domain Eukaryota; kingdom Metazoa; phylum Arthropoda; class Insecta; order Coleoptera; family Elateridae; genus Agriotes; species Agriotes lineatus. The sequence continues at coordinate 208,836 of CALNHX010001713.1, read as the reverse complement.
TACTCTTTTAGTTTTCCAACTAGTTTATTTTAATTTACTTACATATATAAGTAAATTTCGGCTTACTTCTGCTAACTCGGCTTGTCTTGTCTTTATTTATTTTTTACCAAATTTTATTTATTTTGTTAACCTATATTGGTATGTTGTAATTTCTTCTATCAGACTTATAACTACCGCTATAAAAAATTCAAAACTACTTCGAATCAAGAGCAAACGAGTCTCAATAATGTGTATCAGGTGAAATTTAGACAGAAATTTTTGGTGGCCCTGCCTCTTTAAATGTAACGCGTGTACATAATTCTGACAAAGAATCTAACTTACATTGTATGAGGGATCAGCAAACCTTATTGCTTTCTCATATTTTCCAGTAAAAGGCTTGTCAACCTTTAAAACTGCAATGTCGTAATCTTGGGAACGCACGTCATAACGTCTGTGCAGTGCATACTTGGTAACACGATGCCTTTCTCTGTTCTTGTTCCAACTTGTGCTGTTACTGTAGACGTATATACGTTTGTCTCCAAGGATTTTGGACTAGAAGCAATAGTGCCTTTTAAAAATCTACATCATAAACGTATTTTGTATATATTCTTATTGAGAATGCAGTATGTGATATGGATAAACAATAATATTTATTTATGTATCAATAGCACAAACAAACATTTTCGACAGAGATATCGATGATTAAATACGCTAGTTACTACCGAGGTATATGCAAAGTTGCAAGAATAACTCACAAACAAGCTACGCTCTTAATGTTGAGCCATTTTTATTTTACTCTAAATTGTCTGGCTCTAATGACTGTTTTTTTAAATACTTACGGTTATGTTCTTTTTATGATTAACGAGACATTGGGCTGCAGTCAAAACCCATCTTTCCCCAACTATGGAGCCTCCACAGAGACGAGTTATTCTGGCGTCCCAATCTTCAACTACACTTACTGCAAACGGATAATCTTTAATGGAGGCGGCATCTCCGGCAGAAACTCGTGGCTCTATCCCACGATCTGGTTTTCGGGAATCCTTAGCATTTTTGCACTTTCTTGTACCAGTAGGTTTTTCCAGTTCTAAAAATGTGAGAATGCCATAGTAATTAATGTAATTATATATAAATATGGTCTAACAATAGAACTTAGTTATTTCCTTGCCAAATATATCTTAGGTAGTACATAACATTCTGCAATACGGGTAAACAAAATTACCATTCAGTTTCTACATAAGGTTTTAAAGTTTACTGTATTTGAAGTAAAGGTACTGTAGAGGTTGACTTTTTAGATTAGAACTAGAAATATGAACAACTATATTTTTAAATTATCAGAGAGCGCGTGTTAAAACAAGGATCTAGTTTTATTCAGTTGAAAGAGCGATGTGTGGTGTGTAGCGATGCTGTTTTAATGGGCATTTTATTATAAAGCATAAACCTTAAGTTAATTTACCCTGCATGTTGATACCACATATCTTTAGTAGTTAAAGATTACATCGATTCACTCGAAAACTGTGAAGGGGTGCGGACGCCACGCGTGTGCTCTGTTATCACGGTGCAACGTTCGACCTTATAGATAGCTATTATCCTTGTATTGCAGTGAGTAAATTTAAACAATTTAATTCTCTTCGCTTAAAACCTTAAGCCACGAGTGATAATAATTCATCCAATGATGAAACCAACCTGCAAAATCAAGCGCCCAAGCGCAAAGCAGATAATTTAACACCCCCTATTAACGAGGTACAAAAAAGATATCTCTGGACATCCGACGAACTAATGAAGAAAAATAAATTTTTCAATTTATCACAAAACGTCGACGATGAAAATGAAAGCCAGCCAATTGAAAACGAAGTTTCCTCACAAACCACAACTACAAACAAAATTAAAATCCCGCCAATGTACCCGGTAAATAAAATAAATCACACCGCACTGGTGGCTGATATTAAGACCTTAATCAAAGGCACATTCACAACAACGCATAGCCAAAACACAATACGAATTAACTTAACACAAGAGGACGACTACCGCATCATAACAGAATTTTATAAAAAGAATGAAATTCCTTATTAAACTTACCGCAATCCCAATAGTAAACCCCTGTCAGTGGTAATCAAAAATGTACTCTTGTCCTTAACCAAAGAAGAAATTAGCGAAGCCCTTAAAACCTTACCTGTCATTAACATAACGCGATTATTAACTAAAGACAAAAGATCACTGCCAATTTGCGCAGTCGAATTAACAAATAACGACGAAGGCAAACGAATATTCAGCCTTAAGCAGCTATATTACTCCATCGTTACAGTCGAACTACGAAAGAATACCACCAATATACCTCAATGTCACAGGTGTCAAAAATATGGACACACTAAGAACTACTGCACCCTACCGTTCAAATGCGTCAAATGTGCAGGTTCCCATGAACACACCTCTTGCAACAAGAGAACCAATAAAAAACCGACCTGTGCTAACTGCGGAGGAGACCACGCTGCCAGCTATCGTGGATGCAGCCATCACGAACAACTCCAACAAAAATGCACTAATATCAGGTACCCCAATAGAAGCAACATCAACGATGCCATGTAAACGATAATCAAACAAACGCCCAACGTGCCCAAAATCTTTTAAAAAATATCTCAAATACCCCAGCAAACTTATCTCAACAATTACCAGATACTGCCCTTCTAAGTAATTTCATCAATATTTTAATAAACCTGATAACCCCATACCTTTCTCAAATAAAAACCTTCCTAGTCAACACTCTTCTACCCTTACTCCTAAATGGACCCTAACTCTCAACGAGCAGTCAACGTATCAACAATTCTCAACTGGAACGCCAATGGTATTAGTACACAACGCTCTACGTTGATAGCCTTCCTAGCTAAATATCAAGTAGATATAGCCTGCATCACAGAAACACATCTAACAGAAGGAGAAAATTTTAAAATCCCAGGTTAGCGAGTTTACCGTAAATACAGAAACGCCCAGATAGCGTCTGGCGGAGTGGCTATTATCATCAAACAAAAACATGCCCATAATCCGATTACAAACCCTCATGATACCACATTAGAAGTCACAGGAGTACAAGTCAAACTTAACGACTCAAGCAATCTCACCATCATGAGCGCCTATATGCAACCCAACAAAACCTTAAAAGAAGATGAGACACTATTTAATACATCACAACCAACACTGATGATCGGAGATTTAAACAGTAAACTTGTAACCTGGGGCTGCAGAGCAACCAATCCAGCGGGAGTAAAACTCAAGCAATTCTCAACTGCACATGGATTCCAAGTACTAATACCAAACGAATACACCTATTTCACATACCGAGCCGATCATCAACCAGACATATTGGATATAGTCATCCAAAAAAATTTCACCAAGCCCATTGTACAAAGGGTCATCCCCGAGCTAAACTCTGATCACCTGCCTGTACTAATCTCCTTTGACAGCACTCCTAAACCCAAACCACCCCCAGCGCAAGTAACTAACGAACCAATAAACTGGGAACTCTTCCAAGACACATTAAACCTCAACCTCGTCAAGATGCGAACCCTCACTACCCAAAAAGGCATTGACAAAACTCTCAAACATTACCTCATCGATAACTGACGCCGCCAAGAAGGCTTCTCTAAATAAACGTAGATATCCTAAACCCGACTATAATCTTCCTCCTCCTCACATACTCAATCTGATTAAATATCGAAGTCAAACCAGAAGACTCTGGCAACGAACAAGAAACCCTGAAACCAAAAGACTGCTGAACAACCTCACGCATCTACTAAAACGTGAACTAGATGACCATAAAATCCAATCCTACCTCAAATACATTGCAGATATAGGCCCCGGCGACCCAGGGATGTGGAAAACCACCAAAAAAATCTTAAAAACACCTCAAGAGATACCAACGCTCAAACCAGACAATGATGCCATCTGTACAGATGAGGAAAAAGCCGCTGGGTTTGCCAACCATCTGGAACGGACTTTCACACCGACAACTTCTTGCACCCCTACCCAAGTAGCACATATAACGAACTACATCGAAACCCATCATCCCATTAGCACTGACTTTAATCAACCCACATCCCCAAACGAGCTAAGTGAACTAATAAAAACATTACACAAACGCAAATCACCCGGTCACGACCTAATTCCTAACCTTGTCATTCTACACTTAACTAGAAAATGCCTCTCATACCTGGCAACTCTGATGAATGCATGCATGCGAATAGGCAATTTTCCTCAAAGCTGGAAACACGCACACATACTTATGTTTGTCAAAACTGGGAAGAGCAAAGAACAACTTACAAGCTATCGACCAATTAGCTTATTAACTACCATTTCCAAGCTTTTTGAAAAAGTTATACATACACGCCTAATCAAAATCACCAACGCAGTCCACATCCTCCGACCCTTCCAATTTGGGTTCAGAAAAGTGCACTCGACCTGCCATCAACTGCAACGGATTAGCGAACATATTGCAACAGGATTTGAAAATAAATGCTTCACCACTGCAGTCTTCTTGGATATTACCCAGGCCTTCGACAAGGTTTGGGTTGAAGGTCTCAAGAAAAAACTTCTAGGCTACGAAATACCACGTTACCTTTTAGCCATTATTTTCTCATTCCTTGAAAATCGAACCTTCGCCGTTAAGATCAACACAGCAATCTCCGATACAAAAGCCATACGAGCGGGAGTCCCTCAAAGCAGCATTCTGGGCCCACTTCATTTTAACATATACACCTCGGACATACCAAAAATACCGGCGACATTAGCCACGTTTGCCGACGATACGGCTATCTTAACGCAAAACATAAACTTAGAAATAGCAATTAACCAATTACAAAACGCAACGGACAAATACAATAAATGGCTCAAAGAGTGGAGCATCAATATCAACCCTAGTAAATGTTAATATAAAATCTTCACTCTGAGGAGAATTACCAATTCGCCCTCTATTACTATCGATGGAAGCGTCATACCTTGGAGCCCCAGAGACACAGCAGTTAAATATCTTGGAGTGTTCCTTGACACAAAACTGAACTGGAGCTACCACATTAATCAGAAGTTAATACAATGCCATAACAGACTCCGATAACTCTATCCCATTATAAACCGCAAAATCCCCCTCAGACCCGAATGCACCACCCTTCTATATAAAACCCTGCTGCGACCCCTAGTTCTCTATGCATCTCCAATCTGGAGTAATACATCCAAAACATATATCCTAAAGCTCCAAAGATACCAAAACAAGGTTCTGTGAATTGCAGTGAATGCCCCATGGTTCATTCGCAATGTGCAGCTACACCATGAGCTTGGTGTTTCACCAGTTCAAACCTATATTACCACGACCACCAAGAATTTCATCTTAAACATCAATAAATGCGAAGGAGCGATACACTACAACATCGGTCAACGCAACATCCATAAAAGACTAAAGAGAAAGCTTCCACAAGATACCCTCTCAGGACTCTCAGATGAAGAAAATTAACGAAGATCATCAACACAGATTGACAGAGGCCGTCACTACCAGCCTCCATGCGACCAACGCAGCCCATTGCTAACTTAAGTCACAATACAGATAATGTATGTACTTTTAGTCAAAGTTATCTTACGTCAAAACTGCCATGTATAACACTTGTATGTTGATCTGACAAACGCTGCAATAAAAAAAAGATTACATCACTCAGTAATTATCTCAGGCATTTAATGATGCTGCTTTATGTCGGTTTTCTAAGTAATGTCGCAAACACTTAATTGACCCTGTCCACCATTCTTTCATAACAATACCAGTTTCTCATCGACGCCGTCTTGACGTCTTGAACTAACACAGCTACCTACTTTCTTGAGTTGAAGCTTTTGTTATTCCTGGAATGCATAGAATCTGCAGTTCGCGACAAGTATCCAGTTGCCCGCCAACATTTTCTCTCAGCGCCGGGATAACCTATCTTGGTTCCTACTTCTCGTACCGTCAACAAACTACTTCATTTAGCTAACTGTGTCTGTTTTAACTATTCCAGTAATGCATGTGGTGAATTTCCGCCAATTTTGAATATGCTAGTATAAGTTACATGTATGAAACATTTTAAGAACTTATCACTTAACGACCACACACTTTAACCGCATCCCCGTTGGGGACACGTAGAGCGCTGTTTGCAATGGGTTGCTGACTTATCACTAGGCCGTCAAAATTAACTTCCGTAGCTTCCATAAGCGAGTACGTAGATTAAGGGTCTCAGCATTTGTATGTGCGCTTGGTGAGAATTGTATTTTTAGATGATTTGCCTAATATGCATCTTACATACTGTTTGATTTCTTGTAACGCAAAATAAAGTATGTGTTTTAATTGTGAGACAAATATATTCAAAAATGTCACAAATCAAGATAGTGCAGCAAAGAGAAATAGCCCGACGGCAATAAATAACATGGGGAAAAGCGCTAGAGGAAGAAGCGCGTATGATAAAGGGTAAGCAACATGCGGTAAAAACCTGATAGTCGTATGTCAGCAGGAAGTTCGTTTGCAATCGGCAAGAGTAGCAGAAATATCAATAAAAAGCTTTAGTACGCATCTGGGCTCTCGACAATGCAACAGTGGACACAAAGCTTCTAACGCAGTTGGCCAACGATAATCCGCCCTCGAGAACACAATGGGCGGTTGGCGCATCCGAAGGATAGGAGATCTCAAATCATCCGGCAGACTAGCCACGTGTCGTAATTCCTTCAGCTTACGTAATGGAGCAAAATTCAAACATTGGAGCAAGGATCCAGAGGATTTCTTTTACGGTCATCCGCCGAATGCTAGTTAATCATTTGGGATTCACTGTTACCACGATAGTGGGAATTCGCGCAGTATATCATTGAGTGTTTATTTGTTCATTGCATTCTACCTGTTGGAAGTTATGTAAATTTTGTAAAATTAGTGTTGATGTTCACTGTATAATTTTATTGTTTTTATCTACGTGAGCGTAAGCAATAAATAAAGTAAGATTTATCTGTGTTATGAGCACGTACGTCTCCCGACTTCGAGTGAGGTTTTACCGCTGGAAACCAGGTAAAATAACAGGAATTTGTCCCCATATCTTTCCAAGTACCATTGTTTTGATTATCACATACAGGGAATTTATTTTAATAGTTAACATAAGCGTTTCGTTTCTATGCCACCATTTAATCTTACAGGCCATTTCCATAGTTACAAATGAGACCGATAGATTAGAGCGTGTATTTTATAAGTTAACATAGGAATTATTACTTGTCAAAAAGACAATTAATAGTTATCCTAATGTATACCACTGAAGAAAAGATACAACACAGAAGTTGTTCTTACGTATCTACTTTTTAGTTGCATACCTACATTCCGGTAACAAAATTAAAGTTTCTTATTAGCAAGTACCTAATTTAAATTCGTATGTTAACTCGTAAAATAAACTCTCTAATACGTATATTGATTTCATTGGTAATTATGGAAGTGACCTGTATGATTAACTGCTGGCATAGAAACGAAACTGCTAAGTTGACCATTAAAATAAATTCACTATATATACGACTACAAATGACTCCCTCCGTTTCACTAGCCTACCAAGCAACCTTCAAGCTTGTTGTATGCCATGAACGAAGTTGCTCCTGTAACACTCTCTAGGCAAAACCGAACAACAGTTAATACAGACCATCCTTAATCACTTTCAGAGATAAAACAGGTACAGGACAATTATTAATTCTTTGCATGTAGTGCACAAATCCGTGGGAAACGGGAAAGGTGGAGTAACTAACAGTTGTAAGAAGATAACAAATTTAAGCTATGCAGATGATACTACCATATTTAGTAAAAATACTAAGAAACGATGAGAACTGGAAAACCAACTTTGTTCACGGGGTAATCAAATAGAATTCTCTATCGAAAAAAAATAATGATAGAGAAAATTGGAATAACCCTGATGTACTCTCTATAGGTGCTTGCGAAATGGTTCAAGAATTTGTGTATTTCCGATTATTAACGCCAAATACTGGTGATATAGAAAGAAAAACATAACACAAAGGACTGAAATGGCCAAGAGGCCTACCAGAAGGTTCCAACAAAAAAATGGAAGAAAAGTTAATCAACATCAGAAGTGAGGCTGCTTGCAGCCTTCTATTATTTTAATTTTAAAAATATCTTTGACAGATAGACGACCAGTGCATCAACGTTTGAAGAACTGTGTATAAAAAAGCGGTCCTTTACCTTATAAAAACGTAATTGTCTTTTTGTAGGCATATAGCTGGAAGAATTGACGATAATATGGAACGCTTGGTAGTCCAATGAGATATGAATGGCAAACCACAAAGAGGACGTACGCCAACAAACTGCTGTCCCGTCCTATACAGCTTTTAGTAGGTCTGTCAACGCTTAACGTTCTAATATGTAGAAGCAATAGCATAAATTAAAGACAGTCTTGCAATAATTCAATATAATCTGGATAGCGAGCCGTGAATACCCAAAACAGTTCGGTAACCAAAGCGTTCACCGTACCAGCTAAGATACTCCGGAGAAGGGAGTGGGGTAATACTAAAGTGATTAAAGCCAAATATGGGCGGCACCAACTTAATCTTTGAACAACTCGCGAATCTAAGTTGGAAGATTCCCAGGTAATAATGGTAATCGCAACTTTCATTGAAGGGGAGATCTCAAAATTATATTTATCCGACGCTCGCTCTTGGGTAAGCTATAGCCTACTATAGCAATAACAATATATAAATGCGGCGCAATTATTTTTTATTTTTGCTTCCTGCAGGTAAATAATATAAGAAGGCAGTATCTTTTACTAAAATAAGATATTGAATTTATATTTACAGGTGAGTATTTGATGCCAATCTCATATTAAATCCGCGACGTGTGTTTAAATACAAGCTTAATATACAAATATAACAATCTCAAGATATTTAGAAAATTCCTATAAATGTATAATTCATCAATACGTCCGGCATAATCACGAAAATTCCAATATAGTAATTTCTCAAACAGTTTTACTCCAATACACTTTGAATTGCAGCGAGATATTTATTTAAATGAAAGTACGATTGTGGCTTATCCGTAGCATTCAACGCCCAACAAAAACCAAAGGACCAAAGTCGCCACCAGAAACTCCAACCGCAAACTAGAACGTTAGTCGATACACAAGCTTCAACAATCCAAAAACCCTAAAGATCCGCAAATTCAAAAATCTAAAAAAGCAGTTCTGATACAATAGAACGCCATTAGCGCACAGAAGCTGAGCGCGTTTAGAAAACCCACTTCTGGTATAAATCGGCTCAACGTTTTCTGTCGGATATCTCCACCTCCAATACATCCACCCGCTGGTGTAATTTCCCAGATTTTATCACACTAATCGACATAAGAAGAGGAAAAATTACAAATTCCCTTAAAAGGTGAGACACAAGGTCTTTGAATATTTCGATGAATTGTTTATAGCTAAGACCTGAAGTTGACCACATGGAAACCAAAACAAAATAAATCAAATCGAAAGTGGGAAAGCTGAGGGAAGTTACTAAGTGACCCCGTTAGCATACACGGTGGCAATACGATACATTTTCAAATTATATCAGACGACACTCCGAATGCTTACAGAGTTAGCCCGATAAGCTAAGACAATACACATTCAACTAGATATGCCCAACAATGCATTACTAAAAATCAACTGTCAAACAGTGTCACTCTTGTGGGACAAGATACAGCCTATTGCACTCGAATGCCAGCTGCCAACTTTCAACATGTCAAAATAAATACTTAATTTGTCAGGTAAATATTCAGATCCACGAGTTAATTAACCAACATACCTCTTTCAAGGGTCCTGTCAGGATCAGAAAACATCACTTAGCACGAGAAGGGAAAATGTAGGAATCCAACTGAAACGCGCACCTGCAATTCTCAAAGTAACCTCGTGTAGAAGATAAAATCACCTATATGTTGTAGATGATGACATTTTAAATTACTTTTATTCTAACAATTTTCATGAATTTACGTTTAAGTTTAAGGTGACGATATACAGGGTGCCCGGATTTCGTAGGGACAACATGGGTAACTTTTGTATTTGAAGAGATAGAGAGATGGTTAAATTACCAAAAAGGTGCAGGTTTGAGAGCTCATTAAGAATCCATCTTCAAATTTTACTTGTCATGGCCCACTTGTCTAAAATTACAAAAAAAACCAAAATCTCCTCATTTCTTTTATATGCCGTAACTTTTTTGTTACTTAAGATATTGAGATGCGATTTGAACTAGTTTGCATGGTAATTTAAATACTTTTATTGGCACTTAACAAAACCAATTTTATTTGTGTACATTTTTAGTAATCTAACCTAACCTCAAAATTTTAAATTGGTACCGTGCAATTTTTTTGGCCCTTTTAAGAGAGGATTTTTTTTAATGCAATGATGTATTACATGATATGGAAACTTTTTTAAAATTTTGAAAAACTGAGCTTATTCTTTTTACAGGCAGAAATCACTAGTGCTATGATCACAATAACTTTGTTTTTTGTTTATCACGTTATCTGTGAAATTATGTTTGAAACAAAAAGCAGGCTTATCATCATACGTGCCTGTCAGTAGTGTGAGTGTTATTACTTCAACTTATAATGGAAAATTTTGAAAATATGATGTATTTTGTGCGTATATCAAGTGCTACAAGAACGTAGAACTTACACGTCAAACATACGGAATACACTGACACTACTTGAAGGCACGTATGATGATAAACGTGCTTTTTGTTTCGAAACATAATTTCAGAAATAGCGTAATACAAAACAAAATTATTGTGATCATGGCACTAGTGATTTCTGCCTGTAAAAAGAATAAGCTCAGTTTTTGCAAAATTTTGAAGAAGTTTCCATATCATGTAATACATCATTGCATTCAGAAAAAAATCCTCTTTTAAAAGGGCCAAAAAAATTGCACGGTACCAATTTAAAATTTTGAGATTAGGTTAGATTACTAAAAATTTGCACAAAATAAAATTGGTTTTATTAAGTGCCAATAAATTTATTTAAATTACCATGCAAATTAGGTCAAATTGCATCTGAATATCTTAAGTAACAAAAAAGTTACGGCATATAAAAGAAATTAGGAGATTTTGTTTTTTTTAAATTTTAGACAAGTGAGTCATGACAAGTAAAACTTGAAGATGGATTCTTAATGAGCTCTCAAACCTGCACCTTTTTGCTAATTTAACCATCTCTCTATCTCTTCAAATACAAAAGTTACCCATGTTGTCCCTACGAAATTCGGGCACCCTGTATGAAAGCATCTTCGATCGATAAAATCAGAAGCTTACGGTATTGACAATATTAACAAAAAAATGCTCGATTTGGTTATTCCATACCGTATCGATGCAATTAGAAAACTTGTCAATGAATCTCTGCTGAATGGGACTCTACCTCAGATTTGGAAGACAGCTATTGTTGTACCGATACCCAAAGTTTCTGATCCCACGGAAAATAAAGAAGTTGGACCTATAAGCATTTTGTCAGCCATGTCTAAGCTGCTTGAGAAGGTAATGTTTGCTCAAATACGTGAATATCTTGAGAGTCATGCTATCTTACCATCTTTCCAATCAGGATTTAGAGAGGGTCATAGTACAAATACTGCCTTAATAAAAGTAGTAAATGACATAAGTACTGCTATGGATAACTCTATGATTACTTTAATATGAATCGGTGAACAGATCAAATTAACAAAGGAAATCTGCGTCGTCAACTAGACGACGATGAAACAAAAGAACAAAAACATCTTTTTACCGAAACGCCACTATCCTACACAAATTTCAAAAACAAATATCTGCAGAAATAAAACAATAAATTGCAAACAGCATGCCAGTTTCTAAAGTGCAGCAAATCACCCCGCAATAAAACACCAGGGCAAGCCGACAATCGGAGACCTAACAAACTCTAACGGCTAAATCGGGACAAAGGCCAAATACAGCAGGCGAATGTACAAATATTACGAAATTAAGAACAATTTTAATTAGCGATAGGAAGAATCAAATGCAGGAGTATTTGGTATAAAAAAAACAGAAAAAATCATCGCGCAAATAATAAAAACAAGGAGAACTTTTTAACACACTCAGTAACAATAATGCTTAAGCAATTTTATACGCGGAGCTCGAGGGAAACATATCCTGATTTTAATTAAAGCCAAACGAAACATAGCAAATGGGGTATTATTAGAATCGGCATTTTAACGGCCAGCCAGCGCTCTTCCGGACTTTGTCATCAGGGCCATCCAGCCACTTCAGGAATTAGAACGAGAACCAGCCAGCGCTCTTCCGGACTTTTTCATCAGGACCATCCAGCCACTCCTGCCCCGACAGCAGCCCACGTCGCGGCCCCCGCTGGCGACGGATTACCCGTCCCCGGACTCCCCTAGCGGAAGCCCGATCCCGTGCCCCAACAACGCCCCGCTCCAGCCCCCGTCCCCGAGAGGGTTACACGCGCCGCCGACGCCCCAGGAGAACCTCGCCGCCCCGCTCGACGTCCCACCCAGAGCGCCGCCAGCGCCCACAACGAGCCGTGCCCCACCCCGCTTCCCGGGAGGATCTAACCGCGTCCAGGCCGCGTTCCCCGCCTCCGAAAACCGGGAAAGGCCGCCCCATCACCTCCCGCGCCACCGGCGCCCGAGTCTAGACGACTGTTTTTTACATATTTCTTTTCTTGTTTTTTTCCTCTTGTATATATATAGTAGTAAGTTGGTTTTTGTTTGTATGTATTAGCTGGTCATTAGCAATAAACGTATTATAAGTTTACACCAATTATTTAGCAGCATCGACAAGGGTAACGCCTACACCCTTCCTTCCGCTGACGCCATTGTAGAACCTACCGCTGAGCATAGACCGAGGCGTGTTAACTTTTTTAGTATTATTGGATCAGCACAAGGCATTCGATGTTGTTACTCTTGAATTATTGCTAGCGAAATTGAAATATATAGACATAGATGTTGTAGCGTCGGCGTGGTTTCGCAGTTACTTAATCAATAGATCCCATACAGTAAAAGTTAATCAAATTTTGTCAGATTTTAAGGATACCACCAGTGGTGTACCGCAGGGAAGTATCCTAGAGCTTACTTTGTTTTCTGTGTACACCTTAGATCTACCAAAAGTAATCAAACACTGTAAAATTCACATGTATGCAGACGACCTGCAAATATATATATCTACTAAATTGCCAAATATTTCGGAAGCAATTTCAAACATTAACGAAGATTTGAAAAATCTGTCTATTTGGTTTAAACATAATGGTTTATGCTTAAATGCTAATAAATCACATGCACTATGTTATAGACTCTAATAGATTAACAGCAGAATTTGCAACGAACAATTATAATATTGTAGTGGACGACGCAATAATCAAGTGGAGCGATCATGCAAAAAATTTAGGCATCACGATAGATAACCGATTAGCTTTTGATCTTCACGTAAAACACCTTCATCAAGTGGTTTTCTTGAAGTTACGTAGTCTGTATACGTTCAAATATGAGTTGAATGATAAAACTAAATTAATGTTAGTTAAGTCGTTAATCTATCCCTACCTGGATTACTGTACCTCAGTCTACTTTCGTATGTTGACCGATTATAACAAAACTAAGCTACAAAGAGCAAAAAATGCAAGTATTCGATATATTTGTAATGTTCAGTACGGACAGTAGCATATAACTCCTTTGAAATCACTTTGCGAATTCAATGTAAAAAAGCGTAATACCTCCCTATACAGCATGTTTTTATACAAATTGTAACAGAACAGAACACCAAAATATTTGTAAGATCTACTTACAAAGAGATCTGATATTCACAATATAAATATAAGAACTGACAATTTTACCATACCACAACATCATTCCTCTAAGTTTGAAGGATGTTTTTCGTATATAGCATCTTCATTGCTGAACTTCTTGTATAACTTTCTTGGCGAGGGTTAGTACTGTTTTAAAAACAAATTAAGAACACTAATTTTAAAAGGATGAGAAACTACGAGTATATTATGTGCACTCTACATTATCTTTATTATATGTATATTTTTTTCCTTATTACATTTTTGTTTTTCTTTTTCGACAGTATTGTTTATAGTTAAGTATTATGTTAATGTGCTTTGCACCACATGTAATATAATTTAATATTGGGGGAGTGGAAGACTGGCTATGCCGAACTTTTACCATTTGTGTACCATTATGTGTATGCAATAAACTGATTTATTATTATTATTATTATTATATCCTTTAAGTTTGCATAGCCAATGACTAGATTTTAGGGGAAAACTAAGGTGAGTTAGATCGCTAGGGCTAACGTTAGTAAATAAGGTATATAAAGGCTAACGTCAAAATGACCGTAACAGGTTTACTGTCCATGTTAACTCAAAATTTGTGACAACTATACGATCACAAGTAAAGGATAGGAAAAAATTGCTCTTATACGTAATGAGTAGAGACAATAAACTATTACTGAACGCTGTTAGTTTGAAGTTGTACCAAAACCGCGCGGATATCGAGGGTAGATAAAGTGGTAAAACCAAAACGTGACCTTATGTTATCCAAGAGCTTAGTACGGACAGCAGCGCTGTGGTCTTAAATACTGCTCAGGCAGGAGGCTTCTTCAGGTTCTTAAGACAGACGTGGAGCACTTTGTGAGTTTACTTGAAATAACGGTTTAGTCAGTTATTACTGCACAAAGTCGGGAGGTGAAGAATGGCAGTAAAATACAGCAAGTAATTGCAAGAACGGAGGCTTTCACGGCCATTGTTATTAAATAAAATACTACTTTCGGGATTGGACCGTGTCGTTATTGAGGTCGAAGAACTCAACGTTTCGCCCACTTTCGTAAGGGATCCTTTTTGCTTTTCCTTCTGATGAAGCCCTTTACGAAAGTGGACGAAACGTTGAGTTCTTCGACTTCAATAATGATACTGTCCAATCCCGGAAGTAGTTTTTTACCTAATTGCAAGAACGTCGGCTAGAAAGGAGAAGGATTCACTCTTAGATTAAGGTAAATACGTCATAAGATGATTTCGGAGACTTTAACGGCCATTGTCATTAAGTAAAAAACGACTTCCGGGATTGCACGGTGTCATTATTGAGGTCGAAGAACTTAACGTTTCGCCCAGAAGAGAGGGGAAAGCCTTCGTCCCGATTGAAATTGTTAGGGTGTTTGTAAATCTCAATAGCTTCGCGGATCTTTCTGCTAAGGAAGAATGGGGATTTGCAGATGATGGAAGTTTCATCAAAAAGGATCTTATGGCCGGTATCACGCTTGCGTTCGGCGATGGCTGATGATAAAACGAGACCCGACTTCAGACAGCGCTGGTGTTCAGAAATGCGAGTTTTCACTGAATGTCCTGTTTCACCAATGGATACAGCATTACAAGAGCAATTGACTCTATAAACACCTTTAGAGGAGATAGTGTTTAATTTATCTTTAAGTGAAGGAAGAACCTGCCAGATTTTTCTAGAGAGTTTAAATGCTGTTTTTATGTTTTGTTTTCGGAAAAACTTTCCAACGCGATCGGTGACTTGGTGGATGGAAAGACTATTGCTGCAGGAGGATCGGTTGTTTGAGGTTTGGTTGGCCGTGGATGAAGATGGCGATTGATAGCAGACTGTAAATCCCTAGCACGGTAACCGTTGTTCCTAAGAACTTTCCGAATGTGGTTTAATTCACCGTGGATATTATCGGGTTGGGATACGGAAACAGCCCGGTGTACAAGCAAATTGATGATTGAAAGTTTTTGTGTAGGATGATGGTGGGAATCGGCATGCAGATAGCGATCAGTGGGTTTGCGATATACAGAATGACCAAGTTTGCCACTGGGTTGGCGAGAGACGTGTACATCTAAGAAAGGAAGGGAGCCGTTACTTTCTATCTCCATGGTAAAGTTAGTGTCCAAATAATAAAGATATCGTCGACGTATCGGAACCAGACCTTGGGTTTTAATTCTGAAGATTCTACAGCTACGGTTTTGAAAGCTTTCATGAAGATATTTGCAATAACAGGTGAAAAAAAAGCCTCTCTTCCTTAAAAAAATCTGGTACGGCCATGGGTTCTCTTCTTTTACCTGTCGGGAATACGCTCTGCGCGCTCTAAAAAGCCTATGACCGAGAAGACAGCAATGTCATATTTGGCAACAGGTGGCTTGTAAAGATTCTAAATCGAGCTACAAAGTAACGACAACAAATCCATTTTGCACGTTCCAGCCAAACGTATAGCTTCACTTCTTCTTTCTTCTTCCTCTTATTATAGGCCAGTGGTCTGTTTGAACCACAAAGTGGTTCTATGAACCCTCTTTGCCCTTAGGCCGGGTAGGTGGCTAGCCCTGCCCGTCGAAATTGAAGAAGAGTTGCCTTGTTAGGGTTTAACAACTACCACAGGTGTTAGCGTGGTAGCCGGGAAGCGTACGATTTTTAAACTCTAGAGTCTGCCGGGATTCGAACCCGGGCCGGCCGCCTGAGAGGCGAGCATTTGCTCGCGAGGATATCCGCTCACCAGCTTTACGAGAAAAGTAAAAATGCTCGCACGTCGAACATCCGATGAGCAACTTCGAAATATTACACATAAGTGACAACCGAAATTAGATCTCAACGAGCAAAAGCTCGCAGTTATGATCACTTTTATGAGGGGAGAAGCACAGCTAAATCGTTACACTTCAAATACCTAACCTTCAAATGTTAAAAATCAATAAATAAGTAATTACCTTAACTAAACTCGTTAATCAGCAAATTCCTTTCAGAAGGCCTACAAAACTAAGAGACAGTGCGCACACCTCGACAAGTTTACGCAGTTAGGAGTGTCAACCATAACCAAAACTATTTTATGGTAAGCGTAGTGGAGATCATGATTCATGATTTTTATCTTCGTATAGTATTTGAGTACGTTTAGAGCAACTCAGGTAAGGCATAGCCTTAGGAATATGCCCCAACTATAGATGAACGTCAAAATATGCGCAATAAATCCCCGAATAGACGTAACCAGTGTTGAACTACCTAAAGGCGTAATCAAATTCATTATTTTGTAATTTAAGGTATATCAGCTCCTTTTAATGAAGTAAATAACTTTTATCTACTCCAGTGGGATAAGTAACGCATTACGTCACTCATTTGACACTATTTCAGTTAGGTAATGAAGCTCATTACACCACTCGGTTATGTAATGGTTTCATTACGCAACTGAGTTGTGTAATGACTTCATTACGTAACTGAAATAGTGGCAAATGAATGACATAATGACATTTGCCTACAAAAATATTTTTGAAAATGACAGATCTGACATTTCTCTTAATGCACTTTTCTCAATTTTAGGCAGTCGTAGATAAAATTTTTTACAATACATGTGTTATAATGCATCATTAATATACTTGTGTACTTACATAACTCGTGCTACGCACTCGTTTGTAAATTACACACACGTATATTAACGGTGCTGTTATCCCACTTGTATAGTAAATAACTATTATTTTATTAATTTTGACAATATATAATATGTCATGATTTATTTCTAATTAATAGTACATAACTTTGAATTACTTTATATAATGGAGTATTAAAGCGGTTTCATTTAAATTTAATTGTTCTCTAGTTTTAAGTCAATTGTGCAATTTGTTATTTGGCTCATTAGCACAGTTGCAACGGCTATTTATAATAAATCAAAACGTCGTATTTTGAACTGATAAGACTCATTTAGATTTTGCAATTTATTAATTTTGTTTGTTAAAAACGCCGACAAAAGAAATGTATACCTTGTTCATGAAAATATTCTAACAGTAGGTATTCATATAAGTAGGGTAGAAGCACCAGTAAATGAAATTAAATCAAATTAAGTTAGGAATAAAAATATCTTCACGTTTCCAATACATTAAATACATTTTCAAATAAAAAAATGTAGCTCGCTGTGGGGATTTGAACTCCGCCGCATCTGCGAAGCAGATTGTAACCACATCGACTTTTCGTTTGCGCCATCGAGACATTGGAACGAGTGCGGCGCGCGTCTCTCTTAAACAGAACGGTCTTATTGCTAAAACGTTTCGACTCTTTTGTGACATTATCCTGTATCGGTTGAGTCCTATTTTCGGCAAGTGTAAAGCCTGACCTATGTGAAAATGATTACTAATTAATACTTTAAGGTATTTAAGAGTTTACATAACCTCCAAACTTTGTGTATTGGGGGAAAAATAGAGAATTTGGATTCCTTGTTTTATACAATGAATGAACAATATCTTCATTCACCGGGTCAGGATAAGCTAACACGTGTCACAGCATTATAGACCTTAAAAACAACATCTTTAAATGTGGATTAATATTTCTAATTGGAAAATTTAGATAAATTGCCGTGTCCAGTAAATGAACCGCATTTAAAGGGCTGTCGCAGTGAGTGAACTTGCACATTTAAATATAAAATAATATGTTATAAAGGATGGTCCAACGAAAAGTAGCCACCTTACTTTCCTCTTTTCGTAAAATTTTAAAAAAATCGACCCGTCGATTTTTATTTTGACAATAAATTATTTTGCGCATATTTTCAACCCTTAACAGTACTATGAAAATCGACCGCTCCGAGCAGTTTTTTTTAATTTTACGAAAAAAGGTAAATCTTGGTTGAGCTTTTAGTGAGCTCTCCCTACTATAAGTACTGAATCTATTGGTATTTTTCTTGAATTCTTTGGCAGGTCGGAGGATGATAGAAAGAAGTATAGAAGATTCCAGTATTCTGATGATAGCCTTAAAGAAACGTTGGAAAAGGTGAAACAGAATACACTTTCGATTAGTGGTGCAAGTAGAAGTTATGGAATACCAAAAAGCACACTCTTTAACAAGTTAAAAGAGAAAGTTCCTTTAGTCCGAAAAATGGGCCACGCCCCAATTTTAACGGCGGATGAAGAAAATCTATTAGAAAATTGGATTCTTTCAAAAGCAATTCTGGGTTTTCCTATACACTCTGATGAGATAAAGGTCCCGGGTGGTGTAGCTTGAACAAGCGTTCACGTTCGATCAGCAGAGTTAAGCAATGCTCTTTCTGGTCAGAACTTGGATGGGAGTTCCATGGCTGCTTCTCTCGGCGCCTCGTGATGCGGTTGTCACGTAAATAGTTGGTCCCGGATGTCACAATAACATCATGACAGTCGTTAGTGGGGTTGGAAGTCCCCATAAAATGTACAGCGACGCCTATAATTGGCCTAACGGCTGTTGGCTGAGTACCAAAATAAATAAATAAATAAAAGACTCTGGCCAACGTGTTTTGACAGTCCAACGAGAAAATCCATTTGTGGATGACAGACCTGGCCTTAAATGGTTAAAATTATTTTTACAAAGATACCCAAAATTCGAAATACTGAAATTATATCTAAGCTTCGAGCTTCAATTACGGAAGAAGCCATTAGAGTTTGATTTCGGGAATTACATGAGTATCTGCAGGGTGAAAATTGCACAGACATACTAAATGAGCCAAGCAGGTCTGCAGACTTGTCCTAAAAGTGTCAAGGTTTTGGGTCGCAAAAATTACCGAAATTTTTACCAAATTGCAAGTGGTCCGGAACAAGCATCCATTACTGGACTTTGTACTTTCTCTGCTTCAGGCGCATGTATTCCTCCTATATCGTATACCCCCTACAAACGCATTCCGAGGGACATATCGCAGACTATTCCTGAACATTGGGGCATTGGACGTTCTGATAGCGGCTGGATGACGAGTGCAACATTTTATGAGTTCATTGTAAAAAAAATGTTTCGTGGGTAGACGAACACGAACTAAAACGGCTAATTTTGTTATTAGTGGATGGCCACAAGTCACACTTAAATATGGAATTATATAATTCTTGTGTACAAAATCAAATTATATTGTACTGCCTTTTGCCAAATGCCACCCATATACTTCAACCATGTGATGTATCGCTTTTCAAATCACTAAAAGTACAGTGGAAATTTGAGGTTCGAAATATAAACAGGAAACCACCAAGTCAATAACAAAAAATACATTTGCACCAATTTCCACGGAGCTTACGGAGAGGCGATAAAACCAGAAATAATTCGAAATGGGTTACACAGACAAAAGAATCTGAAAAAATGGAAAAGGAAAACTCGATTTTAAAAAGAAATGCCATGAGGGAAAATAAAAAGCAAGAGAAATGGGATAAGGACAAATTCAAATCACAGTTTGCAAGAATGAGGAAAACAATCAAGACTGCTGTGCTATCTGAACAGAATGGTAAACAGATCATTTGTGTATATAATTGGGCAATTTAAAATTTTATTTGTTACTGCAGGTACTCATGTAACACCGTCGGTTAACAAAAAGAAGAAAAACTGACTCAATGGAGATTGAGGCATCTAACGAATAAGGGACATAACGCAAAGGTTTGCGGGAAGTAAGCAAACTGATCACAAGAGATAGGTAAGCAGGTATATTCTGACCACGTCTAGAGATTGACTATTATTATTCTAGCATCAAGTATTATAAAACGGCTTCAAGAAAGAAGAACAAGTTAACTGCCACTATGACATCTGGCTGCATCACATCACTAGAAAATGAAAGTGGACAAATTAACATAGGTTCTTACGCAATAGTCAGATACCAAAAGAAGTACGTTCCTGGAATTGTCGTCAACATACAAGAGGATGAATACGAGGTTAAAACTAAGATCCCACTTGGCTCCAATTTATTTAAATGGCCGAATCCCGAAGATCAAATTTGGTACAACAAAAATCAGATTATTGAAGGAATTATACCACCAATTTTGAAAAAACTCGGATGCTATGAATGTCAAGAAATTGGCAAATAGAACTAATCTCAGTATCTACACGAATTATGTATTTTGCTATACTTATTATACATACCTGTATTTTGTTTGTTTTTTGTAATAAATTACATATTATTTATTGACTATTATAATATGTCCTAATTTTTTAGATAGATACTTTCTTAGTTCATTCACTAGACCAGGAGGGTTTATTTACTGGTATTGAGCGTTTATTTACTAGGAAATTTTGCATTAAATACAATTTTTATTTTGTTGCATTTCATTATAATTACTTGAAATTATGAATAAAATTTGATAATTAATTATTCGAGCATCACATAGAAATTCAGTTAACGTAAATATTTATTGTGATATAATAATTGTGATGATTCAAAAATAAGAATGCCTTAACCGTTCATTTAATGGTGCTTCTACCTTATATAATGTGAGACTTTAATGGACGAGCCTTGTTTATGGCTGTGCGAGATTGTCAACGAGGCGAATGACGTCTCTTCTATGACAGCAAAAATTATGACATAGAGTATATATTCATAATAAAATTTGATACGTTTCTGATTCGTGTTTGGCTTGTAGCATTTTTAAAATACTAATAGATAAATCGATGTTATACATTTTCAGAACATTTCCTTGTTTAACAAGAGTATTATTCAAACGCTTTTCAGTTTCCGTCGAAATATTTGGACTTTTCTTTAGATACTGACGCCCCACTCCTTTACAGGATGTACCATATGGTTTAAAAATAACCTGCATATGTTGCTTCAGCGTTATTTAAATAAAGCAAAAGTACACATAATGTATATTATTGATTACATATTTCTTTTAACACCAAATTAATTTAACCTCTTCAAATATTATTCGGGCTACGTGTCAAATGGCATTTATATATGTTATGCTAAATAAAAACGGATTACGCGCAGAAACGTTTTTAGTCACAATAACACTAGAGAACTAAATAACACTTACCATCTGCGCTTTGAGATACAATTTCCTTGACTCCCCAAACTGCGACAATTATGAATATAATAGTAGTTGCTGTTACAGCCATACTGGTATTTCAAAACTTCTCCAATTCAAAATACGGTCGGCTCCATGCGTGTCTTCTGCTATTGTGACGTGGTGATTATCAAGCGAGTCGTAATACATTTTATAGTTTCTTTTAACGACTTATAGTACAACTAAGTACCTAATTTGTTGTAAATGGGTCTCTCATTACCGAAGGTCTATTTCGAAACAAATCGTAATAGCTCAGGTTTTGCCAACCTTCGGATTACAAAATTCCTAACTCGATGGACCCATGAGAAATCAGACATGTAAGAACGTATAACTTAAGTAAAAGTTGTTGAACTATCATTAGTCTTCTCTCGTAGTTTTGAAGTGGAACTTCATATACCACTTGGTCGGAAATTGGAAATTCTGCCCATTCGTATTCATACTTCTTGCCGCTACCCACTAAAACGACTCGCTGAACAGTCAGCACCTGTCCCATTCCACAGGGATTCCATTCTTTGAGCAATGTATGTACTTGCGTTCTATATGTAGTGCGTTGTCTGCTATTATTTCTTTCTCATTTTTCACTTTGCAGTGGACTTTAACTAATGTAAGGTTTTTAGTATTATTCCGAATTCGTATCGTTGTTTATTAGCTTAGCTGCATTAAGTGTATCGATTGTTTATTTTTATTGCCCTTATTATTAGGGATATGTAGAAGACCGATAACTTTGAAGTTTGTTTATCTGTCGCATGGATCGCTCCCGTTAGTTTATAGTTGGCATCTGTTCTGCGATGGCCTAAGGTCTTTCCCATTCGAATGAATCCCATTAGACGTCGCACGCGACTGAGGGAGTCAGTAGTTCTATAGGTCCTTCAAGCTTTGCTTCTTTTCATGGCCAATGCAGCTTGTTGAAGCATTTTAATTTTATTTATGAGTTGTAGGTAAGAATAGTACCCAGAAAATATTTTTAGCGTTTAAGGTGGCCAGCGAAAGGTAGCTATTTATAATTGTGATAATGCAATGTTTTCTTTATAAGTTTTTCGAAGGCTTATCAACAAATCTGCGTTTTATCCATCAGATTAGACATTCGCTTTTTGCAAGCACCATCTAAGCTGCAGTTAGGATAAGTTTTTCTCTCTTTGATTCCTGTGCAGCTCTTTTTACTGTTCCTTGAATCCTGATACCATTTAAATGCGTTAGTTACTTTTCAACCAAATTTTGATAACTTGTATTTATCATTTTATTTTGTTCAATTGTTTTATTTCGCATCGTAGTATTTGTACTTTCTGGGTGGTTTTAAGTTTAGCGACCCAGTTTAACATATATGTGCATTTTAATTCGATTGTACCAATTAACCCCAGGTTCTTTTGGTATTGACGAATTTGGTTTAATATTTATTCGCCCAGGACGTTATTTACTCTCATATCATTTTTTATCCAACTGTACCCACCCACTTTAGCTATTAATGCTTTATTATTGTTCATCTACTACTGCTACGTTTTTTTTTATCTACCGATACTGTTCGTTTCTCTTAGAGTATAGGGTAGTGCAAGCTAGATACCGTGCACTGTAAGTTTTATTTACACTGCTAATTAGATTAGTTTTGATATTATCAAAAGCTGGTGCCTTTTTCGTAACCTATTTTATTATTATTTAATTAATAACTTTAAGAACCATCTCCTAGTCCTTAGCCATGATAATAAATCCGCAATACTTTTGAGGTAATCAGACTTAGTTAGTTTTGTTATTGTTTAATTTTATAGGATAAATAACATTATTATTCAAATAAATTGAAGTGTTGCTTATGGAACCGTAATTAAAATTGCCAACGACCTATTTTTTTTAATTACATTTATTACATCTGCTGAAACAAATGTTCAAACATAGAATTAATCGATAACACATTTGTTAATGCAGCAAAAGGAATAATGTTAAAAGTTTAAGTTCTGCAGTATAAATTAATTTAGCAGAAGCAAATTTTTATGAGTACTTTCTCTTTTTTAAGTGGGCTGTTCCCCGACTGGTTGTATGTAATATAGCATTCTTCCATTTCTTTCTATCGTGAGCTATAATTTTAATTACCAAGTAACAGTTATTCCCTGTGTCTACGATAATCTGTGTTATGTAAATTATTGCACACGTAGTCGTCCTCTAGGCTTTCCGTCTTCAGTTTTCACTTCTATTATGGTTTTCAACAGACCTTGTCGTTTAAGTATATGACCTATTTACTGAACTCTTTTTCTTGTAACTGTCTCAATATTTTTCTCTCATCTTTATTTATAGACAACCTATTTTTAATGGTAGGTCTGTAGCACCACTCTTCAAATGCTTCTAGCTTTTTTCTCTTACTCATAGAAGGTCCATGTGTAGCAACCATACGGAACTAAACTTCATACGAATGTATACATATAATTCTTTCTTATTTTTATATAAATTTTATTAGATGTCAATAGTTGTTTTTACTTCTATCATCTAAAAGATGAAAAAAGTACTGCAATCACGGAAAAATTACCTTCCAAGATTTCTTAAAATCTACACGTTTCAGGGTCCTTAGATGACGAAAAACAGGTTTTCTCAATCTCGTCTATATGTCTTTGTGTCTGTCTGTTGGCGGTATAACTCGAAAACGATTTTTTGGAGAAAGATAATATTTTGCATCTATATTAAAATTTCGGAGAAATATATACAGAGCGAGCACCTTAAACACTAAAATTTTCCTTATTCTTGCTTTAACTAAGAAATAGACAAAAGTAATAATTTAAGTAAAGAACGACTTCCGGGATTGGACCGTGTCATTATTAAATTGGAAGAACTCAACGTTTCGCCCACTTTCGTAAGGGGCTTCATCAGGAGGAAAAAGCAAAAACAGCACGGTAACTCAACGTGTTAACCATGCCAGAGGCAAAACTCTAATTTCGTCTCTGACGTGGTTGACATGTTGTGCTACCGTGCTCTTCTATCCCTTCCCTTGCAAAAAAGAGTTTCCCCTCTGGCGTGGTTGATACGTTGAGTTACCGTGCTCTTTTTACTTTTTCCTCCTGATGTAGCCCCTTACATAAGTGGGCGAAACGTTGAGTTCTTCGACTTTAATAATGACACGGTTCAATCCCGGAAGTCGTTTTTACTTAATAACAATGGCCGTAAAAGCCTCCGAAATCAAAGTAATAATTTGCACATCGCTCAGGCTTTATCATTGGCAAAAATGAGACCTAAGAGATACAGGGTAAACATTATAAATGAAAAAGAATAGTATAGCGTCTATAACGCAGCAGAAACTCGTCCAATTCAAACACGCCCGTGGCTCAGTTATTCTAGCAGCGGACAAGAAACTCGCCTCGAAATATTCGCATGGAAGCGCGGAGTTCGAATCCCAGCCGACTACATTTTTCTTATTTACAAACTGATCAAATTCGCGCGAGGGAAGTTTCGTATAAACCCCTTTACAGATATTTTGTTATAAAATGTTCTTTCTTGCTTGTTGAATTCCACTGCCAATTTTTCTTTTTCTGAGTCCGTTTGCTGTTAACTTCTTGTAATATTTCTCCACCTAAGTACAGTAGATTATTCGTTATTCCTCCTTATTCTTTTTCCGCAACACATGGTTTTTATTTTCTTCACGAATATTACGTTTAATGTAAATAGTTCGTTGTTTGTAAATTGGGTATGTTGCAAGAATCTAATGTTGCTTAATTTAACTGATTGTTAATTCTTTCATCTTAAGTGGACTTTTATGGTTTGTGAATAAATCACCAATAAAATGCTATTATAAATTACTACAAAATTCTAGGTCTAAGTTTGAATTGAATCAACTGATGCAAGCAAAAGTACCTTTCATAACATGATCAAAATTATTTGGATTTCAAAACTAAGTTTTTTATATTAACTCGATTTTTATATATGATGTTAGATTAGCTTGTAAAGATTGTTTTTTTAAGTCTAGCGCAAATAGAACGCAGCTAATCTAACAACTTTTGCATATTGTACTATATAATTACCAAAAGATTGTAGTAACCTTCATTTTTGTTTAGTCTAAATTATTTGACAAAAATTAATATACATTAAAAAAATAAAAAATTTTGACAGTGTTCCACAGGCCGCACACCGCAAAGACGGATAATAACCTTAAAATGTAGAAATTGCTACAAACAGATTCCCCTCTAATAAATTCAGAGAAATAAATCGAAATTCCATGCAAACATAGAAGTCGTAAGCAGCAGTTTACAAAAAAAAATGATCACTTATGACCGCCACTAAATCATGTGCAAAAGAGACACAAGTGGGAAGCAAATAAATATCTGCCACAATTAAATCAGTGGTGAAGAAGATGGATCTGTGTCACACACTAACCAGAACCTAAAATGCGTCCCTTAAATTTACACATAGAGAAGAAATTGTAAAAAACACTAAAACGATAGCAAGAAATGTATTTACTATAGAATCGATAACAAATTATATCCGTTTTTAATTAACCGACCAACAAGATTACCGAAAAATCACTAAATTTTACACCATAAAAGAGCTGACAACGTCCTCAAAGCCCAAAGGCTGTAGAACTGCTAAATGTGCCACCATATCTATCAGAAAAGGACGAACTTGATGAATTACAAAGATTATAATTTCCTGTATTAAAAGTTACAAGTCTGTTAAATAAAGAAAAAAAAGTTTCTCCTTTGTGCAGTATATGTCAAACGGAACTATAAAGCCAAAGATATTTTCAAATTAAGAAACTATGGCAATTGGTTGAACCTGGAAGGAAACCAACGCCGCCTCACAGTGTCATAGATGCCAGAGGCTTGGGCATACCAAAAACTATTGTCAACTTGATCCACTTTGTATCAGATATCTTGCTCACCACTTCTACCAAAGCTGTCCAAATAGATTAAATGAAGCTCCTCAGTGTATCAACTGCGGTGAATCTCACCCTTGTAACGGCCCAAATTTGCTTTTACCATTACCTTTTTAAATTATCTTGGAACGAGCGTGTTGATCACATTCGAACTAACATTTCAAGGAATATCTATGTTCTGCGTAGATTATATGGCCACGTAAATTTGAATGTGCTCTTAATAACGTATCATCCTCTGGTCGCCTCACACATGAACTATGCTGCAATTGTTTGGTAGCATTCACCCCATTCCAAACGTATTTTTAAACTACCTTCCTTACGTGGGATCACTGGGGCCGGTTATATAAATGATGTGAAAAGCAAGTTTATATCTTTGAAAATACTGACATTTCCTGCTTTATATATTTATAAATGTCTTCTTTCTGTAAAGAAAAATAACGACTTACTACTCAAAATGAAACACATGATCACCCTACGAGGTTCAACTATGCACTGAGAACTTATTTATTTTATTAGGTTGATAGCCAGTCGCAACGGCATGAATTACTATGAGCTATTTTTTAATGATCTGTGCCTGTACATAACAAGGTTGCACATGGGCCAGTTTAAAAATACTATTAAGGAACTTTGCATTAGTAAAGCTTTTTAATCGTTTACGGAATTTTTAAAATGTCATATTAGTGTTCTAACTTGATTTGATGCATTCTTGTTTGTAATTCCGCTTAAGTGAGGGCCTGGGAGCACGAGTTCGAATCCCAGCGGCTGCAATGTTTTTTTTAATTTGCAAGTTGATGCAATACATGAGATGGAAGTTCCATGGAAACCCATTTATGGATGTTTTTTTATTATTTCAGGTACTATTAATAGGAGCATTGGAATATGTCGATGAAAAAAAATAATTTGGTACACTTGGAGCATATTTTTTAAAAATAACTTATTTTGAGATTTATTTTTATATTACGTTTACCCATACGATTTTTGTTCACAATAAACTATGTGCTAGCTTAATAAACACGTTGACATGTGTTCAAATCAGGCTGTGATCAACATTCTTCTCGGAGGGACAATGGATTTGAACTCAGTTAACTAAACTTCAAGTTAAAAAGTATTACCCGTAACGGGATTCGAATTTCAGTGCCTGCGAAAGAGCCTGTTGTGCATTTATTTCATTGTTCGCCGGTAGCCCACGAGTTTCGTTTAACGTCCAATGAAACGAGCTTTTAAAAACTATTTGTTTTATTTACACACATTAAAATAGGATGGAATTCACACCAGAACTGTCTACCAGCAATGCCGAATCTGAACTAAAGTAAGTCAATTCTGATCTTCACTCGAAACCTTTGAATACAAAGAAAGCTTACATTAAAATGAGTCTGGGAGACTCGCATATCGCATATCGGATATTGATAAGTATGATCTAAATGTTTTCTCAATTAAGATAACGAATAATCTAAAACTAAGTTCAACTTAGGGCGTGGGTAACATACGGGTCAAGCAGGCCTTCGTTGTCTTAGCCACGAGGACGTTTCAAATTCCTCCGATTTAGCTGCATTTAACGTAATGCACTTATTCGTTGCTATTTTTTGTCTCGTACAACATTTATCCTGTATCTGATGGGTCTCATTTTTGACATAAAGTTTGCGCTATGTATAAATTATTACTTTTACATATTTTATTTTTTTAAGGTGTTCACCCGGTATATACTGGCCTGATTTTTTTCAGTTTCATGTTACAGAGATATAAAATGTGCATGCAAAATACCGCCTTCCTCCAACAAACAGCTGTTGAGTTATACAGACGGAATTGAGAAAACCTGTTTTTCGTCATCTAGGAACCCTGAAACGTGAAGATCTGAAAAATCTCGGGATGTGATTTTTCCGCGATTAAAGTACTTTTTTTGTCTTATAGACGAGGGAAGTAAAAATCAAAATTAACGGGTGGCTGTTCATTTTTGTTCTTATCCGAGTTTGAAAAATCTTTTCTTTTTCACGTCTGGGAAAAAACACGGTTTCTACGATACCAAAATCGTGACAGAAATAATGAATTATTCGCTAGAGGGGAGAAATTTACCTAGAGAGTTTTCATTATGACTGACACAACAATTATGTCAAATTAGAGGTTAGCAGATTAGGTTTTGCGTCAGTCTGTGTCAAAACTGATGCAAAACCTAACCTGATAACCTCGAATTTGACATAGACTTACAGTGCCACCAACTTTAAAATTTAAAAATGTCAATAAATTACGTTTTAAAAAAACAGGTTTGTGGTTTTAAATCGTCCTGCAACGCGAAAAAAATAGTTTATACAATTCGGAGAGACTGCTATTTTGCTTCAATGCATGTGACTCTCGGGCTTTGCACTCGAGTCACAAATTGCACCTCAACAAAACAACGCATTTCTCTCCCTCATTGCATAATCTACTATTCTATTCATGCGTCATTTCTGATGTGGTGTATTTCTAATCAAATACAATTAATATGAATTACCAGACACAATCCAATCTAAAAATTTAAAATTTCGTGTGGACAGAAGGGCAATATTCAATCATATTGAATGATTATTAATTATTATTGACATTTGAAATATAATGTTGCTATTTTAACAGCAAACTTTTATATATTTTGCTAAAATAACGATAATTAAGATTTAATAATGGCAGGTATACTGAAAATATTCCCAAAGATGCGACATTATTTCGAGTTTTAATTTCTTATACTGATATTTTAGGTTAGGAAAGAAATTTCGAAATGCGGTTTTCACTAGCGTGTTAGACCCTTATTTGGCTATATTTTGTTGCAATAAAAGTGATATCGTTGCATTTAATTTAAAAAAAATCTATTTTATTTGTAGTGTTGTCGCAAAACGCCCTCTAGCGGCGACACAAGCAATCTAAATCAATCCGCTCGTTGCAGCGTTGATAGCCTAAGAAAACCCCTTTTCAAGGACTCCAAGTTTAACCAAATCCGTTCAGCCATTTTGAAGCTACTGACATTTCTTTCCGAAAATGTTCGGACACCCCCCACCACTTTCCCTTAAGAGGAAAAGGAATTTATCTCAGCTTTAAAACGGTGTCCATTTTAACTATCTGTAATATAACAATATTTCTCATAAAACGGGATTTAAAATTCAAGAATGCGATTACGCCCCCTGGCGGCCATTCTAGAATCTTAAAAATAATTTCCAGCATTTTCTCTTGGTCGCTTTAGTCATAAATTTTTTTACCCCAAGTCTTTACGACAATTGCTTTTCGAGATAGGGCCGAGTGCCCTTCCTAATTGGCCTACATACAAAATTTTTCAAAAAAGAATAAAAATTCGAATAGGAGGCTGTGACTTTGTATTTGACCATAACTTTTAATTCTAAACAACTTTTACTAATACAATTTTGCTATATTTTTTAAATAAGGGGACTTTATTCTTTCACCAATTTCATATTTTTTGTCCGGACCTGTATGCTGTTTGACTTGAAACCATTGTAGGGGCATCTGATTTGGTTATCGAACGTATGCTAACTTTTGGCGGTATTTAACTTTTGGTTGTACAACTAATAAAAAAATATCCCATTTGTTGCACACTTAATGGACCACACTGTATATTGGTTTGTGATAGTTAGATGTTATTTTATAAATATATTGGCAAAAAAACGCTTTTTTTAATTTTTCATTTTCATATACATAATAGTTTCTTTACATCTTTGCCATAAGTTGTAGTTTGTCCAGATTAATTTTCATACTGGCCATTGTTGGTATCACGAATCCATAATATATATTAGCTTCCCCTTGCCGAATATCTAATGCTAAAACCAGTGACTTAGAAACGTATTCTGTCAAACACTCCACTTCATTTTTATTCAAGCAATATTGTTTAATTGACAGCTTTTCATATAAAATAAGTATTTTTATTTGCTAAAATTAATAAGTAGGTATTTGTTTGCTAAAATTTGGATTACGGATTACGTTTGAATTCCAACGTGTAATGCCTAATAATGCCAGAATATCTCAAATGATGACCTAAAGGACGTTTAAAATTATACAAAAAGTATTTACTAGTTAGAATTTTTTTTAAGAAATAAAAGTAGTGAAATGCTCTCAAAGGTATTTAATTACCCTTATTTCTTCAAGAAATATATTTCCAACTAGTAAATACTTTTTGCGTAATTTTAAACTTCCAATACGTCATCATTTGAGAATATTTAAATAATTTGAGAATATTTAAATACTCTCAAAGTATTTAAATACCCTAAAAATATTTAAATAGCCTAAAAGTATTTAAATACTTCCAAAATTGTATTTAAATACTAAATACTTTGCAAAGTATTTGCACCTACAAATACAAATACAGCGCATTAAAAAGTATTTAAATACCTAGTAATTAAATACTACAAAGTATTTAAATAAAAAACTAAAATACACCTACTGCTCAGCTCTGGTTGTGAATTCTTGTTTTACCCTTTCCTCTATTGTTAAAAACCATCAAACTAACTTCTTTTAATTTTTTAACAAGGTGCGATTTTAGCCAATATACAGGGTGTTATTAAAATGAGAGCAAATATTTTAAACAGTGATAGAGCTCACCAAAATGAACAACTTTTCTATTGATCGTTTTTCATTTAATCGCATATTTTTCCAATCATTTATCTCCCCTGAATTTGACGAACCGCTTGGTAAGCAAATCTAAGTTAAAGGTGAACGACACTAGGTATATTAAAACTGCAAAGTTCTTGTACAAAAACATGCGGTTAATAACTTACCTACCTCAATTGATAAGGTACGTTGGTGACCAGATGTGAACTAAAGGTTTTATCAGTACCTATGCAGTTTTTGTTGGCTTGCATATCAAAGAAATGTTTTTTGTGTTTTGTGCGTTTAAATTAAAATATTATTTCATAGGCGGGTATGCATTTTTAGATTAAAACTGTTTTGAAGAGTTTTATCATAGGCGGGTATGCATTTTTAGATTAAAACGGTTTGAATTTTAACTCAGTTTTGAGAGCATTTTCGAGAAAATGATAAATGGAGAAGTTGTTCCGTTTAGCGAGTTCTATTACGGGTTAAAATATATGCATTCATTTCCATAACACCCTGTATAGTAGACGTTCTATACGTTGAGCACCGATACTCAAACTTCAACTATCTCTGGATGTTTTTCATTCTCCTTGATGTATTCTGTATTGATTTTTTTCCCGAGACGACGTAGTCTAACAAATATTGATCAGTTGGATAAAACCTAAAACGAAGATTAGTTTGAGAAACAGTTTTATTACAACATTACTATAAATTGATTCAATTATTTGGAACAAGTCTCTGGATTCCATAGTATATTTTTATCTTATTCTAATCGTTATTAAACCAGTTCCTATATTCCCTTACTCACTATAACTGCTTCTTCTCCAAGATTTCTTCTTTTTATCGTCTTCTTGATGTTCGGTCGAAAATGTTGTTACTGCTTTACACTTTATTATCACCTATTTCCGGCCATCCCTCTTGCTGGTAATACGTCGGCGGTCGCATTTTCTTTTTTTTTATTATTAACGAACCTGATACACCAGCATCGATATTTTTCTTGTTTATTCTTGCTCATGATTGATCTTTAAAATACTTCAAGCTATTTCTCTAATTTATAAATCGTAACAAGATATTAATTATCCTATTTGTTTGTACTTTTTTGTCAATAGGTACTTTACTAATAAATGGTTTTAATGAAAATCATACGACAGACCTGCAATCTTTTATCTTCTACCACTTTAAGCCTTTCCTCTAGGCTGGGCGATGCATCAATTTTTCGAGTCCTTTTCCAAGCTCTATACACCAACCATCTTAGACAAATTGTATAGTCTGTCTTTATTGGCTATTTGAACCAGTTCTTGGATTAAAAATCCTTTAGCAGTGTAGCAGTAGAGTTATTACCGTTAGATGGGCCTGAAGAAAACATTATGAACAACATAGTTGAAAATATCTTAATGTTTCTAGTAAGACTAAAACAGTCAAATCAACCACTTAGTAATGTGAATTACATTAATTCGCAAAGATGCAGTCGGCAAGGTTCGAGCCTACTGTTTCAGATGCAATCTGATTTCTAGTCAGACGTCTTAACCGTTTGGCTAGGAAGACTACGTAACACACATACTTATCATTGTTGTATGATGGGGAGGGTAATCAGGTCGGTGACGATCCAGCGTGACGAACGCACGACCAATGGCTGAACGCAGTTTCATTCATTTTTATATAATATAAATGCGTAGGAGCAAAATAATATATAACATAGAAGTTCCAGGGACTCTATCTATTTATTGTATCACCTGACCTGTTCCCGTCTTTGTACTGTCAATCCTTTCTCACTGACTTCAAAAATATAATTCCGTTTCAAAATTTGGTTTGTCAAGCTTGCGTTCACCTTCCATTTAATAAAGCTGTAATTAAATTAGCAGTGCTACTGATAAAAAAGGGAATAGAATAACAGTTAACTGTTAAATCCAAAACAAACGCGTTTTTTTAATATAGAGACAGAAAATTAAATTGCCAAGTTTTTGAAAAATGCATGATCTTCAAGGATTGTTTTTACAGGGTCAGGAAACGATGTTGGAGTGGGAGATATTTCTAAAACTATAATAGTAACACAAAAATTGTTTAAATAAAGGTTGTAGGTATATAGATGGTGCACACGTATTGCTAAATATTTTTTTATTATACAAGGTGACCAGAGAATCGTGATAAACCAAACTTAGTTTGCTTAAGTAGAATGCACTATATTTAGGTACAGTCGTGTTCATTAAAGTGTTGTACAGAATTTGTGCTTTGTGAGTATAAATTAATTACACAAAGTTAAAAAGGGTGTTGTATAAAGAAAGGATTTCAAGCAAGAGTAAAATTTTGTAGAGATGTAGAAGGGAATCTTATAGGAAGCAGGCAAGAAAGTGTGAACAGATGGAAAGAATACTTTGAAAAACAATTAAATACAGGAGAAGAGAGTAGAGCAGAAGAAGGGCAAGAACAAGAAATTTCATACCAAGAGGAGAGAGACATAGAACCACCGACAGAAGAAGAAGTTGTGGATATTATAAGAAACCTCAAAAATAATAAAGCGCCGGGGGAGGACCAAGTTGCCTCGGAAATGGTAAAATACGGGGGCGATGCTATCTGCAGAGCAATGTACCAGTTAATCAATAGTATATGGGAAAAGGAAGAATTGCCAGATAAGTGGAATGTGGCTATAATCTGTCCCTTCCATAAGTCAGGAGATAAAACGGTGTGTGCAAATTACAGGGGAATAACCCTACTTAGTATAGGTTATAAGATTCTAAGCGCAACAATAATCAACAAGTTGACACCAATAATGGAAAGAGAGGTGGGAGATGAGCAGTGTGGCTTCAGAAAGGGTAGATCAACGACAGATCATATTTTCACATTAAGACAGATATTGGAGAAGAGTTATGAAAAAAACGTCACTCTGTTTTACCTCTTTATCGACTTTAGTCAAGCCTACGACACCGTAAATCGTGCGCAACTGTACAGAATACTAAAGGTACTAAACGTTCCACCAAAACTGATAAGGCTTATAAAAGTGTGCCTAAAAGATACGCTGGCAAAGGTGAGGATACAAGATATTGCCTCACAGGGGTTTAAAATTAAAGAAGGACTGCGGCAAGGAGACCCGCTATCAACAACCCTGTTGAATATGGTTTTGGAATGGGCAATCAGGCAATTAACGTTGAATCGAACGGGCTCTATCTTAAACAGGTCAATACAAATTCTCGCTTATGCCGACGATCTGGTGATCATAGCTAGAAAAAAGACAGATCTGCAAACAACGTACAGTCAACTGGAGGAAGCGATAAAAACGGCAGGTCTAAAGATAAACCATAAAAAGTCGAAATTTATGATAACGTCGAGGGCGCAATCTAAGGAACAAAACCTTATAGTAAATCAGCAAGTATTCGAGAAAGTTAAAACATTCAAGTACTTAGGTGCAACGATAACCGAACACAATCAAACAGATGAGGACATAAAAGCAAGGTTAACGGCGGGGAATAAATGTTATTATGCACTGCAACAGGTCTTTAAATTCAAAGATATATCAATTAAATCAAAAATTACGGTATATAAAACAATAGTAAGGCCGGTAGTTATGTAGGGATCGGAAACATGGACATTGAATAAAAAAGACCAGAACGCGCTTAATATTTGGGAAAGGAAAATCCTGCGTAGAATCTATGGTCCCATATTGGAAAACGGGGAATGGAGAGCTAGGTATAATTTCGAACTAAGGAATCTCCATGACCAGCCAACGATTGTGAGTGAAATAAAAAGTAAGAGAGTGGGGTGGTTGGGGCATGTGAGTAGGATGAGTGCAACAAGAGGGTGTAAGACTATCTGTGAAGGGAATTTTGAAGGGACAAGGACAAGGGGGCGTCCGCGATCACGGTGGATAAATAATGTTGAAAACGACTTAAAAGTGGCGGGTGTGAGAAACTGGAAAACAATATCAGGTGATAGAAAAATATGGAGAAAAGTAGGAGAACAAGTAAGGGAAGCCAAAGACCAGGCATAGGAGTGACTAACCTATCCTGAGAGGAAAGAAAAATAATCTGGAAGCTCATCTGAGAGGCCATGGCCCTTAACGGGCTGACAAGTGCCAAGGAGTAAGTAAGTAAGTATAAACATATACTTCGAAAATTTACATCTTGGTCTACCTACTTAATGATAAAGTGTGAGCCTGTGTTGAGTAATAACACAACCATCAATAAACTTACAACTGTTGCTGTACAACAGATTTTTGAACACGACTGTACCTACAAAATTTGTGAATTAGGTATGTTTTGAGTGAAAACTAGTTACATGTTCTAAACAATTTCTTCATTTAGACAACTGTAAAAGAACATTTACAGTATTTTTGTAACAGTAATTTATTAACAGGGCTAGATTAGAGTTTCTTGAAGCCATTTAAATCGATATTAATTAGAATTGAAAAATATTTCTCCTAAAAAGCGCCTTTCATAGAAAACGTAAAAATTATGGAAATATACTACTTTTCCGTAAATAATAAAAAATCTAAAGAAGTAATTAACATTTTATATTATATTCACCAATTATAATTCTTTAAAGTGTTCACATAAAAAAAATTAACTTTAATATTAAATCTTTGTACGTGAAATTTTGAAAAATATTTAAAAAAATGAAAAATAAATTTTTAGCTAAAGTTAAAAAAAATTTGCAGTTTTCTGGCCTTGAGATTATTTAGTTAGCTAAAAATAACACACTCTAAAAAAATCTCATTTAAATAGTACTTAATTTCCGAAAAATAGCACTTTTTGGATTTTGGCAATTTCGAAAAACTCAATTTTCTAAATAAGTAAAAATCACTCGGTATATATGATAGGGGCTAAATAGGTTTTTAAACAAGCACAAATTATTGACGTAAAAAAGTTTATTGAAAAATTAAAAATCAAAAATGTTCCCATATTATGCCGACTTTTTCACGGACACTGTATATATAAAGGAAAGTCACAACCCTGACTAAGCAACGCATGGTGGCAGGTTCAGTTTGTTACGTAGGGTAGTGCTAAGAAGGGATTTTTTTTTAAGTTCGACCCCTAAGTGGGTAAGAAGGGGTAAAATGTGTTTTCACGAGTTTCTCAATATCTCTTAGACCCGATGAGATAGCGACTTGGTGTTTACTTCCATAGATTGTCAATGCAAATACCTAGAAAATTATTTCAGGATTTTGCCCTAATCAACCCTTAAAGGTGCAAATTTGCATTCGGGGTGAATTAAAGAGTTCTTCGTATCTCCTATGTTTATTGAGTTAGAACATTCTTTTTTGGAATATATATGTATTTCTAAATCTTTTCAAATGCGTCTAAGGGTTTTTTTTAAATATTACCCCTAAAGGGGTAAAAAAGAGACTAAACTGAAAAAGGGTAGGGGGTTAAAATTATTGATTTTTTCTTATGGGTGCATTTTAGGCTAAAATGAGTTAGAAAAGGTTTCTAGAAATTTCACCCGCAAGGGGATGAAACGGGTATTCCCCTATAATCTATATGTATAAAAAATAAACTACCAACTAGAAACGCTTAACACGCTATTACTATTCCGAATTCACTTTAAACGCAATGTGTTTATTTGTCCATGTGATTAATGTCTCAGTGTTTAAATGTCTATGTCTTTAAATGTCCGTGTGATTAACTGTCCGTGCTTAAATGTTCCATGATTATGTGTCGCGTGATTAAGTGTCGGGTCACGGTAGGCAGTATAGCTCAAAAACTATTTATCAGAGCAAGACGATATTTTGCATATATATTATATATCTACCTCTCATAAAACTGGTACAATTTCATACAAATATATACAGGGTGAGCACCTTAAAAAATAAAATGTTGTTTATTTTTGGATTAATTTTAAAATAAAAGGAAGTAATAACTTTCACATAGGTCAGGCTTTACATTTGCAGAAAATAAGACTCCACCGATACAGGATAATGTTACAAGAGTAAACATGCGGGATACATTTTTTTATCTGAAAATGTATTTATTTTTAATTCAACTTAGTAATAGATACAAGTAATAATTTGTTTATGGTGCAAGCTTTATTCTTACCAGAAATGGAAGCCAATAGATACAGAATA
This sequence comes from Agriotes lineatus, assembly GCA_940337035.1. Taxonomy (NCBI): domain Eukaryota; kingdom Metazoa; phylum Arthropoda; class Insecta; order Coleoptera; family Elateridae; genus Agriotes; species Agriotes lineatus. The sequence continues at coordinate 171,645 of CALNHX010001713.1, read as the reverse complement.
CATTTTTTACAATACAAAAACGAGGCACAAATTGGCCATTACTAAATATAGCTGTGACGGAGAAATTTGAGAGGCCGCGCGGTCGGTCCTCAGTGGTTTAGATAGAAATTGTCGAGTCCCTCGCATTAAACGTTGGGGCTGCACACGCGGTCCTGCAGTTCGAATTCGACCACCGGTAACGTCTTTTTTTATTTGAAAATGTTTTTAATTTATTAGAAACGTGGAAATAGTTTTACTCCTAACTTAATTTGATTTTTAAAATTATTTAGTTTCACAATGTCGACGAGGGAAGTTCTGCGTAAAACCTTTTACAGATTTTTAATTATGTTATAGATAATGTTTAATCTTATATCTTGAACACTGTTATTATATTACATATATTTGTTATTAATTTTACTTGATTATAATCAGTTTTGTACTTGTTAGAAATCGCAGTTTAATTTTTTACTTACTGCTTTCGTGCTCAGATACCGTACTTTTTATTTAAATTTGGTGAACACACATGGAATTGCCTTTCTTCAAGCTCTGATCCTGTTTTATTAGTTGGTAAAATGAACTTTGTACCAGCTACATCCTGATTCTTTCTCGTACCGTCGTCAGCAACCCCCCAACGCTTCACACACAAACACAATTAGTTTTACACTAACTTTCTTCATTAATACAACACTTATCGGTATTATAATTCTTATTGGTACCTACATACCAGTATTTATATTAGTGGAATTGAATTTTTATATCATTTGCTCAATTTTTAAACCAGTGTCATTAAAATTGTATTTTACACACTAATGGAAATTATAATTGTTGATGAACTGCCAACACCATTGTAGCGAATAGAATTTTTGGATGATAAAACTGTGTTACTTCACTCAATATCCTTTTTGTTTACTTTATAATTAAGCTGTATGTTAATTATATTTTTAAATTTTAGTAGTAAAAATGACCTTTCAATTATTAAAAATATTATTTAGGAGATTATATAGTTTTGATTTTGACAATAAATTTAATTTATGTACGAGCTTTACTAATTAAGGAAAAATAAAAATCATAGTCGTAACATTTTTAATATTTCAAAAAATTATTGTATATCAAAGACGTTTCGCTGCTTGTGGTAGCTTCATCAGTTATATTTAAAATGTATATATAAGGAAAAGTAAATGTCTGAAAGGAAAACATGGTGTTTCAGTTCAAACAAATTTTTACATTTTGAGCATCCTGTATATCGTTAATACCTACAGTCGCTACTTGACACTTAAAAAGTAATTCACGCACAACGTGACCATTTCTTTCATTTAATTGTTTTCGGATACAGTCCAGCCTACTAAAGTTCAGCATTTTTTGCATAGAATCATAATATTTCTAAATTGCTGACATTAAATCCACACAACTTTATATTAAAATGATTAGCATTTTGACGTAAAACTTTTAAGCTAGGTACCTAAATGTAGTGCTTTTTTTAAATTTTAGTGTGCCACACTTTTTTGAGCCACCCTATATAATCAAAAATATGTTACTAATGTGCACCATCTTCGTATCTACAACTTTTATGCATGATGCTTCAAAATTTGGGATAGGAAAAATAAATACGGAGAGGCTACGCTGAAATAATGCCATTCCTTCAAAACACGGGAAGTACGTCTTAAAAAAAATCCGAAAATAATTAGGTACACACGTCACTGGTATGTAAAATAAATTGAGATAGTTGGAATTATGCAACTTTAAAGCATGACTTTGTTTCGAATTCGAGTTTCTTATCGCAAGAAAAGAAAGGCCGCAGGTGTTTTGCGATTAAGTGCGCTGTTTTAAAAATGGATTTATCAAGCAGTCTCGTGGTGTCTTTGGCCTGTACGTGTTTAATGTCATAATGTTACATGAAAGAACTTGTTTACGCTACGCATGTAGAACAAAGAATTCGACAGCAGCCGTTCATATTTACAAATGTTAAATCTCTAATTCAGGGACGATCCAGTGCTTGTGTTGAAATGAAGAAGAGCATTTCGAATATATTTTATAGAACTAAACGTGAATGTGTGCAGATAAATTATTTAATGAGAAGAATGCTTCTACGACACCGGTGAGCTATTTGATCAATAATTTTATGAAGGCGGGAAGTCATAGAGAAGACTGGTTTTTCGGGTTTCCAAATAAATATTATGCATGCAAGAAAAACATTATAAATATGGGTTATATTACCTTATATATACCATGTTAAATATTTTTTTACTATAAATTTTAGGACACCCTGTATACTAAGCAACTATGCCCCGGTTTTTTAAGAAATTTCTAGAAAATTCTAAGCAAGCTTTCTGGATAATTGCAGCCTTGTCATATTCAGCAAATTTTTCGTACAAATATCTTCAGTTCTACAGAAGCAACCGCTTAAAATTACCCACCTCTGGAATGCCGCTGTTGTACTTTTCCGAGACAAGAAAGGACCAAGAGTCCAGTAATATTAAGAACATTTTAAAGGAAACCTTAAGCCTTAAGCAAATAATATACTAGTGATTTTTTACTAAAATGTTTGTTATTAGCTCAGTAAAAATAGAAAAAAATAACTGGGCTATTAACCCTTTTCCTTGTTTCCAAAAATTATAGCGTCGGCACCCCAGAGTCGGTTACATTTGTGACAAAAAAATCAATACTATATTATTAATTTGTTTTAAGTTTCCTTTACAATTTGTTTAATATTACTGGGCTTATGGCCCTTTATTGCTTCAAAAAGCTACGATGCGACATCGGCACTGCAGAGACTTTTATACGGTTGCTTCTAGAGAACCAAGAAACATTTGTGCCAAAAATTAGAACTACTTTTTTAGGTAGATATACCGTATAATCGAAAACTTTTTTCTCTAGAGGGCTGTAAAATTGTTTTTTTAATGTATTTTGGCAGTTGGCGGTCGTGGTAGTAGAAGTCACATTGGCATTTTATGTTTGCCAGTTTAAGGTTGTCAGTAATATCATTTTAACAAACACAAAAATGTTTGTTGGATAGATAAAAATATTAGTAACAAAAACAACTCCAGCTGTTCAAAGTGGTTTCTTCCATTTTCCATAAGTAGCACCATTTTGTGTTCAGTATTAAACATTCTGTGAAAGTTAAGTGATTTTGTCAAATTGGGATAGGTTGTATTATTAAGTACCATTACTCTCCACTGCCACTGCCATTGCTCATCATTGGCAACATAAATTAAATTCTAAAAAAATCCACAGCCTTCTAGGCTAGAGGATAAAAGTTTTCGATCATTCTGTACTTGTTATACCTGGGCTGTATTAAAAATCAAAGTTGATCAGTTTCTTATTTTAAAAAATAAGACAGAAACTCGGATTCTCTTTGCAAAATCTTAAGAAAATCTCTAGTGAAAAACCTGGAGGGACGTGCGTCTTTCTTTTGGTTAAGTGTTTTGATTTTGACAATTTTAAGAAATGTAAAAGTAAAACTAAGTTCTCTCGCGCAAGTAGATTGATATCTATCAGTGTTTATAAACTGGGATAGTTCTCTTTGCTTTTGACCGAACACTGTAGACTCTTGAATGACAACACAATATTTCTCCACCCTTAGTAATATTCTGTTTTGTAGCATTCGGTTAAATTATATAGAATGAAATAAGAACCAAAAATAGCAGTTTGTATTGAGCAGAGCGACACGCATGCAAACACGACAACAGTTCGTCCATAACTAACTTGTATTTCAAACCGGAAATAATACATAGTTTACATAGTTTTTACAGATGGCGCTTGTTTTGATGTAAAGCAACACCCCCACTACATCAAAACTTACAAATTTCTTTTAAACCTAAATTACCCATAAGTTTATTGTGTTTGGTTACATTTAAACCTTTTGTTAGAATATCGGCATTCATTTCATCTGTCGGCAAATGCATCAGCTTTACATTTTTGTTTGCTACTGCTTCTCGTATAAAATGATGCCGTGTGTCGATATGCTTTGAGCGCCTATGATACACAGGATTAACAGCCAGCTTTTGTGCACTCATATTGTCGTTAAATAGTGTAATACAATTTAGCTTTCCTGTCAGTTCACATATTAAATTTCTAAAATATATAGCCTCTTTTGCAGATTCAGATATTGCCATGTATTCTGCCTCTGTACTTGATAAAGCCACTGTTTTTTGCTTACGGCTCTCCCATGATATGGCACTTCCAGATAATTTGAAAATAAAACCCGTATAAGATTTTCGATCGTTTTTATCGTTTGCCCAATCGGCATCTACAAAACCTTCCAAATCTCCATCCGATTTTTCAAATACTAATTTATAACTTTTTGTGCCTTGCAAGTACTTTAGCATCCTTTTCGCACATATCCAGTGGGATTCCGTGTAGCAGTTATTAAATTGGCTTAAGAAACTTACCGAGTAAGCTATATCTGGCCTAGTTAGTACTGCTAGATACATCAAACTACCTACTAATTGTTGGTAAGGTATATTATCCCTACAAGTTTCTACCTGCATATTAAATTCGACATTAGTTTCTAAAGGCGTAGACACAGATTTACAATTTGACATGTTAAATCGTTTTAATATTTGATTTATATAATTTTCTTGATCTAAAGTTATTACGCCTTTTTCCCAATTTCTGCTAATTTTCATTCCTAGACACTGCTTAGCTTCCCCTAAATCCTTTAACTTAAAGTGATCATTTAATTTCAACTTTAAAGATTTTGTTTCAACAATATCATTGGAAAAAACAAAAAAATCGTCGACATATAACGCTACAATTGTTACTAATTTTTCATTACTTTTTATATATACACAATGTTCCAGTTCTGATTTCCTATAACCCATTTCAACCAAAACCTGATCAACTTTATTATTCCACATTCTTGAGGATTGCTTTAGGCCGTAAATAGCTTTCTTCAGCCTACATACTTTGCCTGTAGAATTTGGGATTTCAAAACCTTCTGGCTGTTTCATATATAACACCTCATTTAAATGACCGTTCAAAAAAGCTGTCATTACATCTAAATGGATTATGATTAAATCTAACTTAACAGCTAAAGCAATTAGTAGTCTAAGTGTTGAGTGTCTGACCACCGGTGAGAAGGTTTCATCGTAGTCCACGCCTAATTTCTGAGTGTAGCCTTTTGCCACAAGTCTGGTTCTGTACCTCGCCTTACCATCACTATCCATTTTGGTTTTAAACACCCACTTACTTTGCACCACACTTGCACTTCCTGGCATATCTGTAATTTCCCACGCTTCATTTTCCTTGAAGGATTCATATTCTTCTATCATGGCTCGCCTCCATTGCTCCCCATCTGGTCTTGATAACGCCTCCTTAACTGTAACTGGATCATTATCAATTGCTACATTACCTGCCGAACTCAGATAAGTGACTTAGTCCTCAAATCTTTTTGGCTGCGGCTCCCGTTTTGACCGTCGCAATGTTTCTTCTGGCATCTGATCTTGAATTTCCTCAAATGTATGGTTACTGCTATTGCTTTCGCTTACTTCTGAATCACTTTCATCTTCTTTTTCAGCACTTTCTGATGAATCTTCCTCCAATTGTGGTTCCTTGTCGATTTCCCCCACTGAATCTAGTTCTATGACAATCTCCGTTTCTTCGTTGATGTTTTCCATGATTATAACATCTCGGCTAGAAGTGATCGTGCCATTATCAGGATTGAATACTCGATAACCCTTGGTATTCTCCCCATAGCCTACAAAAATCATTTGTTTAGATTTCCTGTGCCACTTCGTTCTATTTGCCTTCGGGATGTGGACCATCGCAGCACTTCCAAAAACTTTTACATTGCTTACATCTGGCTTTTTGCCATGCCACACTTCAAAAGGAGTTTTACTATCCAAGCCTGTTGCAACAGATCTATTTTTTAAATAAACAGCTGTATTTACAGCTTCTGCCCAAAACTTCATTTCTAGCTTGGAATCGAACAATAAGCACCTAGCCTTTTCGACGATTGAACGATTCATTCGCTCCACCAGTCCGTTTTGTTCTGGAGTGTGAGGGTTTGTCGTCTGGTGAACAATGCCATTCTTTTTGAGAAATTGCTCCATTTCTTGGCTGCAGAACTCGCCTCCATTATCTGATCGCAAGGTTTTTATTTTACATTCTTTCTGGTTCTCAACAAGACTTTTGAATTCCTTGAAACGTTCGATGACTTCAGATTTGTTTTTTAAAAAATAAACAAAGGTCATTCTGCTGTAGTCATCTTCAAAAAGAAGAAAATATTTCGAACCTCCGATTGATCGGTTCTCCATTGGTCCGCAAACATCAGTATGCACAACTTCTAGTAATCTGCTAGCCCTAGTGCCCTTATGTTTGAAAGGAAGTCTTGTTTGCTTACCTTCGCAGCACACTGTACATTTCTTCTGCATGTTCGTCTCCGCTTTAAACAATATACCTTCAACAATGCCAACCTGCATCTTCCGTAGGTCGTTATAATTAATATGTCCAAGCCTACGATGCCAAACTTCACTGCTGACGGCAGCTGAAGATGCTAAAAAACACTGATATTTTTCTTTGACATTTAATTTATATACATTGTTCAACAAATCAGCTGTAGCTACCAACACATTGTCTTTATTGTAAATTTTACAACCATTCTTTTCGAACTTCACTGTATTTCCATTCCGAATCAGCTGACTGACTGACAGAAGATTTGTTGTCAAACTGGGAACACAAACAGCATTACTTATAGTTATATCATAATTATTTTCACCTACTACTGTGACAATGTTTACATTACCCGCGCAAGATACCGATAGTTTTTGATTATTGGCAATCACAATTTCATTTAACTCAGTTTTTGTTGTTATGTTCTGTAACCAACTTTTATTAACTGTTAAGTGCACACTCGCTCCTGAATCGACGTACCAATCTTGCTTGCTGAATTGTCCACTTAAAAATACCGCACTAAAAGCATTTGAAGTTTTTGTGTCACTTTTATTTGGGCATTTGTTTTTATAGTGACCCACTTGTTTACATTTGTAGCACTTGATGATTTTGACATTGTTGACAGTTGCATTTGAACTACCTGCATTTGTAGCATTTGAACTATCCGCATTTCTTGCAGCTGTATACCTGCCTTTGTTGAACTTCCCGCCAACAAATGCATTTCCTGCATTCCTTACTGGTTCCATGTCCATCAACTTTGTTTTAATGCTGTCGGCCGTTAAATCAATTCCAGCATGTTCGATCGCCATTATCATTGGTGCATATTTTTCAGGCAAACCTGCCAATAATAACGAACCAATCCATTTGTCGTCTATTTGAAAGCCTGTGCCTTTTAATTTCTGCGCCGTTTCCATAAGCTGATTAACATACGACTCCATTGAATCACAGTCATCCAACCTGATAGATATTAACGCTCGCAACAACCCAATTCTCCTGGAAAAACCGGTGTCAGCAAACAGCTTTTGCAACTTGGTCCACATTTCCTTTGTTGTTGTCGCTTCCTTGATATGCACGTAAAGCGAGGGATCGATCGTTAAAACCAGTTTCGCCTTTGCTTTTGCGTCTTTGTTCTCGTCTTTTACGTCACCATTAACGCAACCATTTAAGTCATCCAGCACTAACATGTTCGTTACCGCGAACGCCCAATCCGCGTAATTTTCCCGGCCTTTTAGCTTCGGAACACTAGCTAACAAATTCATGGCCATATCCGCGAGTTAATTAGAACACGTGTTTAATCTGCAAAGCTTCTTTATGAACTCAATTGCCTGGGCACATAACCTATTGAGCAGAGCGACACGCATGCAAACACGACAACAGTTCGTCCATAACTAACTTTTATTTCAAACCGGAAATAATACATAGTTTACATAGTTTTTACAGATGGCGCTTGTTTTGATGTAAAGCAACAGTTTGAACTATTACTGTATCAGCATCATGATCCGCAGTTATAGTTTGTATCTCTTCATTTTGAAAAGTCTGAATTAGTTAAGAAATCAATCGTTCTTTGTCGGCAACGTTGCTTAATAATTTTTTTAGGGTCAGTAATTGGCGTATTTTGCTCAAAAATAACTTTGGGAGAAGTTCTTATTAAAATTCTCTGTCGGCGTTCAATACTTTTTCTGCTGGTAGCATTATTTCCGTAACCATCGAAAACAATTTTTCCCATAATGCCTTCTAACAAACTTTACGTATATGCTGTAAATCTCCTTAAATGTGCCCTGATTCGGAAATACAACACGATGAATTAGATTTCCGCCATCAATTACATACTCACAGTTGGCGACTTCAAATGGACGTTCTGGTACGGATTTGAAAATTTGATACAATGATGACTTTTTGGTTTTTCTCATCAGTCCTCTTTCATCAAATATAGATAAAGGCACCGCCGCAAGTTCAAATGCAAAACAATGTTTTAATTCACGCGCTGTGCGCACAGTGCAGACTATTCTTTGGAATAATTGAGTAGAATCAACTTGTATCATATTTTTATCCTTGGTTTTCGATACGGGGTTTATAAATGCTAATGGTTTAACCATGTTTTTACGCTTTAACTTAAATGTACCAAACGTGTCTCCTTCTTTTATGAGTTTATCCATAGATTGCTTCCCGATTTCTCTTGCTTTGTAACAATTAATATATTGTCAGTACAAAAGATACCACAAGGTTATCAAATTATTGGATGTAACGAAGGGTGAGTGTTGCTTCAACCAATTTACAAATAATTGACGATCTTTTTCGTCACAATTTAATAACATAAAAAGTAATAAAAATATTAACACATACCATCGAACCTTTTTTGTAGAGAATTTTGTGAAGAAACTTTTTCTATACTTATGTTTTTGCCTAACATAAAGTGTTTAAAAAATATTGTAAAAAACCAGTACGTTGTCCCTAAAGAGGGTGAGAGAGGGTTGAAGCTTACCCCTTGGGGGTGGAAGCTTTTTTGATATGTATTCCTACACACATAAGCTAACTATTCTAGAAATTTCAGCTTATTATAATTTTTGCTTCTATTCCACATAAATTTGACTAATTTCCCTGAAGATACTATTAACAAGGTACGACTTTAGTAACTATATCATAAAAATTTCTGGTATCTAGAGCACTGATAATGAAACCACAGCTCCCTGTGGATATTTTGCCGCCTTTACGATTTATTCTGGATTGACTTTTTCCCCAAGACTACTCAGTCTAACAAAAATTTATTATTTCAAGATAACCTGAAGGTATGACTCGTCTGAGAAACAAACTCATTACATTGAAGACAAGTTTTATAAATAGACTGTATCATTTGGCACAGCTATATGAAAGCACCTAATAGAGTACACTTGTTCTAATAGTTGTTAAACCAGTTCGTATATTCCCTTATCCACTGAAACAGCTTATTCTTGATTTATATCTCCAAGCCTTCTTCTTTTGGTCGCCTTCTCGATGTTCGCTCAGAAATCTTGATCTGGTGCTTTACACTCCATTAGCACCCATTTTTCGATAATTCTTCTTGGTGGTAATGCATTGGTTGATGCATCTTCATTGTTTTATTGACGAATATGATATATCAACATCGATCTTTTGCCTGATTGTTCTTGGTTTTTATTGATCTTCGAGATACCAAATCTTCTAGCTGTCTCCCTAATTCATAATTCAGTAAGGGAGAAGATTATTTATGTTATTTCACTTGTTTGCACTTTTCTGTAAAAATCTATTCTACATGTTTCTAATAAAAACTATAGGCAGACCTTAAAGCAATTCTTCTTCTAACACTTTAAGCCTTTCTTCTAGGCTGGGCGGTGCAGTTACATTTCGGATACAACCTCTCCTCTGCACTACCCATCGTAGACAAATTGTTTAGTCGTTTTTATTAGTTATTTGAATCAGTTCCCGTATTAAAATTTGGGATGGGCGATTAAAATCGATACTTTCGTAAATCTATTATTTTTTGTTGAATTTACAATTTTTTAAATCGATTTCAAAGTAAACGATTATTTGGTGAATTGATTTTTTTTGTCCGAAATCGATTTTTCGATAAATGCAAATTCCAATGCAAGAATAGACGAAAAACTGAACAAAAAACATTCCGCGGAACCTATCCGAATTTGTACGATCAAGTTTTGTCTCTCCGAGGTTTTGTGCACGATGCACCTTTTCGCTCTCGATCACGTGACCTACCAGCCCTACCACCCTACTGCAAGGAAACACGACTTGTAAATACTAAATACATGTGCGAGTAACAACACTTAGTAGTCAAGTGTTTTTTAATTCCATTATCTTGTGCTACTTTGCTACCTACTGCAATTCTGTATGAAATATAATTTTTTTTAAAATCGATTTTTTGGCTACCGATTTTTCACCAAATCGATAACAAGTTCGTTAATTTTTATCGAATTCAAATATAGATTTTTTTCTTTTGTACGCTCCAGCAGTAAAGTTTGTGTCATTGGCGTTAGATAGCGCAGAAGAATATTAATGTACAAAAAGGCTAAAACATCTTAATGTTTCTGGTAAAGCTCGCACATTCAAACGAACTGCCTGGGATGAGTGTACAGATTGCATTTGTTGTTGAGTATTGTTGTTTCTACCTTGTACTTGGCGAGTTCTACCTCGAATAATTTGTGCATGAGTGATGCCCGGTTGTATTAGGGCCTCTGTGTGTCTGTTTTTGTCTGAGCGGTGAGAAGGTTTTCTGTTGCAACTCTTTGTTTATACACCCTTTGTAGTTTGCAAGATGATTGCCATCTCCGAGAACACTCTTGACCTCACCAGTTCTCGTTTTTCGTAGGCATTGACTAGTTAAATAGTTACCTGCACATTTTACGCAGCGAGGACTTCTGTTGCAGAAGTTTTTTGTATGGCTTAGCGGTTGGCACTTCATGCACTGCGGAATTTCCTTCTTAGCTCTGGTTGGTTCAAATTTTACCAATGAGTGCAAAAGTTTGTTTATATTATATATATCCTTATTGTTTCTAGCAGGTTAAGTTCAACATAATATAAAAGTAATTGTTTCTTTGTAACTCGATCTCTAATATTTGATATATTTGTAACTACATGGTCTTGTTTTTCTATGTCCTTCTTTAGATCTGCAGAATCAGTAGAGGAGTAAATATTTCGTAGCACAACTCTGAAGCTGTGATTTTCTTTGGGTTTATACGAGTGGAATTCAGTCTTCCTCTCAGCTAGGGCTTTGATTATAGCAGTGCATTTTTCAGATGTTGCTGATAATTTTTAATTTCATTATTGTATAATACTTTCATCTCGTATTCGTTTCTGGCTATACTCTCTAAAAGTTCTAGTAGTGGTGGCAGATATTTAGCCCCAGATACAAAATTGGGGTAGTTTGGGATTCTTTTTATTTGCACGTTGGTCTGTCATTGTTATTTGCGCTTTCATTTTCTGATTTCTCATAACTGTTGGACGTTGTGCTTGATTTGTTTAGCCAGTAATTTGTAATTTTTGCTTGTTTTAGTTGAACATGGGTGTTATCTGAGCTTCTTTCCCGTTTTTTTATTTTCCACAATCTTTTTATGTGTATTTTGCGGGACTTGACCATGTGATTGTGATAAGTATGGAATTCTGTAGAATTGATTAGGTGCAGGAGATTTTGCAAATGACATTAGTTGTTGTTGGGTTGGATTTATCAGATATTGAATGTATGTGTTATTGGCTTCTTCTGCCTGCATTGGTTCAGCTTGTTGGTTATATTGAATTAATGCATTTTGAAAGTAAGCCATCAGGCTTATTTAAACTTTGAATAGTATTACTATTTATTAATAGATAGGTAACAATAGTACTATCTAAGAGCGATTGACCCGAAGGTCACTTTCTTGTATCGCCTGAATTCCCAGAGCACTAGCGATAGAACTTTACACTCCAAGAACTCAAAAAAAACCTAATTCTGTTCGCAAAATTTGATTTATCAATAATAATTTCACTTTTTATTCTAATAAAACTGTAATGACATTTATCTTCATCGGTGTTGTTATCAGAGCTGGGCAAAATACTTTTAAAAAGTATTTAACTGCTAAATACTAAATACTTTTTGAAAATTGAATGTATTTAAATATTAAATACTTTTTTTGATCAAAAGGTAGTTAAATAATAAATACCTATAGTATTTAAATACTTTTGATTGTTAAATACTTTTCTAAACGTATTTAAATACGTTAAAAGTATTTCAATATTTCTTAAGTATTTGAATATTTTAAAAAATATTTAAAATACTTCTTAAGTATTTAGATATCCCTAAAATGTAAAAAGACTTGCAAAATATTTAAATAGTAACACAACATGTGTATACCAGTTAAACAATTTTTCAAGATTAACTTTAAAATTCTAAATTTCTTTTTATTCGAATATTAAGCCAAATAGTAAAGGTGGAATAGCTTAAGCTATTGTACATAAATTATTAAAAACTCCAAAGGAAACAATATATTGGTTTGTGGTGTTTTATGGATATTTCGGCAAAGAAAATCTTAAAATCCATAAAATATTTTATTGATAAAATTGCGTATATTGAATATGAACTACTAATAGTACTATTAAAAATAGGTATACTTACTGTAATAGTAATTTATTTTTACCACAAATCACGACACAGATACAGAGGAAACACCACTATTTGTTCCGAGTTGCCAAAAAATGGAACATCGAAATAATTGAATGGCAGGGATGCACCGTCTCCTCCACCCCGTCAAACTGGCTCAGGTTCAAAATTGCCTGGTGGATTCTGTCTCGCTCTAGCATGGGTGGTTGTTTACCTGAAGCACTACACGTGTACGCGTTTCAAGTAAAAACTTGGGATTTTGATAAACGTTAAAACTATGCAAAAAGTATTTACTAGTTAGAAATACATTTGAAGAAACAAAAAGTAGCTAAATACTCTGAAAGTATTTAAATACTCTCAAAGTACTCTGAAAGTATTTAAATATTCACAAAGTATTTAAATAATGTAAAACTATTTAAATATCCTAAAAATATTTAAATACTAGATACTTTGCAAAGTATTTGCACATAGAAATACAAATACGTCTATTAAAAGATATTTAAATACTTAGTATTTAAATACTATAAAGTATTTAAATAAAAAAAAGTATTTACAAATACAAATACTGCCCATCTCTGGTTGTTATAGACTATTAACTAAATTAATTTTAGTGTCGTTAAGAGCTTCATTACCGCACTCTTTTTATTTAAAAAATACATTGAACCAGAATTTATAGATGAAGATAAAATATTGAACAACACACGTTTGCTTATGGCACTTGACGAGACTCGTTTAATTGCCGCAAAGCTCGTTTCGTTAAGATGCTCATAATCAAACTTGAATCGTTAATATCTATAACAGTGCTAATGATGATATAGCTAATAAAACTGCTAGATCCGCAACAAAATCTTTTATATAGCTTGAATGAAAATTACATACAATTGCCGAGTGTCGGTAAAATAAGTGATTTTTAAGAATTGCAAATCTACTTCACTGGCTTGCGCCAGTTAACTCAAATTCGCTGATTAATTGATTTTGATTTAGTCATTTACGTGCACAAAATTTTCATGCAATATCTATCTGTATTGGAGTAAAAATGACAGCATTGCATTTTTTGTTAAAATAAAAAATGATTGTGCAATATACAGAGTGAAGTAACTAACTAGTTAGCAACTTCTAGGCATAGTACATAAAAATTTAAATAAAGAACTGCAAATAATAGGATATCATTATTTATATTTAATTCAAATGATGGAACACATCAATCTTGGAGAAATTTTTGTTTCGCCCCTGAAACATAAAATAAATTGAAAGAATTAACCAACTTTCAAGGATCATTTGTTGAAATTCGAGTTTCTTATCGCAAGGAAAGAAATACGGCAGGTATTGTGTAATTATGATTAAGTGCACTATTTTAAAAATAGGTTACCAATCAGTCTCATGTTGTCTTTGGTCTGTACATGTTTAACAAAATTCAAAATTAATTCTTTTATGAACATTCCTCTCGAGAATCATATGATTTTAGTTTATGATGAAATTGGGCTTGTGTTGCAAATCAATGGGAACGTTTAGAATATATTTTTTGAACATTAATGTGTGTAAATAAGTAATTTAATAAGCAGAATACTTCTGCCGGACCAGAGAGTAATTTTATCAGAAATTTAATGAACAAGGCAAGGGCAGTTATATATATAAATCTTATTCATGCATTAGAAAAATAAAAACACAAATGTAGGTTACCTTATACCATGCTAGATATTTCTTTCGACCAGAAATTTTGGAACACCCTGTATCTCAACCAACTGTGTTTTGCATTTTCAAAAAGTTTTCAGAAATTTTCATCAAGCTTTCTGGATAATTGCAGTAAGCTTTCAGATATTGCATTTTTCAGTAGCCAGTACTAGAAATTTATAAGCCTTGGCATATAAGCAAATTTTAAGGCACACCTAAAAAATGTAGTCCTGATTTTTGGCACAAATGTTGTTTATTAACTTAGAGGCAACCCTTTGAGTTTGAGGCGCCGGCGTCGTAGTTTTTTGGAGCAAGAAAGGGTAGAGGGCCCGGTAATATTAAAAACATTTTAAAAGAAACTTGAAACAAATAATGCAGTTGTGATTTTTTTTGCTAAAATGGTCTTAAGTACCCTAAAAGCAGCCCCTTAAAAGCCCTACCTCTGGGGTGCTGACTTCGTAGCTATTTGAAACAAGAAAGCGCTAGTAGCTCAATAACATTAAGGAACTAGTGAGTCACCCGAACTACGCTTCGGTTCGCTAAATTAAGAGAGATTCATTAATATAAATTTTAAAAAAAGTATGCTTCCGCCGGGAATCGAACCCGGGCCGCCCGCGTTGTAGGCGGGCATTCTACCACCAGACCAATTATGCTTGGTTGAATGAACAGCTGCTGTAATAGCATGTGAATATAGTGAATCACTCGAGGAAATAGCTGCCGCAGCACAGCCCACGCCCATAGAAGCGATTTATTAAATTAAAACCTTTTCACACTTTTTTTGAAAATAAAAACCGGCCTACGATCTAAGTCGACAAATTATCAAAATTTTAAGCCACATACAACCTAATCGGGCCAGTATCTTCGGAGGAGATGGCGAACAAACATACATACACGCAAACATACAAAGAGAGCACCGATTTTATGTTATAAGATGATGACTGGATTTGAGCCCTTTTTCTTGTTCTAAAAAATTATGGCGCCATCACCGCAGAGGCGGTTACTTTGGAAGGGTTGCCCCTAAGGTACTAGGAAACATTTTTGTGCCAAAAATCAGCTATAGTAGGTACGTCTAGAAAGTATCCGGAAAAAGTAATTCTTGTTTAGAGTTTTAAAAATAACATAGGTTTATTAAAAAGTACCTCTCTTTTATTTTATCCATGATCTACTATCCTAGCAATACGCACACAAAATGTTAGCGATCCAAGACTTTTTAAAAGGAAGTTTCATGACATTTCTTAAAACTATAAAATTCCAGATACTTTCTAGACGTACTATATATTATTTGTTTTAGATTTATTTTACAATCTGTTTAATATTATTGGGATTATTGCCATTTATTGCTTCAAGAAACGACGACGCGACGTCGGCACTACAGAGACTTGAACTATTATGCAGTTGTTCCTATAGTACTTTAAAAACATTTGTGCCAAAAATTAGACCTACATTTTTGAGGTAAATACTTTTTATGCCTGGGTTGTATTAAAAAGCAACGTTAATAATTTTCTCATTTAAAAAAATAAGACAGAAACTCAGATTCTTTTTGCAAAATCTCTCATGAAAAATCTGGTGCGAAGTGAACCTTTCTTTTGTTTAAATGTTTTGTTTTTTGACAATTTGAAGAAATACCGCAAAAACATTTTCCTCTATCTCTATGAGGTAAGCCAAAAAAGAAAAACTACGTAGATTTATACTTGTCAGTGGTTATAAACTTGGACGTTTCTCTCTGCTTTAAATCATAATTGGAACCTAATTTTTGAAACCTGGTTTTACACGCTACGTGTGAGTTACAACCGGGTGTTAAATCAAAGTAAATGTAGCCCTTCAGCAAATTATCAATGTGAGGAAGCATTGTTGAGAATTAAACTCGTGCCGTACGTGCGAATTTTTTATTAGCTTTAATTTCGCGGACACAAAAATTTCGTTTTATCTCAGTGACGATGATATTCTTTCCATTTCCTCTCTTGTTAAAAACACCTAAACAAACTTCTTTCAATGTTTTTAACATAGTGGGATTTTAGCCACTATATTCACAAGTTTCGCATACATTGAGCACTGATAACCAAACCACAACCATCTTTGGATGTTCTGCGATCTCCACGATGCATTCTGGATTGAATTTTTCTCCTAAACGGCGCAATCTAACAAAAATTGATAGGTTGATAAAACCTAAAATGAAGACTCGTTTGAGAAACAGACATTGAAGAAAGGTTTTCGAAACCGATCAAAGGAAGGATCTCATAGAGTAAATTTTAATAGTCAGTAAACCAATTTCAATATTCTTTTACCCACTGCAACGGCTTCTTCTTCATTTCTATCTCCAAGCCTTCTTCTTTTGATCGTCCCTTCTCAATGTTCGCTCGGAAATCTTTATATTACTGCTTTACACTTCATCATTACCCATTTTCCGATCATCCCTGTCGGTGTTAATGTATGGGTGGGAGCATCCTGCCTGTTTTATTGACGAACATGATTTACCAACATAGGATTTTTGCTCGATTTTTGTTGCTCTTGATTAATCTTTTAGATACCAACCCTTTTACCTATTTTCCTAATTCATAGGTCAAAAAGGGGGAAGTTTACTTATGCTATTTCACTTGGTTGTACTTTTCTGCAGGTGCTAACAATTTTTTTAAATAAAAACTAAGGCAGACCTTTACCTGCTCTTTGTTTCTAACACTTTATGCCTTTCCTCTAGGCTGGGCGGTGCATTTGCTTTTCGGGTCCAACTTCTCCTCGACACTACTCCTAGACAAATTGTTGTTCAATGTTTAGTCTGTCTTTATTAGTTATTTGGATCAGTTCCTATATTAGAATGCTCTAGCAGTAAAGTTTGTGTTATTGGCGTTAGATTGCGCTGGAGCATATTATGTACAAAATCGCTAAAAATATCTGAATGATTCTAGTAAGACTTGAAGAGTCAAATGAACCTGAGAGGTATTATGTTAATTTGCCATATAAAAAATGCAGCCGGTAAGGTTCGAGCCTACGCTTCTAGAGGAAGCCAGACGCTTTAACCGTTCTGCCAGTTATCATTGTATTATAAAAGGGAGGGTGACGTAAGGAAATAATCCCGATTGCGGACGAAGCAAGTCCCGTTCGGTGACGATTCAGCGTGACGGGCGGACCGATGGGCGAATGCAGCTTCACTCACTGTTATATACAGTGTGTCCAAGATAAGGAGGGCCAGTATGTGGATCTCGATAATTGTAAGAAATACAAATTTGGTTACATGGGAAGAAAGTAGCGCAATTAAATGACTAACAAAATGATTCCTAGAAATCCTTTATATGATTTTTCGTTTTTGAATTATCTCAGAAAAACCAAATGTTTGGATTTTCTATTTAATTTTTTCTGGGGTTAATATTATGGTTAGAGCGAAACCGACAACTTCTTTTTATGGGCGTAAAGATTACGTTATCTATTTTTCTATCCGAGGTTTCGTCTTCGACTAACCATCATCAACTTCATTTTTTTAAATACGATCCTGATTTTCTGATGCCAAATTTGTGAAGCCTTTTTTATTCTCAATTCAATAATTTGTCACACATTATGGTTTAATTACGTTTCGAGTCTAAGGGAAATCATCATCAAGCAATTTTTGGATACGGATGTGTGTCCTAGAGCATTTCATGTGTTTCAGCTTTTGCAATTTAAAAGAAAAGTAGTGAGCCACATTCAAGATATTTTATTTCTAATTTTAATTATTTTATATAGGTAAGAAAAATAATCAATGCATTAATTACTACTGAAAAGTATTTCTATTCCAAAACTAAGCGTGATTATTAAAAATTAAACACATCCAGAGTTACTTTAACTCACAAAAACGTTTCTTAAACAGCACCCTGATACTAGTGATAAATTCCTATAAACATAGCACATCTTGCAGTTTTAGAAAATATTATTTGTTTCTGATATCAGATGCATTCTATATTTTTCTTTAGAAATATATGTAATTCGCATTACTAACTGCTGTTTTTTACTGTTTCAATATTGTTAGTACCAATAAGATTTTTCAACCGCTATTCGATTTAGCAAAAGTTGTTAGTTTTTGCGCATCGGATTCTCTATTACGTTAAAACATTTTCTTCTGTAACTCCTTATTTACAAGACAGTTTAAAAAATTCAAAACTAAGTACTTTAAACTAAATAAGCTTACAACTTCTAAAATTTCAGAAATTATTCCAGTAATCGTCAAGCTTTTTTGTTAAATTAATAATAAGCAAAATAGTGACAGCTTCAAAACAAATGCCAGAATTTCTTTCTCCCATTTTATTATTTTTAGAGTTTAGTTAACTTTTAAAAATTCGAACTTAAGAAATCCTGAAACATCTACATTTATAGAAATTATCTCAAGCATCAGCTTTTTCTTAAATGAATAAGAAGCCACGGATTCGCTTGACAGAATTAGGGGTGCAATTGCTATTTCTCTTTCGCCCTGCAATTGTTTTCACAGGTTTAAGTGTAAAGTGAAAAAAATTATGACATGGATACTATACGGTTTTGTTGCAATAAACGGCGGAAGAGAGCAATAAAATAACCTTATAATGTTATAACCTTCCAAAGCGCCTCATGGATTGCAGTTGTACCCACTCCTGCTAGGACAATAGTTCGAACAACAGTTCCAATATATAAGCATTTTTTAGGTGGCAACTCTATTTTCCGCAATAATTTAGTGCCGACTTCATTTAAAATTAATAACCAAAAGGGTCGATAGACCAAAATTCTCCCACACATTCTGGCGCTTTGAGACCCATTTTGGACGGCTGTTTGTGCATGTATATTAATTGATTGATTTTCTCAAAATCTTGGTTTGAGAACAAGCAGGAGCGATTCCTAGAATATCAGCTTCTAAGTCAAATATTTTTTATTATTTACACCTTATGTAAACTCAATCCGCCGACACACAGTATATGAAGAAGGGCTGAAAATAGTATAACGGTCATTTCTACGTTAGTCTCTATTTGGGCTTTATTTACTAACATTAGTTCTAGCAATCTAACTCGGTTTGATTTTCCTAAAAGCTAGTTATTGGCTATGCAAATTTAAAGAATAACGATGATTTTAACTGCCACGAGTTGACGTTGAGGTTCGTTGCAGGTCATGCAATTGCCCTGAATTCTAGTATTATGTCTCTTCGTGTTAGGTGATAGTTCCTAGTCTGACAGAGTCATCAGAAGGACTTACGAGTTACGTGGATTAATTATCTCCAAGAACTAGATATTTACCTGACAAATTGGTTGTTTAATTTTATATGTTGAAGGTTAATGGCTGACATTTGAGTGTACTAAGTGGTGTATATTATACTACTTGTGTGAATTTCTTTGACAGTTTATTTCCGATATTACGTTGTTTAGCTTACTTGAGCGAATCAGCGTGTGATATCTAGTATGAAATAGCTTTTCAGACGTTTTCTGTGGGGCTTTTACGTATTGAATAATCTGCTTCATAAAGTTGTGCTTTTGGTTGCCATGAGGGTTAGCACGGTCGTTTAATAACTTGCATCAGCCGGTTTTGTTTTGGTTTCCAAGTAAGCCGTGAACTAACTAAAAGCAATTCACTGAATTAGTAAAAGACTTAACATCTGATCAGTTTTTTTCCCAATTTTTACTGTTGGATTAGTTAAATGGAATCTGGGAGGAACGCCTTGGAGGTGGACTTTTATGAAGATTGCGGTTTTTGTGTTTTTTTTTGTTTGTGTTTATGGGGATTTACATTTATGAATTTGGCTTTCTAGTTGCTAGATTTGGGATTCTAGATTTGGTTTGATGGATTTTCGAAATTTTGGTTTGCGAATTGAAAGAGTGAAATTTATATTTGCTGTTTTGGCCGGTTGACTTCGTTTTCTTAAGACGCTGGATTCAATAGATAAGCAACAATCTATTTTGTGCGGCGGTGATTCAAAATGTACAACAAATTTTTGAGCTCATGATATCTACATTTTTCAGTTTATAACGGTTGTACCATTTATGTATTAATACAGTAATTATTTATAGGTATTTTGTACGTACCTTGCGATTTGTGCATTTGTACGTTCAATTTTGAAACTGGTTCAATTTGAAATTTTGGCAGGGTATAACGAATTATATTATTTTCTTTAAGAATTTTAGCGGATGCAACAGGGAAGAGTTCCCAATTTTTACAATTTTTAGGGAATCTCAAATTAACTTCCGGTGCTGCAAGGTGTTTCTCGTGGCTTCTTATGGTTACGCTTAGAAGATAAATTATTGCAAAAAATCGCTCATAATCTGGTGCTACTTTAGTTCCATTAGTTTTTTGCACTCCGCTTCCGTCTGTTGAATCAGGATCAGATAGTATTTGGGAGTTAACACCTGTTGACCCCCGACACCGAAGGTATGCGTTGAATTTTTATCTTTCAAAACTTACTTTTTACTTCCCTTTACAATAAAGGAAGTATTGGATTCACCCCAAAAATTCTAAATTGAGTTTTCAACAGGTCTTCACGTTTTAGAGTCCCCTGGACCCAAAAAACATACTTTTTTTATTGGTCTGTCTGTCTGTCCGTCTGTGTGTCTCTCTGTGAACAGAATATCTCAAAAACGAAAAAAGGTATGGCATTGAAACTTCATATATAAGTTTTGTGTACTATGTAGATGCGACAGCAAGCTTTTGAAGAAAATTACATAACCGAAAGTAGGTGTTTACTCTTGTGATTTTTCAGTTTTTTTCGATTTTTTCAAAAACGGCTTTATAGATTTTTTTTAAACTTTACAGTTTTATTACAAATTAATGTGTATTGATGTGAGACAGGCAATTTTCCAGTTGAATACTTCTAAAATGGGTTTCTTTTGTTTTTTTTCTGTTTTTTATTAACTCCTATTTTAAATAGAACACCCGGTATATTATTACATTTTCGAATTCAGTTTAAAATTCTAGAGAAAATTTGTCTCTTGAGCTAACGCCTTATTTTGTACGGTTTTTCTAGAATTTGTAATTTTTGAAAATTTTTAATAAATGCTTAAAAATCTTAAATTAAATTTTTGGCTAATTACGAGTATAAGATCACTGTGAAAGGAAGTTGTGTGTGTGTATCACACCAGACTTTTTTCATAGTTTCTGTCTAAACAAACCGTTCTATATGTTTGCCTGTAGATTTAATTATTTTGAATATTTCGGATTTCATATAACGCGGTTTCTTGTTGTTAAAATAGTAAACGGTGTATTCCATTATAGCGCCACTTGGCCTCTAACGAAACTGGATTTTATGAAGCGATAACATTATTTGATGATATGTTCTAGATAGGCCTCTGCGATAAACGTTGAGTAACGCAATTTACGTTAATGTTTCAATTGTATAAGTCCAAATATGGGCTATTTATTTTAAATAACGCTTTGATACTTGAATTCACTTCTAGTCAATCTTTTATTCGACCTATCCATACCTTATGGTTTATTTAAGATCATGATTGCCCGAGAGAAACTTTTTTTGATAATAGTGCAAGAAAAATAGGTTTTGACTTAAAATTAGTACAAGCAAGAAATTTGGTAGATATGTTGCATTTATCTTTTTATCCAATATACTAAGTCGCCTAAAATCGAAGCTGTGCTACGACTGCCATACTGAAAAATGGCGGCTTATTTTTTGTCTTTTTCACATAATTTCGTAACCGATGCAGATATAAAAAACGTTTAAAATAAATGTAGACCATAATAAAACAATTTCTTTCATAATTACTTTTTCTCTAAACCATCAAAAAGCTTACGCACCTCCATAAACCGAGCGGAAAGCTGTTGAGATACGAATGTACGCTGATGAATGAATATCAAAATCAACCCGCAGATATGTCGCTGTAAGCCACTTGGAGCGAGAAATGAAAACTTCCAGTTTAGGGACCCCCGAATTAACTTTGCAGGCCTTCACTTGAGTTTATTTTTAACAGAAAACGGCAAATTTGGAAGATGTAGTTGTAATAAATCGCGACCCCCCATTGCAAATACCAGTGCTATCTGGAAAAAGCTCATGCATGTGCGCTAATAAGCGCTCCTGTATGAATAGCTTTTGTTTAGCAGTTTGTGATAATGAAGAATGACTGTGGTGTCATGCGAACAGCTCACTCATCATTTCATAATTGATTTATTCAGCGGCCATGGAAAGAAAAACCTCGTAATGGCTGTATTTCAAGCGCAGCTCTGTCGGCGGAATTACCGCCCAACAAAGGATTAAAATTACTACCTGCAGGATAACTCGTGATCATTTAGTTGGAATGAATTGGAGCTATCGTTATACACTGCCGGAATAAATTAAAGAGCGGGAGCGTTGCAGTTTTTATTACAACAGGTATACAGTGTAGTATCGACGAATGCATGCAGTTTCCTAAAGCCTGAACTGGCGGTCCATCTTGTTCTAATAACAGCTTAATGTTATCAGAGAGATTAGATTGTATGCGCATAAGTGCATCTGTACTGCCTTTGTTCCAAAAAGCCTTGCAATTTAACCTATGGTTAAAGTCGCCCAATTTAAAATTTAGAGATTTTAATTGTTCTGTAATTAACGTGTGTCTAAAGCTGAAAACAGACAGCAATCTTTTCAAACAAAGCATGACTCATTTTGGGAAATTGAAGGAAGTTCTGGCCCAGTCAAGCTAGTTTTCCCGACGCCATGAAAAACATTCAACCTATTAAAAAGCTTTCTACTATTCATCTTTGCTTTATACCAACAGTCGGTTCTCAATAATTTTCTGGATTATTCTCTGTCTTTTTGATGCCACCTTACATTGACATTCGGCGAGCAAACGATAATATAGAATGTTCCGCTCCCCTGAGTTATCGAGCACCCTTTTGGTCCATTTCTGTGTCTTAATCAGTATTATTGCGTACTCTAACAAGCACTATAATAATGAACACTCATTTCTATACTTGACTCAACAAAGATACTCGATAAAACAATCAAAATAGACTTTTGGTTATTAAAATTCATTTAAAAATGCCTACCCTAATAGACTTTGGTGATACATTGCTAGTCTACAAGATACTTTGATTATTGATAAAATTTAGAATTAAATATTACAACTGAAGGTTCTTGAGGTTGTCAATGAAGAAATTATTCAAGCAAAAATCTTTTGAAGAAATTTTTCTTTAAAAACCATTACATTCTTCTGTTGGTTTCTGTGTTGACTTTGGAGAAATATATTTTATCTTTTCTTCCATGCAAATCTTGACGTTGACAAAATAGAATTACTCCGATCAGCATTTCCTTCTGTCTCCTGATATTCAATAAAAGTTTCAATTAGTGATATTTATTTGTGCAATGACAGCACATTTACGATTTTATAAATAAACTGATTTTGGGCAAATCTATTCTATCTTTTGTTACAGAGGTGTTGACATTGATGGGAAAGTGTAAGAAAGTGTGTAGAAAATATTTCATTTACGAAGTATTGCAATAATGAATAATGTACCTGTCGATTAAAAAGAAGTAACATTTGAGAAGGTTACTTTGAATTAACTAACATTTACGGCCTGATGTAGATTTTTATTTTAGGCATATGGTATAGAAGAGAAGCGGAGGATAAAGAAAAATGAAAGAACTTGGGAGAGACCTTTATCCAACAGTGGATAGATTAACAGGTTTAGAAAGAAGAAGAAGAAGAAGAAGAAGAAGAAGAAGAATAGAAATATCACAGCAGTTTATAATTTTCCAAGCATTTTTAATACACGCTAAAGACATGCTAGTATCCCTGGGAAATGAATCATCACCCCAATTTTGTATTAGTATTAACATAATTCTAATCGAAAAGCCTTCAGACCTCAAAGATCTATCTTTTTGATATTTGCTTCACTACTATACTATTCTATTCTAAAGTAAAATATGGAAGTGGAAGTTAACATCAAATTTCAATGAAGTTAAAGCTTAAAATATTAAAACCTTAAACTTACAGTAATTTTCTGTAGGTAAGAATATGATGGTTGACAAACGCTGAAATAGTTATTTGAAAATAGCTGTTCCTAAATTTGCCACAAATTCGAAGAGAGTAATTGACCTCGTCCAGGATCGATTAAATTATTAGTATTGATTCATTTGAAAACGTCCCAGAACCAAATGGCTATTTATATATCTAGGCAGCAAAGGTATTCATTTCCTCTCGCTTGTGAATTAAACACACAAGGGAGGAAATGAACTTTTGCTCCAGTAATATACCTATATATGATTTTTTCTTCGAACGCATGATCTATTGAACGAAATTTCAAAAATCTTGTTGTAAATCATTACAGTGACTCTAGAGTTCTGTAGTGACATGTTGTCTAATTTCCAAATCAGCATAACGTTGTAAAGCTTTGGTGTGATATCCATGGTGACATAAACACAAATGCGGGAGCAAATAAATATTGGCTCCCGCCGGGAGCAAATAAAAATTGGCTCCCGCTGGTTGGAAATTGACAGTTTTGTTTCCTAAAACTAGGGCGCAAAAGCCGATTTTTTATACAGTGAGTAGAAAAATATAATTAAACCTCGTCTAAAAGACGAAGGACGATTTATAATTGTAAAAAATATCTTCCGTGATTTCTTCTTCGCGTTTTTGCCTGTCTGTCCGTCTGCTGGCGATATAGCCTAAAAACTATTTGTCGGAGAAAATGGATACTTTATGCGGATTATATGTCTAACTGGCACGAAACAGAATATACTTTCGGTCAAATATGGACTGGGTGAGCACTTAAAAAAATTAAATGTCTAATTTTGTTTTAACTGAGGACTAGATAAAAGTAATAATTTGCATTTAGCTCAGGTTTTGCCTTCGACGAAAATAGAATCCAACAGGGACAAAGTAAAAAATAATGTAAAACAATCAAGTATGGACAACGATAAGCGTGTAGAACATAATCCAGCCGCATCGCGCAGATGCGAGGTTGCGTGTGGGTTGCTGCCAAGCGTTGAAATTGCTTTGGCAGGTGTTGAAATCGCGCTAAGTTCGAATCCCACCGCCTGCAAGTTTTTTTTTCAAATTTTGCAAATTGACATAATTCCCATTACCAAGTCTTCCCTTTTATTATTTTAGAATTATTTATTTATTTATTTATAATGTACCAACAAAAGCGAGATATTCAATAAAAATTAAACAAAAATAAACCATTAACAAAAATGAACAATTGGTCGGCGACAGTACAACTAAGAAAAATAAAAAAGTAGATGTGTCTATCAAGGTATTTGATCCATTTATAGCTCATTCACTATAATCCCCGATTGTCAACGTCAAAATCCAATTAAAAACCATCCTTTATATCATGGTTAATACTTTTAAGTCAAGCTATGGGTAACTAGAAACAATTAATTAAGTTACTAATGTCAAAACAATAAATTTTAGGTTTTGGTTAAATCAAAATATTTTTTATTTCGAACTGACTTAAGCAAAAATAAATAAAAGTTGCCAGGTAACAAAAACCCAAATTTTAAAAATTACGATTTTGCGTTGTTCAACCTAGTAATAACAAAAAAACAATAGAAATTCAATAGTGTTTCCATAAAACGTCATTTTTGACAATGCGGGGCTATAGTGAATAGAGTTTATATGATTTATGGAATTGGAAGAAAAAAAAAACAAAATAAAAAATTAAATTACAGTCCACGTAAGTACATTTATACACAAATACAAACAAATATGTCCACACTATACTTACATATACACACATTTTACAGCTGTCCTAACACATCACTGACCTTTCGTTTTAATGTGGCAAGTGAATTGCAGAATATGTCAATATGACTAAAACAAACTGTTGACTGAACGAGATAATCTATGCACCGGTGAATTTAATATATAATTAGTTTT
This sequence comes from Agriotes lineatus, assembly GCA_940337035.1. Classification (NCBI taxonomy): domain Eukaryota; kingdom Metazoa; phylum Arthropoda; class Insecta; order Coleoptera; family Elateridae; genus Agriotes; species Agriotes lineatus. The sequence continues at coordinate 145,725 of CALNHX010001713.1, read as the reverse complement.
GCCAATCTATGAGTATAATAAGGAACATAAATGTTAATTTCTTTCAAAAACGATAATGAATCTAGTAAATTATATATTACTTCATTTAAACTTCTACGTTTTTCTAATTCTAAAATGCTAAACTCTTCCCGCAGGTTTTGTGATAAAACGTGTAGACGATAGATACCATATTTTTTAAAATAAAGGAATCTCAAACACTTCTTTTGAACTAGTTCTATCAAATTTATGTAAAATTTATAATGCGGGGACCAAACTACAGAGGCATATTCCAGATTACATCTGACGTACGCATTAAGCAGAGTAATGTATGTATTCAAGTTAGATTTTTTTTTTAATTTCTTAATATGAATCCAAGCAGTTTATAACTATTGTTAACAGTACATACAATATGTTTATTAAAGGAAAAATTGCTTTCAAATAAAATACCCAAATCTTTGATTTCGTGAGCTGTTGTTAGTGTGTACCATCAAGATTATAATTATTATAGTCAATTATATTACGTTTACCTAACAACAAAACATTTATCTATATTATATAATAGGTGATTGGTTTTGGCTACAGTGACTTATATGAGACAGTGGCGACAATAGAGTGTATTCTTTTTTATTGGTCACTCGAATCGGCCGCCATTAAGAGGCAAAATTTGTTGATGCTTTTGTTTGTTTATAGCAAATCGAGGTTAGAAGGTTAGGTTTTGCGTCAGTTTGTGTCAAATTCGACGTTAGCAGATTAGATTTTTCGTCAGCTTGTGTCAATACTGACGCAAAACCGAACGTAATAACCTCGAATTTGACATAGACTTACAGTGCCACCAACATATTATTATACGTTGTCTAACCATTACTAGCCCTTTAAATGAAAGGGGTAATTCGCGTTGAGTTTCTCAAAGGAAAACGGAGGTGGAAACTCAAGGCACTCGGCTAGCAGCAAGAGCGTTAACCTCGGGTCCGTTTACCTTAAGGGCCTCTGTATGGCTCCAAAAACAAAAAGTTACTGCTCTAGCTCAAATGAAATTTATTGGGCGCCACCCTGTAATTCACAGCGAATAACTTTAGGCCAGGGATCCCAAAGAAGTCATTCCTTCTGGGTGCCTCTGTGGGAAGCACAAAAAAAACCAAGACCAATAGGTATAGGTATGTGAGCTTGTTTATTTGTTAGATAAACCTTGAGCCGCTACTGACCTGGTGGCAACTAGCAACTATACACATACTCGAAAATAAATTTAATTAGGAATATCACAAACAGTGCACTCGTTTATTCTTCATTCAAGAACGTTCAATTTATCAAAGTTGTAGGCAATTGGCCGCCATTTTGTGGCAAATTGTGCCTATTGTCGCCACTATCTCTATCAAGGCATTGTAGTTTTGGCCCATTCCATATTACCCTGTTCAGATCTTCCTGAGCCGACAACAATCATTTTTACTTAAAATGGGCTTATATATTTTCAAGTCGTCAGCGTACAGTAAACCTGTAGAATGCTTGAGAAAGTTGGAAAGCTCGTTAATTAAAATTATAAATAGTAATGGCCCCAAATTAGATCCCTGTGGAACACCCGATAATGCGTTGAATGCTTTTGAGTTAACAATATTGTAAGTAACATATTGCTGCCCTTCCTTCAGATATGAGGACATTAATGATAAAAGCGACAAAGATAAACCGTAATTGGATAATTTATTGAGTAAAACATCATGATTTACTTTGTCAAATGCTTTTGAGAAGTCGGTATAGATCACATATAGCTGAGCACCGTTAGCGAGAGTATCAGAAGCATCTTGAGTAAAATTTATTAGATTAGAAACAGTTCATCGTTTTTGGACAAAACCATGCTGAACGGGTGATAAATAAGGAGCGATATACCAGAACAAATATTTATATAATATTTCTTCAAAAATGTTACTAGGAGTTGACAACAAAGCCACTGGTCTGTAATTTGCGATGGAAGAACTTTCGCACACTTTTAAATATGGGACATATTTTTTATAGTTTCCAAATTGTTGGAAACTGAGAAGTTTTAATTATCATATTAAATATCACACAGAAAGGATTGGTAAAGTATTCTGCACAAGCTTTATATATATATAGGCTGGCACTCCATCTCAACCGGCCGATTTCTTTGGTTTTAAGTGTTTTAATTATTCTAATACGTCATCCACAGTTATAGCTAGCACATGCAACCTTTCATAGTTACACTTCTCATTCTCCTCAATGTTGTATGACGATGCCACCCGGTCATACACCCCCTCAAAGTAATTAGCAAATGCGTTAGCAATATCTAAATTAGTGAAATATTGTTTCTTGTTTAATTTCATACTTTAATAGTATTTAACATTACAAGCCAGGTAAAACAGGTTTTACTGGCGATAGGATTGGGATGACTGGCGAGCCTGTCATGTCCTTGAGCCAGTAAAAATGGTTACCTGGCGTGTATTGTTGAATGTTTTATTTGTTCCTCACTTGTAAATAGTCTACAAAGAAATATTAGAAAGACGCAAACCCAACATCCCAACTACACAAGGACAACAGCAGAAAACGGTACCACCACTAACAGAGTTTCCCCCACTACAGCAAAAACACCAACAAATACCAACAATACAACATCAAAGCCTAACGCCGTGGGTACAGGATACAGGTATTTCAATGAACAAAACTGTGCAACCGGGAGCACCTTTACAATCACATCCATATCTTAACCAAACACACAACATGCAATTCATGCAAGATACAATCATAAATCAAAATAAAATCATAATAGACCTTATGAACGAGGCCAGAGAAATGAGACAGGTAATCCAAAACCTATCTAAAGAAATTACACTGTTAAGAGACAAAATCACCAGTAATGGACCAGTATAAAATTGCTACGTGGAACTCTAACGGCTTGACGCAACGTCGTCAGGAAGTAGAAGTATTCTTAAGCACAAACCAAATAGATATACTACTAATTTCTGAAGCACATTTCACTGACCGTACATATTTCAAAATTCCGGGATTTAGGATCTACGACACAAAGCATCCAAGTGGGAATGCTAGGGGAGGCACTGCAATACTTATTAAACAAAACATAAAACATTATGAAGCAACTAAATATGAAACGGACTACCTGCAAGCAACTACAGTGATGGTAACGGACTGGAGAGGTCCTCTGGCTGTGTCGGCAGTGTACTGCCCTCCAAGATATAGACCAAATAAAGATGGGTTCATTGCGTATTTCCAAACTCTAGGAACAAGGTTTATTTCTGGCGGGGATTTTAACGCAAAGCATTACCAGTGGGGCTCCCGATTGTGCACCCCTAGAGGCAGAATTCTGCAAACTGTTACAGCCGAAAGACACTACAATACCATATCAACAGGCAAACCTACCTACTGGCCGTCCGACCAGCAAAAAATACCCGATTGCATAGATATATTTATTACCAATGGTATCGCCAATACAAATATGATGGTGGATGAAAATTTTGACTTATGTTACGATCACTCGCCAGTTATCCTAACCCTGAGCTCATCTATTATACTAAAAACAAAAGCTCCGCAATTACATACACACCTTACCAATTGGGATGAGTTTAGAGAGACATTAGATAAGAACCTTTCTTTAAATGTTTCTTTAAAAAGCAACGAGGATATCGAAAATGCTGTTGAAACCCTAACTACTACCATACAAAACACGGCCTGGAATGCTACACCAACAGCACAAGCGCAACCAACCAAACGTTATCTTCCGGATGTGATCATGGATAAAATTGCTGATAAAAGAAGATTACGCAAGATATGGCAAACTAGACGCTACCCAGAAGAAAAACGTAGGTATAACAACGCCTGTAGAGAATTAAAGAAATTAATCAGCGGTTACAAAAATGAAGCCTTTACGCGCTACCTTGAAGGTCTCACTGCAACGGAGGCTACTGACTATTCCTTGTGGAAGGCCACCAAACGCCTCAAACAACCTCAACAAACAATTCCTCCGATCCGCAGGAACGATGGAAGCTGGGCCAAGAGTGACTCTGAAAAGGCAGAGGTTTTTGCAGAGCACCTAGGTAAAGTTTTCCAACCAGATGAAGCTATCTCAGCAATAGAACGAGACGAAATACAAAACCTCTTGGATGTACCCCTACAATTATCCTTGCCGATTAAATACCTCTCATATAACGAGGTCAGGAAAATGATTGAAGGCCTGAAAGACAAAAAATCACCTGGGTATGATTTGATTACGGGACGTGTCCTAAAGGAGCTACCAAATAAAGGGACCAGGCTGATAACACACATTTTTAACGCCATACTAAGAACTGGCTACTTCCCTGCACAATGGAAGATAGCCAAGATTATCCTAATCTTAAAACCAGGAAAACCAGCCTACGAAGTAACATCATACAGACCGATCAGTCTCTTGCCTATTTTAAGTAAATTATTCGAGAAGCTGTTAATGAAACGTCTAATGCCCATACTACACGAAAGAAAAATAATACCGGAACATCAGTTCGGGTTTAGAAAGCAGCATTCGACAATCGAACAGGTACATCGTGTGGTACATTACATAACTGCAGCGTTCGAAGCAAAACAATACTGCCCTGCTATCTTTATCGATGTAAGTCAAGCATTTGATAAAGTATGGCACGAGGGACTTCTTTTGAAACTAAAGCATTGCCTACCGGATACGTTTTATGTTATATTAAAATCATATCTACAAGAAAGATATTTCCTAGTCAAACACGAAGAAGAGATGACAAAACTGGCAGAGATAAAAGCGGGAGTTCCCCAAGGAAGCGTCATGGGACCCCTATTATATCTTATATTTACAGCTGACCTGCCCACTGACAACAATGCTATGTTTGCCACATTTGCCGATGATACGGCTATTTTAACCACCGATGAAAACCCAGTTAGGGCAGTACAAAAACTGCAAAACAGTTTGGATCATGCACAAGAATGGTTTAATAAATGGCACATAAAATTAAACGAAACTAAGTCTGTATATGTTCCGTTTACAAAGAGAAGAGGCATATGTCCCCCTATTGCACTAAATGGAAAGGAAATACTACCATCTGACAGTGCTAAGTACTTGGGTATTCATATAGATAAGACTCTTACATGGCGAACTCATATCTGGAAAAAGCGACTACAACTGAATTTGAAATTTAAAAGCTACTACTGGCTGCTAGGCAGAAACTCCCAGCTTAGCCTGGACAACAAATTGTTAATATATAAAGTGATCTACCCGTTTGGCTCTACGGAATCCAAATATGGGGGACAGCGTCAAATTCGAACATATGCATTCTAGAGAGATTCCAATCAAAGATATTACGGACCATCACCAACGCTCCACAGTTTATTACCAACGCTGAAATAAACATCGACCTTAAAATGAATACAATAAAAAGTGAAATAGTGCGCGTAAGTGAAAAATACTTAGAGAAATTACAAATGCATCCGAATAGTCTAGCATTAAATCTACTTGACAATAGTGAGGACAATCGCAGACTTAAGAGATATTATACCCTAGATTTACCATATAGATTTAATTAGCAATATACTTAACACTGTTAGACAGCGAACACATAATACCAAACTTCCTTCATTCTGTTATGGAAGATCTATTTTATATGTAATAGTTTAAGGCAAGCATTTCTATTGATTTAGTTAAGCAATTGAAAGTGTCATCACTGGATGATTACTTTGCATGTAATTTTTTCATCTAAAGAATTTACTTAATGCTAAGTAGCAGATTGTAAATAGTTAGTCGTTGACAATAAAAAAAAAAAAAAAAAACTTGTAAATAACTAGAAATTTATCATTTATGCAAAATGTCAAACTGACAAGCAACTAAATTAATCAATATGACAGATACTAAGGAAGACAACTCTGGCTTTGCACGCTATCATTTATCTATGAGCACGCTTGTAAAATATAACTGGCTAGCCAGTAAAAAATTTACTGGCTAGCCAGTTAAGAAACATTTTCAATGTGAATACAGTGACTTGATAAATTGATGTTTACAAGTGAGGAACAAATAAATTCCTTTTATTCGACTTTACAAAAGCCTAAAACAAATTCGGTTCATGGCTTATATTTTTTTCGGCATCCATGATATATTTTCGATATGCATCGTTCATGTCTTTTTTTAGTTTAGAACGCAAAAGAGTAAAATTTTGTTGAATGTACGGATTATTACTTTTCTTCAATTGTTTTCTTAAGCGATCTTTCTTTTTGCAGTCTTTTATAATAACCCTCGTAAACCAGTGCGGGTATTATCTCCTTCTAAAGCAAGTTTTTGGAACATATACGTCTAAAATTGAATAAAGTTTTATATAAAACGCATTCACTGTGTGATCCACATCATCCACCACACCCAAATTCCAATTCATGTCTCGTATGGCACAACACAAACTCAAAAAATCAGCCTCTTAAAATTATAACCACCACTATTACTAGCATCCTTCTGTACTTTTTTATAATCAGCAATTTTTAAATTACATAGGAGTGATGGATGATGTAAATCCTCTCGCACCAGTGACTTGTAAGCGCCAGCTCCACTTACGCTGACATTTAAATTTCAAATTACAAAATCAAGAATAGCATTATTATTATTTTCGATTGTGTTACACTGCCGCAGGTCAAAGAGCTCAAGAAAATTACGAAATAAGATACACTTTAAAGTACCGTCACCCTCCAAATGAACTCCCGCCAAGTTAAAATCCCCCATTATAACTAATTTATATTCTTTCCACAAAAATAACAAATTATTTTCTAAATTAGTGTAAAAGCACTGATAATCAGCCACAGGTGAACCAGTCGGAAAATAAACTGAACATATGTATACATTTAATTTATCTACTAAAATTGTTATCCAAATGTCTTCAGAACTATTTGTTTGCAATTTAATCATAGGCTTGCAGATATATTTATTTTTAACAGCAATCAAAACACCTCCACCTTGAGATTTACCTGTAGCTGAGCTTCTGTTCCTCCGAAAAACCTTGTAGTCAGAACTGAATAATTCTGCATTCCACACTCCGTCGTTAAGCCATGTTTCCGTTAACACTATTAAGTCGTATTGGTCCGTATTTGCTATCACATTTACTTTAAATTCTTTAGATTTAGTTTTCAAACGCAATGAAAGCAAACTTTTATACAAATAACTAACTTTGAACAAATCCATCTAACGTCAGATACAGTACTTGGCTTTATGAGTAAATCCGTTTTCAGATGCTCGGTGTTTTGCTAATACATTGTTCACGTAGTGAAGTGCTTACTTTTAAGAGAAGTAGAAAAAACATAATTTAGTGTATCACCCGTTGTAGCCAAGGTACTGAACCAAAAATCGCCATTTGTTTAAGGAAAGTTATATCGGTATAGTTCCTCTAGAAAGGGTGGAAGTTTTCAACATCGATGTGAATTAGGATTTTAAAGATTGTTCTAAGAGCTTTAATGATAAGTCCTAAATCGGAAAACAAATACACGTTAGTGCTCAGGTTTACGTATTTCAGAAGTATAATTACTAATTACAAGTGCGCTATCTGGCGCTTCAGGTTGCAAGGTTCTTTTTCAGATACTACAGTTGGTTTGGTAGTATTACGTATTATCTCACGTTCAGACGATAATAACGTGGTAAAAACCACAATCGCATGATAAATTGAGCAAACTGACCTCGTGGACACCAAGATAAAAATTTGAGGTTTTGCACAATAAACGTTTTGAAAAACGAGAGCATTCCTGCAGTCGAATCGTTTTTATTTTTGTCTTTTGTAGTGAAGAACACCTACATCACCGTATGGGTGTGGTACTTGATAACATGGCAGAATGTTATCACATCGTAACGTAACGTGTCGTAACGAATATTACGACGCCGAGGTTACGTAGTGGACTGGATGACGGCTAGTACGCAGTTTTCATTTGGCAACCGACAAAGGCGCTGCAGTAATTACTCTTATGGTGGTGGCTTGTAAATTTGATTTGTTGCGGATAACTTCTGCAGATACTGGAATGTATGTAGCAGTAAATTTTCCCTAGAAAAGGAATACGATGCAAAAGTGTACAACGGTTCTAACAAACCTATTCTCAGGTATGATCAATAAGTTGTTAAGGAAAGAAAAGTTTTCGATTCCAGAGAAGTTATAGAGCTACTTATAGTTTCTCGAGATGAAGTATAAATAAGGTATAACAATTGTTGCAGCTGCAACTATATGAGCGGTTGTTTTTTCAGATGCCCGTAGTGTTCTACTGCTCTAGACAGGTCTCATATGGTTTGGTTGTATTACCTACTATTTCCTTTTGAGCAAATAATATGGTCAAAATCAAAATCCGGCAATACATCGATCAAAGAGACCTCGCCAAATACAAGTTAAATGGTAAGTTAATTTCAAAATGTAGGGCTTGGTTCATCGTGACCAACGCACTTAACTACGATTGCTGCCCGATTGGAGACGTCAAGGAAGGTACTTGATGGCAGAACAATTGTAGAAGTATTTCCATGGAGATAAGATCAAAGCATTTAACATCGACGCAACTTCCGAGAACTGTAACGATAGCAAGTCTTAAAAGTACGTATTTAGGAAAGATTTATTTGTAGCAACTTGTAATTATATGGCCTTTGCTCTTTCATATTTTATAGTCGCCTTGATCTCTGTTCTAGAGTGATCTCATATGGTTTCTTTGTATCTCCGGTAGAGCAAATAATTTGGTCACAGACGAAATCGGGCAATGCATCGAGCAAAGTCAGCTCGATGACTACAATATAAAATTGGCAAATAACTTCCAAAATCTAAAGGTTTGCTCATTGTGACCAACGTACTCGACCACGATTGCTACTAGGTTGCGGACGTCAAAGAATGTTCTTTCTGGCAGAACAAATCGTCCATCGAGATAAGATGAAAGCGATTAACACCGACGCAACTTCCAAGAACTGTAATGATAACAAGTCTCAAAAGTATATCGTTAGGAAAGATATAATTGTAGCAACTTGGAATTATATGTGCCTTTGTTGTTTCAGATATTATAGTCATCTTATTCTCTGTTTTAAAGGGATCTAATAAGGTTTCGATTTGTCATCTATTACTATATTTTGAGCAAAAAATGAAGTCATAATCGAAATCGGGTAATGGACCGAACAACTAGAATATAAAATGGTAAGCTACTCCCAAAACGTAAAGGTTGGCTCATTGTGACCAACTATCTCAACCACGTTTACTACAAGGTTGGAAACGTCAAGGAAGGTTTTTGCTGACAGAACAAGTATAGAGGTATTGAAATTTTCGAGAACTATAACGAACACAAATTTGAAAAGTATGTATTTAACAAAGAAATAATTGTAGCAATTTGAAGTTATATGAGTTTTTGTTCTTCCAGGTGTTATAGTCATCTTGTTCTCTGTTCTAGAGGAAGCTAATATGGTTTAGATTAGTCTCCTATTATTTTATTTTGAGCGAATAATGAGGCCAAATTGAAATCGAGGTATCGTGTATCGAAATAACACGAAAGCGTTTAAAATCGACACTGATTTTGAGGACTGTAACGACAATAATTCTCAAAGAAAGGTATTTAGAAAAGATATAATTGTTGCAGCTTGGAGTTGTATGGGCATGTGTCCTTTCAGATTTGATACTCCTCCTGTTTACTGTTCTAGAGGGATCTTCTAAAGCTTTCGTGCGGTGGCTATTATTTCCTTTTCAACGAATAATGTGGTCAACATCATAATCGGGAGAAGGCTATAGCAGAGTAACCTCGACGTTATAAGATAAATTGGTAAGGAACTTCCAAAGTCTAGGGATTGTATCGTTTTGATCAACGTACTTAACCACCGTGGCTACGAGGTCGGAGAAGTCAATGAAGGGGCTTGATGACGGAACCATAATAGAGGGATCGTCCATCAAGAAAAGTTGAAAGAGTTTAACATCGACGCAAGTTTGGATAACTGTAACAATAACAGGAATCCAAATACGTACTTAAAAGTGATATAATTGTTGCAGCTTAGAATTAAATATACCCTTCTTATTTCAGAACTGATAGTCCTCCTCTTTACTGTTCTAGAGGGATTTGCTTGTGTTCGCTACTATTTCCTTTTGAACGAATAATGTAGTCAACATTATAATCGGGAGAGGGCTATAGCAGAAAGGCCTCGACGCTACAAGATAAGTTTTAGTAAGGAACTTCCAAAGTCTAGGGGTTGGATTGTTTTGATCAACGTACTTAACCACGGTAGCAACGAGGTTGGAAACATCAAGGAAGGTTCTTGATAACAGAACCATTATAGAAGTATCCTTGATCAAGAAAAGATGAAAGATTTTAACATCGACGCAAGTTTGGATAGCTGTAACGATAACAGGAATTCAAAATGGGTACTTAGAAATGATATAATTGTTACAGCCTGGAATTATATGAGCTATGTGGTTTCTGGATTAATACTCATCTTGTTCTCTGTTCTAGAGGGAGCTCATAAAGTTTGCCTGCGTTAGCTATTATTTCCTTTTGAACGAATAATGTGGTGAACATCATGATCGGGAAAGGGCTCGAGCAGAGTGACCTCGACGGCTACACAAGATAAATTGGTTAGGAAATTCCAAATTCTAAGGATCGGATCCTTTTGACCAAATTACTTAACCACGGTGGCTACGAGGTTGGAGAAATCAATGTAGGGTCTTGACTACAGAACCATAATAGACGGATCGTCCATCGGGAAAAGATAAAAGAGTTTAAATTCAACGTTTCGATAACTGTAACGATAACAGGAAGCCACAATAGGTACGTACTTAAGAAGTGATCTAACTGTTGCGGTTTGAAATTATATGGGCCCTTGTTGTTTCAGATTTCATACTCCTCCTGTTTTCTGTTCTAGAAGCACCTCATAAAACTTTATTATTTTGGCTATTATTTCCTTTTGAGCGAATAGTGTGGTTGACATCTTAATCGGGAAAGGGCTCTAGCAGCGTGACCTCGACGGCTACACAAGATAAATTGGTAAGGAAATTCCAAAGTTTAGGGGTTTGATCCTTTTGACCAACGTACTTAACCTCGTTGGCTACGAGGTAGGAGAAGTCAATGACGGGTCTTGATGACGGAACCATTATAGAGGGATCGTCCATCGCGAAAAGATCAAAGAGTTTAATTCAACGCAAGTTTCGATAACCTAACGACAACAGGAATCAAAAATAGGTATTATTTCCTTTTGAGCGAATTGTGTGTTGAACATCATAATCGGGAAAGGGCTCGCGCAGAATGACCTGGACAGCTACTCAAGATAAATTGGTAAGGAAATCCCAAAGTCTAAGAGTTGTATCCCTTTGAGCAACGTACTTAACCACGGTTGCTACGAATTTGGAGAAGTCAATGAAGCGTTTTGATGACAGAACCATAATAGAGGGACCGTCCATCGAGAAAAGATGAAAGAGTTTAACATGACGCAAGTTGCGATAACTGTAACGATAACAGGAATCCAAAATAGGTACTTAGAAGTGATATAAATGTTGCAGCTTTAAATTAAATGGACCCTTGTTGTTTCAGATTTGATATTCCTCCTCTTTACTGTTCTAGAGGGATCTCCTAAAGCTTGCTTGTGTTGGCTAGTATTTCCTTTTGAACGAATAATGTAGTCAACATCATAATCGGGAGAGGGCTATAGCAGAGTCACCTCGACGCTACAAGATAAATTGGCAAGCAACTTCCAAAGTCTAGGGGTTGGACCGTTTTGATCAACGTACTTAACCACGGTGGCTAATAGGTTGGAGACGTCAAGCAATGTTCTTGATGACAGAATCATTATAGAAGTATCCTTGGTCAAGAAAAGATGAAAGATCTTAACATCGACGCATGTTTGGATATCTGTAACGATAACAGGCATTCAAAATAGGTACTTAGAAATTATATAATTGTTGCAGCCAGGAATTATATGAGCTTTGTGGTTACTGATTTAATACTCATGTTGTTCTGTGTTCTAGAGGGAGCTCATAAAGTTTGCTTGTGTTGGCTCTTATTTCTTTTTGAATGAATAATGTTGTGAACATCATAATCGGAAGAGAGCTCTAGCAGAGTGACTTGGACGACTACACAAGATAAATTGGTAAGCAAATTCGAAGTTCTAGCGGTTGGATCGTTTTGACCAACTTACTTAACCACGGTGGCTACGAGGTTGGAGAAGTCAATGAAGGGTCTTGGTGACAGAACCATAATAGAGGGATCGTCTATCGAGAAAAGAGAAAAGAGTTTAACATCGAAGCAAGTTGCGATAACTCTAACGATAACAGGAATCCAAAATGGGTACTTAGAAGTGATATAATTGTTGCAGCTTTAAAGTAAATGGGCCCTTGTTGTTTCAGATTTGATATTCCTCCTCTTTACTGTTCTAGAGGGATCTCCTAAAGCTTGCTTGTGTTGGCTAGTATTTCCTTTTGAACGAATAATGTAGTCAACATCATAATCGGGAGAGGGCTATAGCAGAGTGACATCGACGCTACAAGATAAATTGGTAAGGAACTTCCAAAGTCTAGGGGTTGGACCGTTTTGATCAACGTACTTAACCGCGGTGGCTAATAGGTTGGAGACGTCAAGCAATATTCTTGATGACAAAACCATTATAGAAGTATCCTTGGTCAAGAAAAGATGAAAGATTTTAACATCGACGCATGTTTGGATATCTGTGACAATAACAGGAATTCAAAATAGGTACTTAAAAATAATTTAATTGTTGCTGCCTGGACTTATTTGAGCTATGTGGTTTCTGAATTAATACTCATCTTGTTCTCGGTTCTAGAGGGAGCTCATAAAGTTTGCTTGTGTTGGCTCTTATTTCTTTTTGAACGAATAATGTTGTGAACATCATAATCGGAAGAGAGCTCAAGCAGAGTGACTTCGACGGCTACACAAGATAAATTGGTAAGCAAATTCGAAGTTCTAGGGGTTGAATCGTTTTGACCAACTTACTTAACCACGGTGGCTACGAGGTTGGAGAAGTCAATGAAGGGTCTTGGTGACAGAACCATAATAGAGGGATCGTCTATCGAGAAAAGAGAAAAGAGTTTAACATCGAAGCAAGTTGCGATAACTCTAACGATAACAGGAATCCAAAATGGGTACTTAGAAGTGATATAATTGTTGCAGCTTTAAAGTAAATGGGCCCTTGTTGTTTCAGATTTGATATTCCTCCTCTTTACTGTTCTAGATGGATCTCCTAAAGCTTGCTTGTGTTGGCTAGTATATCCTTTTGAACGAATAATGTAGTCAACATCATAATCGGGAGAGGGATATAGCAGAGTGACCTCGACGCTACAAGATAAATTGGTAAAGAACTTCAAAAGTCTAGGGGTTAGACCGTTTTGATCAACGTACTTAACCACGGTGGCTAATAGGTTGGAGACGTCAAGCAATGTTCTTGATGACAGAACCATTATAGAAGTATCCTTGATAGAGAAAACATGAAAGATTTTAACATCGACGCAAGTTGCGATAACTGTAACGACAACAGGAATCCAAAATGGGTACTTAGAAGTGATATAATTGTTGCAGCTTTAAAGTAAATGGGCCCTTGTTGTTTCAGATTTGATATTCTCCCTCTTTACTGTTCAAGAGGGATCTCCTAAAGCTTGCTTGTGTTGGCTAGTATTTCCTTTTGAACGAATAATGTAGTCAACATCATAATCGGGAGAGGGCTATAGCAGAGTGACATCGTCGCTACAAGATAAATTGGTAATGAAGTTTCAAAGTCTAGGGTTTGGACCGTTTTGATCAACGTACTTAACCGCGGTGGCTAATAGGTTGGAGACGTCAAGCAATGTTCTTGATGATAGAACCATTATAGAAGTATCCTTGGTCAAGAAAAGATGAAAGATTTTAACATCGACGCATGTTTGGATATCTGTAACGATAACAGGAATTCAAAATAGGTACTTAAAAATAATATAATTGTTGCAGCCTGGACTTATTTGAGCTATGTGGTTTCTGAATTAATACTCATCTTGTTCTCGGTTCTAGAGGGAGCTCATAAAGTTTGCTTGTGTTGGCTCTTATTTCTTTTTGAACGAATAATGTTGTGAACATCATAATCGGAAGAGAGCTCAAGCAGAGTGACTTCGACGGCTACACAAGATAAATTGGTAAACAAATTCGAAGTTCTAGTGGTTGGATCGTTTTGACCAACTTACTTAACCACCGTGGCTACGAGGTTGGAGAAGTCAATGAAGGGTCTTGGTGACAGAACCATAATAGAGGGATCGTCTATCGAGAAAAGAGGAAAGAGTTTAACATCGACGCAAGTTGCGATAACTGTAACGACAACAGGAATCCAAAATGGGTACTTAGAAGTGATATAATTGTTGCAGCTTTAAAGTAAATGGGCCCTTGTTGTTTCAGATTTGATATTCTCCCTCTTTACTGTTCATGAGGGATCTCTTAAAGCTTGCTTGTGTTGGCTAGTATTTCCTTTTGAACGAATAATGTAGTCAACATCATAATCGGGAAAGGGCTATAGCAGAGTGACATCGACGCTACAAGATAAATTGGTAATGAAGTTTCAAAGTCTAGGGTTTGGACCGTTTTGATCAACGTACTTAACCGCGGTGGCTAATAGGTTGGAGACGTCAAGCAATATTCTTGATGACAGAACCATTATAGAAGTATCCTTGGTCAAGAAAAGATGAAAGATTTTAACATCGACGCATGTTTGGATATCTGTAACAATAACAGGAATTCAAAATAGGTACTTAAAAATAATATAATTGTTGCAGCCTGGACTTATTTGAGCTATGTGGTTTCTGAATTAATACTCATCTTGTTCTCGGTTCTAGAGGGAGCTCATAAAGTTTGCTTGTGTTGGCTCTTATTTCTTTTTGAACGAATAATGTTGTGAACATCATAATCGGAAGAGAGCTCAAGCAGAGTGACTTCGACGGCTACACAAGATAAATTGGTAAACAAATTCGAAGTTCTAGTGGTTGGATCGTTTTGACCAACTTACTTAACCACCGTGGCTACGAGGTTGGAGAAGTCAATGAAGGGTCTTGGTGACAGAACCATAATAGAGGGATCGTCTATCGAGAAAAGAGGAAAGAGTTTAACATCGACGCAAGTTGCGATAACTGTAACGATAACAGGAATCCAAAATGGGTACTTAGAAGTGATATAATTGTTGCAGCTTTAAAGTAAATGGGCCTTTGTTGTTTCAGATTTGATATTCCTCCTCTTTACTGTTCTAGAGGGATCTCCTAAAGCTTGCTTGTGTTGGCTAGTATTTCCTTTTGAACGAATAATGTAGTCAACATCATAATCGGGAGAGGGCTATAGCAGAGTGACATCGACGCTACAAGATAAATTGGTAAGGAACTTTCAAAGTCTAGGGGTTGGACCGTTTTGATCAACGTACTTAACCACGGTGGCTAATAGGTTGGAGACGTCAAGCAATGTTCTTGATGACAGAACCATTATAGAAGTATCCTTGGCCAAGAAAAGATGAAAGATTTTAACTTCGACGCATGTTTGGATATCTGTAACAATAACAGGAATTCAAAATAGGTACTTAAAAATAATATAATTGTTGCAGCCTGGACTTATTTGAGCTATGTGGTTTCTGAATTAATACTCATCTTGTTCTCGGTTCTAGAGGGAGCTCATAAAGTTTGCTTGTGTTTGCTCTTATTTCTATTTGAACGAATAATGTTGTGAACATCATAATCGGAAGAGAGCTCAAGCAGAGTGTCTTCGACGGCTACACAAGATAAATTGGTAAACAAATTGGAAGTTCTAAAGGTTGGATCGTTTTGACCAACTTACTTAACCACCGTGGCTACGAGGTTGGAGAAGTCAATGAAGGGTCTTGGTGACAGAACCATAATAGAGGGATCGTCTATCGAGAAAAGAGGAAAGAGTTTAACATCGACGCAAGTTGCGATAACTGTAACGATAACAGGAATCCAAAATGGGTACTTAGAAGTGATATAATTGTTGCAGCTTTAAAGTAAATGGGCCCTTGTTGTTTCAGATTTGATATTCCTCCTCTTTACTGTTCTAGAGGGATCTTCTAAAGCTCGCTTGTGTTGGCTAGTATATCCTTTTGAACAAATAATGTAGTCAACATCATAATCGGGAGAGGGCTATAGCAGAGTCACCTCGACGCTACAAGATAAATTGGTAAGGAACTTCCAAAGTCTAGGGGTTAGACCGTTTTGATCAACGTACTTAACCACGGTGGCTAATAGGTTGGAGACGTCAAGCAATGTTCTTGATGACACAACCATTATAGAAGTAACCTTGATCGAGAAAACATGAAAGATTTTAACATCGACGTAAGTTTCGATAACTGTAGTAACGATAATAGGAATTCAAATTAGGTACTTAGAAATGATATAATTTTTGCAGCCTGGACTTATTTGAGCTATGTGGTTTCTGAATTAATACTCATCTTGTTCTCGGTTCTAGAGGGAGCTCATAAAGTTTGCTTGTGTTGGCTCTTATTTCTTTTTAAACGAATAATGTTGTGAACATCATAATCGGAAGAGAGCTCAAGCAGAGTAACTTCGACGGCTACACAAGATAAATTGGTAAGCAAATTAGAAGTTCTAGGGGTTGGATCGTCTTGACCAACTTACTTAGCCACGGTGGCTACGATGTTGGAGAAGTCAATGAAGGGTCTTGGTGACAGAACCATAATAAAGGAATCGTCTATCGATAAAAGAGGAAAGAGTTTAACATCGACGCAAGTTGCGATAACTGTAACGATAACAGGAATCCAAAATGGGTACTTAGAAGTGATATAATTGTTGCAGCTTTAAAGTAAATGGGCCCTTGTTGTTTCAGATTTGATATTCCTCCTCTTTACTGTTCTAGAGGGATCTCCTAAAGCTTGCTTGTGTTGGATAGTATTTCCTTTCGAACGAATAATGTAGTCAACATCATAATCGGGAGAGGGCTATAGCAGAGTGACATCGACGCTACAAGATAAATTGGTAAGGAACTTTCAAAGTCTAGGGGTTTGATCGTTTTGATCAACGTACTTAACCACGGTGGCTAATAGGTTGGAGACGTCAAGCAATGTTCTTGATGACAGAACCATTATAGAAGTATCCTTGGTCAAGAAAAGATGAAAGATTTTAACATCGACGCATGTTTGGATATCTGTAACGATAACAGGAATTCAAAATAGGTACTTAGAAATTATATAATTGTTGCAGCCTGGACTTATTTGAGCTATTTGGTTTCTGAATTAATACTCATCTTGTTCTCGGTTCTAGAGGGAGCTCATAAAGTTTGCTTGTGTTGGCTCTTATTTCTTTTTGAACGAATAATGTTGTGAACATCATAATCGGAAGAGAGCTCAAGCAGAGTGACTTCGACGGCTACACAAGATAAATTGGTAAGCAAATTCGAAGTTCTAGGGGTTGGATCGTTTTGACCAACTTACTTAGCCACGGTGGCTACGATGTTGGAGAAGTCAATGAAGGGTCTTGGTGACAGAACCATAATAAAGGAATCGTCTATCGATAAAAGAGGAAAGAGTTTAACATCGACGCAAGTTGCGATAACTGTAACGATAACAGGAATCCAAAATGGGTACTTAGAAGTGATATAATTGTTGCAGCTTTAAAGTAAATGGGCCCTTGTTGTTTCAGATTTGATATTCCTCCTCTTTACTGTTCTAGAGGGATCTCCTAAAGCTTGCTTGTGTTGGATAGTATTTCCTTTCGAACGAATAATGTAGTCAACATCATAATCGGGAGAGGGCTATAGCAGAGTGACATCGACGCTACAAGATAAATTGGTAAGGAACTTTCAAAGTCTAAGGGTTTGACCGTTTTGATCAACGTACTTAACCACGGTGGCTAATAGGTTGGAGACGTCAAGCAATGTTCTTGATGACAGAACCATTATAGAAGTATCCTTGGTCAAGAAAAGATGAAAGATTTTAACATCGACGCATGTTTGGATATCTGTAACGATAACACGAATTCAAAATAGGTACTTAGAAATTATATAATTGTTGCAGCCTGGACTTATTTGAGCTATTTGGTTTCTGAATTAATACTCATCTTGTTCTCGGTTCTAGAGGGAGCTCATAAAGTTTGCTTATGTTGGCTCTTATTTCTTTTTGAACGTATAATGTTTTGAACATCATAATCGGAAGAGAGCTCAAATAGAGTGACTTCGACGGCTACACAAGATAAATTGGTAAGCAAATTCGAAGTTCTAGGGGTTGAATCGTTTTGACCAACTTACTTAACAACGGTGGCTACGAGGTTGGAGAAGTCAATGAAGGGTCTTGGTGACAGAACCATAATAGAGGGATCGTCTATCGAGAAAAGAGGAAAGAGTTTATCATCGACGCAAGTTGCGATAACTGTAACGATAGCAGGAATCCAAAATGGGTACTTAGAAGTGATATAATTGTTGCAGCTTTAAAGTAAATGGGCCCTTGTTGTTTCAGATTTGATATTCCTCCTCTTTACTGTTCTAGATGGATCTCCTAAAGCTTGCTTGTGTTGGCTAATATATCCTTTTGAACAAATAATGTAGTCAACATCATAATCGGGAGAGGGCTATAGCAGAGTGACCTCGACGCTATAAGATAAATTGGTAAGGAACTTCCAAAGTCTAGGGGTTAGACCGTTTTGATCAACGTACTTAACCACGGTGGCTAATAGGTTGGAGACGTCAAGCAATGTTCTTGATGACAGAACCATTATAGAAGTATCCTTGATAGAGAAAACATGAAAGATTTTAACATCGACGCAAGTTGCGATAACTGTAAGGACAACAGGAATCCAAAATGGGTACTTAGAAGTGATATAATTGTTGCAGCTTTAAAGTAAATGGGCCCTTGTTGTTTCAGATTTGATATTCTCCTTCTTTACTGTTCAAGAGGGATCTCCTAAAGCTTGCTTGTGTTGGATAGTATTTCCTTTTGAACGAATAATGTAGTCAACATCATAATCGGGAGAGGGCTATAGCAGAGTGACATCGACGCTACAAGATAAATTGGTAAGGAACTTTCAAAGTCTAGGGGTTGGACCGTTTTGATCAACGTACTTAACCACGGTGGCTAATAGGTTGGAGACGTCAAGCAATGTTCTTGATGACAGAACCATTATAGAAGTATCCTTGGTCAAGAAAAGATGAAAGATTTTAACATCGACGCATGTTTGGATATCTGTAACGATAACACGAATTCAAAATAGGTACTTAGAAATTATATAATTGTTGCAGCCTGGACTTATTTGAGCTATTTGGTTTCTGAATTAATACTCATCTTGTTCTCGGTTCTAGAGGGAGCTCATAAAGTTTGCTTATGTTGGCTCTTATTTCTTTTTGAACGTATAATGTTTTGAACATCATAATCGGAAGAGAGCTCAAATAGAGTGACTTCGACGGCTACACAAGATAAATTGGTAAGCAAATTCGAAGTTCTAGGGGTTGAATCGTTTTGACCAACTTACTTAACAACGGTGGCTACGAGGTTGGAGAAGTCAATGAAGGGTCTTGGTGACAGAACCATAATAGAGGGATCGTCTATCGAGAAAAGAGGAAAGAGTTTATCATCGACGCAAATTGCGATAACTGTAACGATAGCAGGAATCCAAAATGGGTACTTAGAAGTGATATAATTGTTGCAGCTTTAAAGTAAATGGGCCCTTGTTGTTTCAGATTTGATATTCCTCCTCTTTACTGTTCTAGATGGATCTCCTAAAGCTTGCTTGTGTTGGCTAATATATCCTTTTGAACAAATAATGTAGTCAACATCATAATCGGGAGAGGGCTATAGCAGAGTGACCTCGACGCTATAAGATAAATTGGTAAGGAACTTCCAAAGTCTAGGGGTTAGACCGTTTTGATCAACGTACTTAACCACGGTGGCTAATAGGTTGGAGACGTCAAGCAATGTTCTTGATGACAGAACCATTATAGAAGTATCCTTGATAGAGAAAACATGAAAGATTTTAACATCGACGCAAGTTGCGATAACTGTAAGGACAACAGGAATCCAAAATGGGTACTTAGAAGTGATATAATTGTTGCAGCTTTAAAGTAAATGGGCCCTTGTTGTTTCAGATTTGATATTCTCCTTCTTTACTGTTCAAGAGGGATCTCCTAAAGCTTGCTTGTGTTGGCTAGTATTTCCTTTTGAACGAATAATGTAGTCAACATCATAATCGGGAGAGGGCTATAGCAGAGTGACATCGACGCTACAAGATAAATTGGTAAGGAACTTTCAAAGTCTAGGGGTTGGACCGTTTTGATCAACGTACTTAACCACGGTGGCTAATAGGTTGGAGACGTCAAGCAATGTTCTTGATGACAGAACCATTATAGAAGTATCCTTGGCCAAGAAAAGATGAAAGATTTTAACTTCGACGCATGTTTGGATATCTGTAACAATAACAGGAATTCAAAATAGGTACTTAAAAATAATATAATTGTTGCAGCCTGGACTTATTTGAGCTATGTGGTTTCTGAATTAATACTCATCTTGTTCTCGGTTCTAGAGGGAGCTCATAAAGTTTGCTTGTGTTTGCTCTTATTTCTATTTGAACGAATAATGTTGTGAACATCATAATCGGAAGAGAGCTCAAGCAGAGTGTCTTCGACGGCTACACAAGATAAATTGGTAAACAAATTGGAAGTTCTAAAGGTTGGATCGTTTTGACCAACTTACTTAACCACCGTGGCTACGAGGTTGGAGAAGTCAATGAAGGGTCTTGGTGACAGAACCATAATAGAGGGATCGTCTATCGAGAAAAGAGGAAAGAGTTTAACATCGACGCAAGTTGCGATAACTGTAACGATAACAGGAATCCAAAATGGGTACTTAGAAGTGATATAATTGTTGCAGCTTTAAAGTAAATGGGCCCTTGTTGTTTCAGATTTGATATTCCTCCTCTTTACTGTTCTAGAGGGATCTTCTAAAGCTCGCTTGTGTTGGCTAGTATATCCTTTTGAACAAATAATGTAGTCAACATCATAATCGGGAGAGGGCTATAGCAGAGTCACCTCGACGCTACAAGATAAATTGGTAAGGAACTTCCAAAGTCTAGGGGTTAGACCGTTTTGATCAACGTACTTAACCACGGTGGCTAATAGGTTGGAGACGTCAAGCAATGTTCTTGATGACACAACCATTATAGAAGTAACCTTGATCGAGAAAACATGAAAGATTTTAACATCGACGTAAGTTTCGATAACTGTAGTAACGATAATAGGAATTCAAATTAGGTACTTAGAAATGATATAATTTTTGCAGCCTGGACTTATTTGAGCTATGTGGTTTCTGAATTAATACTCATCTTGTTCTCGGTTCTAGAGGGAGCTCATAAAGTTTGCTTGTGTTGGCTCTTATTTCTTTTTAAACGAATAATGTTGTGAACATCATAATCGGAAGAGAGCTCAAGCAGAGTAACTTCGACGGCTACACAAGATAAATTGGTAAGCAAATTAGAAGTTCTAGGGGTTGGATCGTTTTGACCAACTTACTTAGCCACGGTGGCTACGATGTTGGAGAAGTCAATGAAGGGTCTTGGTGACAGAACCATAATAAAGGAATCGTCTATCGATAAAAGAGGAAAGAGTTTAACATCGACGCAAGTTGCGATAACTGTAACGATAACAGGAATCCAAAATGGGTACTTAGAAGTGATATAATTGTTGCAGCTTTAAAGTAAATGGGCCCTTGTTGTTTCAGATTTGATATTCCTCCTCTTTACTGTTCTAGAGGGATCTCCTAAAGCTTGCTTGTGTTGGATAGTATTTCCTTTCGAACGAATAATGTAGTCAACATCATAATCGGGAGAGGGCTATAGCAGAGTGACATCGACGCTACAAGATAAATTGGTAAGGAACTTTCAAAGTCTAGGGGTTTGATCGTTTTGATCAACGTACTTAACCACGGTGGCTAATAGGTTGGAGACGTCAAGCAATGTTCTTGATGACAGAACCATTATAGAAGTATCCTTGGTCAAGAAAAGATGAAAGATTTTAACATCGACGCATGTTTGGATATCTGTAACGATAACAGGAATTCAAAATAGGTACTTAGAAATTATATAATTGTTGCAGCCTGGACTTATTTGAGCTATTTGGTTTCTGAATTAATACTCATCTTGTTCTCGGTTCTAGAGGGAGCTCATAAAGTTTGCTTGTGTTGGCTCTTATTTCTTTTTGAACGAATAATGTTGTGAACATCATAATCGGAAGAGAGCTCAAGCAGAGTGACTTCGACGGCTACACAAGATAAATTGGTAAGCAAATTCGAAGTTCTAGGGGTTGGATCGTTTTGACCAACTTACTTAGCCACGGTGGCTACGATGTTGGAGAAGTCAATGAAGGGTCTTGGTGACAGAACCATAATAAAGGAATCGTCTATCGATAAAAGAGGAAAGAGTTTAACATCGACGCAAGTTGCGATAACTGTAACGATAACAGGAATCCAAAATGGGTACTTAGAAGTGATATAATTGTTGCAGCTTTAAAGTAAATGGGCCCTTGTTGTTTCAGATTTGATATTCCTCCTCTTTACTGTTCTAGAGGGATCTCCTAAAGCTTGCTTGTGTTGGATAGTATTTCCTTTCGACACGAATAATGTAGTCAACATCATAATCGGGAGAGGGCTATAGCAGAGTGACATCGACGCTACAAGATAAATTGGTAAGGAACTTTCAAAGTCTAGGGGTTTGACCGTTTTGATCAACGTACTTAACCACGGTGGCTAATAGGTTGGAGACGTCAAGCAATGTTCTTGATGACAGAACCATTATAGAAGTATCCTTGGTCAGAAAAGATGAAAGATTTTAACATCGACGCATGTTTGGATATCTGTAACGATAACAGGAATTCAAAATAGGTACTTAGAAATTATATAATTGTTGCAGCCTGGACTTATTTGAGCTATTTGGTTTCTGAATTAATACTCATCTTGTTCTCGGTTCTAGAGGGAGCTCATAAAGTTTGCTTATGTTGGCTCTTATTTCTTTTTGAACGTATAATGTTTTGAACATCATAATCGGAAGAGAGCTCAAATAGAGTGACTTCGACGGCTACACAAGATAAATTGGTAAGCAAATTCGAAGTTCTAGGGGTTGAATCGTTTTGACCAACTTACTTAACAACGGTGGCTACGAGGTTGGAGAAGTCAATGAAGGGTCTTGGTGACAGAACCATAATAGAGGGATCGTCTATCGAGAAAAGAGGAAAGAGTTTATCATCGACGCAAGTTGCGATAACTGTAACGATAGCAGGAATCCAAAATGGGTACTTAGAAGTGATATAATTGTTGCAGCTTTAAAGTAAATGGGCCCTTGTTGTTTCAGATTTGATATTCCTCCTCTTTACTGTTCTAGATGGATCTCCTAAAGCTTGCTTGTGTTGGCTAATATATCCTTTTGAACGAATAATGTAGTCAACATCATAATCGGGAGAGGGCTATAGCAGAGTGACCTCGACGCTATAAGCTAAATTGGTAAGGAACTTCCAAAGTCTAGGGGTTAGACCGTTTTGATCAACGTACTTAACCACGGTGGCTAACAGGTTGGAGACGTCAAGCAATGTTCTTGATGACAGAACCATTATAGAAGTATCCTTGATAGAGAAAACATGAAAGATTTTAACATCGACGCAAGTTGCGATAACTGTAACGACAACAGGAATCCAAAATGGGTACTTAGAAGTGATATAATTGTTACAGCTTTAAAGTAAATGGGCCCTTGTTGTTCCAGATTTGATATTCTCCTTCTTTACTGTTCAAGAGGGATCTCCTAAAGCTTGCTTGTGTTGGCTAGTATTTCCTTTTGAACGAATAATGTAGTCAACATCATAATCGGGAGAGGGCTATAGCAGAGTGACATCGACGCTACAAGATAAATTGGTAAGGAACTTTCAAAGTCTAGGGGTTGGACCGTTTTGATCAACGTACTTAACCACGGTGGCTAATAGGTTGGAGACGTCAAGCAATGTTCTTGATGACAGAACCATTATAGAAGTATCCTTGGTCAAGAAAAGATGAAAGATTTTAACTTCGACGCATGTTTGGATATCTGTAACAATAACAGGAATTCAAAATAGGTACTTAAAAATAATATAATTGTTGCAGCCTGGACTTATTTGAGCTATGTGGTTTCTGAATTAATACTCATCTTGTTCTCGGTTCTAGAGGGAGCTCATAAAGTTTGCTTGTGTTTGCTCTTATTTCTTTTTGAACGAATAATGTTGTGAACATCATAATCGGAAGAGAGCTCAAGCAGAGTGATTTCGACGGCTACACAGGATAAATTGGTAAACAAATTTGAAGTTCTAAAGGTTGGATCGTTTTGACCAACTTACTTAACCACCGTGGCTACGAGGTTGGAGAAGTCAATGAAGGGTCTTGGTGACAGAACCATAATAGAGGGATCGTCTATCGAGAAAAGAGGAAAGAGTTTAACATCGACGCAAGTTGCGATAACTGTAACGATAACAGGAATCCAAAATGGGTACTTAGAAGTGATATAATTGTTGCAGCTTTAAAGTAAATGGGCTCTTGTTGTTTCAGATTTGATATTCCTCCTCTTTACTGTTCTAGAGGGATCTTCTAAAGCTCGCTTGTGTTGGCTAGTATATCCTTTTGAACAAATAATGTAGTCAACATCATAATCGGGAGAGGGCTATAGCAGAGTCACCTCGACGCTACAAGATAAATTGGTAAGGAACTTCCAAAGTCTAGGGGTTAGACCGGTTTGATCAACGTACTTAACCACGGTGGCTAATAGGTTGGAGACGTCAAGCAATGTTCTTGATGACACAACCATTATAGAAGTAACTTTGATCGAGAAAACATGAAAGATTTTAACATCGACGTAAGTTTCGATAACTGTAGTAACGATAACAGGAATTCAAATTAGGTACTTAGAAATGATATAATTTTTGCAGCCTGGACTTATTTGAGCTATGTGGTTTCTGAATTAATACTCATCTTGTTCTCGGTTCTAGAGGGAGCTCATAAAGTTTGCTTGTGTTTGCTCTTATTTCTTTTTGAACGAATAATGTTGTGAACATCATAATCGGAAGAGAGCTCAAGCAGAGTAACTTCGACGGCTACACAAGATAAATTGGTAAGCAAATTAGAAGTTCTAGGGGTTGGATCGTTTTGACCAACTTACTTAGCCACGGTGGCTACGATGTTGGAGAAGTCAATGAAGGGTCTTGGTGACAGAACCATAATAAAGGAATCGTCTATCGATAAAAGAGGAAAGAGTTTAACATCGACGCAAGTTGCGATAACTGTAACGATAACAGGAATCCAAAATGGGTACTTAGAAGTGATATAATTGTTGCAGCTTTAAAGTAAATGGGCCCTTGTTGTTTCAGATTTGATATTCCTCCTCTTTACTGTTCTAGAGGGATCTCCTAAAGCTTGCTTGTGTTGGATAGTATTTCCTTTCGAACGAATAATGTAGTGAACAACATAATCGGGAGAGGGCTATAGCAGAGTGACATCGACGCTACAAGATAAATTGGTAAGGAACTTTCAAAGTCTAGGGGTTTGACCGTTTTGATCAACGTACTTAACCACGGTGGCTAATAGGTTGGAGACGTCAAGCAATGTTCTTGATGACAGAACCATTATAGAAGTATCCTTGGTCAAGAAAAGATGAAAGATTTTAACATCGACGCATGTTTGGATATCTGTAACGACAACAGGAATTCAAAATAGGTACTTAGAAATTATATAATTGTTGCAGCCTGGACTTATTTGAGCTATTTGGTTTCTGAATTAATACTCATCTTGTTCTCGGTTCTAGAGGGAGCTCATAAAGTTTGCTTGTGTTGGCTCTTATTTCTTTTTGAACGAAGAATGTTGTGAACATCATAATCGGAAGAGAGCTCAAGCAGAGTGACTTCGACGGCTACACAAGATAAATTGGTAAGCAAATTCAAAGTTCTAGGGGTTGAATCGTTTTGACCAACTTACTTAACCACGGTGGCTACGAGGTTGGAGAAGTCAATGAAGAGTCTTGGTGACAGAACCATAATAGAGGGATCGTCTATCGAGAAGATAAGAAAGAGTTTAACATCGATGCAAGTTGCGATAACTGTAACGATAACAGGAATCCAAAATGGGTACTTAGAAGTGATATAATTGTTGCAGCTTTAAAGTAAATGGGCACTTGTTGTTTCAGATATGATATTCCTCCTCTTTACTGTTCTAGATGGATCTCCTAAAGCTTGCTTGTGTTGGCTAGTATATCCTTTTGAACGAATAATGTAGTCAACATCATAATCGGGAGAGGGCTATAGCAGAGTGACCTCGACGCTACAAGATAAATTGGTAAGGAACTTCCAAAGTCTAGGGGTTAGACCGTTTTGATCAACGTACTTAACCACGGTGGCTAATAGGTTGGAGACGTCAAGCAATGTTCTTGATGACAGAACCATTATAGAAGTATCATTCATCGAGAAAACATGAAAGATTTTAACATCGACGTAAGTTTCGATAACTGTAACGATAACAGGAATTCAAAATAGGTACTTAGAAATGATATAATTTTTGCAGCCTGGACTGATTTGAGCTATTTGGTTTCTGAATTAATACTCATCTCGTTCTCGGTTCTAGAGGGAGCTCATAAAGTTTGCCTGTGGTGGCTCTTATTTCTTTTTGAACGAATAATGTTGTGAACATCATAATCGGAAGAGAGCTCAAGCAGAGTTACTTCGACGGCTACACAAGATAAATTGGTAAGCAAATTCGAAGTTCTAGGGGTTGGATCGTTTTGACCAACTTACTTAGCCACGGTGGCTACGAGGTTGGAGAAGTCAATGAAGGGTCTTGGTGACAGAACCATAATAGAGGAATCGTCTATCGATAAAAGAGGAAAGAGTTTAACATCGACGCAAGTTGCGATAACTGTAACGATAACAGGAATCCATAATGGGTACTTAGAAGTGATATAATTGTTGCAGCTTTAATGTAAATGGGCCCTTGTCGTTTCAGATTTGATATTCCTCCTCTTTACTGTTCTAGAGGGATCTCCTAAAGCTTGCTTGTGTTGGATAGTATTTCCTTTCGAACGAATAATGTAGTCAACATCATAATCGGGAGAGGGCTATAGCAGAGTGACATCGACGCTACAAGATAAATTGGTAAGGAACTTTCAAAGTCTAGGGGTTGGACCGTTTTGATCAACGTACTTAACCACGGTGGCTAATAGGTTGGAGACGTCAAGCAAGGTTCTTGATGACATAACCATTATAGAAGTATCCTTGATCGAGAAAAGATGAAAGATTTTAACATCGACGTAAGTTTGGATAACTGTAATGATAACAGGAATTCAAATTAGGTACTTAGAAATGATATAATTTTTGCAGCCTGGACTTAGTTGAGCTATGTGGTTTCTGAATTAATACTCATCTTGTTCTCGGTTCTAGAGGGAGCTCATAAAGTTTGCTTGTGTTGGCTCTTATTTCTTTTTGAACGAATAATGTTGTGAACATCATAATCGGAAGAGAGCTCAAGCAGAGTGACTTCGACGGCTACACAAGATAAATTGGTAAGCAAATTTGAAGTTCTAAGGGTTGGATCGTTTTGACCAACTTACTTAGCCACGGTGGCTACGAGGTTGGAGAAGTCAATGAAGGGTCTTGGTGACAGAACCATAATAAAGGAATCATCTATCGATAAAAGAGGAAAGAGTTTAACATCGACGCAAGTTGCGATAACTGTAACGATAACAGGAATCAAAAATAGGTACTTAGAAGTGATATAATTGTTGCAGCTTTAAAGTAAATGGGCCCTTGTTGTTTCAGATTTGATATTCCTAATCTTTACTGTTCTAGAGGGATCTCCTAAAGCTTGCTTGTGTTGGCTAGTATTTCCTTTTGAACGAATAATGTAGTCAACATCATAATCGGGAGAGGGCTATAGCAGAGTGACATCGACGCTACAAGATAAATTGGTAAGGAACTTTCAAAGTCTAGGGGTTGGACCGTTTTGATCAACGTACTTAACCACGGTGGCTAATAGGTTGGAGACGTCAAGCAAGGTTCTTGATGACATAACCATTATAGAAGTATCCTTGATCGAGAAAAGATGAAAGATTTTAACATCGACGTAAGTTTGGATAACTGTAATGATAACAGGAATTCAAATTAGGTACTTAGAAATGATATAATTTTTGCAGCCTGGACTTAGTTGAGCTATGTGGTTTCTGAATTAATACTCATCTTGTTCTCGGTTCTAGAGGGAGCTCATAAAGTTTGCTTGTGTTGGCTCTTATTTCTTTTTGAACGAATAATGTTGTGAACATCATAATCGGAAGAGAGCTCAAGCAGAGTGACTTCGACGGCTACACAAGATAAATTGGTAAGCAAATTTGAAGTTCTAAGGGTTGGATCGTTTTGACCAACTTACTTAGCCACGGTGGCTACGAGGTTGGAGAAGTCAATGAAGGGTCTTGGTGACAGAACCATAATAAAGGAATCATCTATCGATAAAAGAGGAAAGAGTTTAACATCGACGCAAGTTGCGATAACTGTAACGATAACAGGAATCAAAAATAGGTACTTAGAAGTGATATAATTGTTGCAGCTTTAAAGTGAATGGGCACTTGTTGTTTCAGATATGATATTCCTCCTCTTTACTGTTCTAGATGGATCTCCTAAAGCTTGCTTGTGTTGGCTAGTATATCCTTTTGAACGAATAATGTAGTCAACATCATAATCGGGAGAGGGCTATAGCAGAGTGACCTCGACGCTACAAGATAAATTGGTAAGGAACTTCCAAAGTCTAGGGGTTAGACCGTTTTGATCAACGTACTTAACCACGGTGGCTAATAGGTTGGAGACCTCAAGCAATGTTCTTGATGACATAACCATTATAGAAGTATCATTCATCGAGAAAACATGAAAGATTTTAACATCGACGTAAGTTTCGATAACTGTAACGATAACAGGAATTCAAAATAGGTACTTAGAAATGATATAATTTTTGCAGCCTGGACTAATTTGAGCTATGTGGTTTCTGAATTAATACTCATCTTGTTCTCGGTTCTAGAGGGAGCTCATAAAGTTTGCCTGTGGTGGCTCTTATTTCTTTTTGAACGAATAATGTTGTGAACATCATAATCGGAAGAGAGCTCAAGCAGAGTTACTTCGACGGCTACACAAGATAAATTGGTAAGCAAATTCGAAGTTCTAGGGGTTGGATCGTTTTGACCAACTTACTTAGCCACTGTGGCTACGAGGTTGGAGAAGTCAATGAAGGGTCTTGGTGACAGAACCATAATAGAGGAATCGTCTATCGATAAAAGAGGAAAGAGTTTAACATCGACGCAAGTTGCGATAACTGTAACGATAACAGGAATCCAAAATGGGTACTTAGAAGTGATATAATTGTTGCAGCTTTAATGTAAATGGGCCCTTGTTGTTTCAGATTTGATATTCCTCCTCTTTACTGTTCTAGAGGGATCTCTTAAAGCTTGCTTGTGTTGGATAGTATTTCCTTTCGAACGAATAATGTAGTCAACATCATAATCGGGAGAGGGCTATAGCAGAGTGACCTCGACGCTACAAGATAAATTGGTAAGGAACTTCCAAAGTCTAGGAGTTAGACCGTTTTGATCAACGTACTTAACCACGGTGGCTAATAGGTTGGAGACGTCAAGCAATGTTCTTGATGACAGAACCATTATAGAAGTATCCTTCATCGAGAAAACATGAAAGATTTTAACATCGACGTAAGTTTCGATAACTGTAACGATAACAGGAATTCAAAATAGGTACTTAGAAATGATATAATTTTTGCAGCCTGGACTGATTTGAGCTATGTGGTTTCTGAATTAATATTCATCTTGTTCTCGGTTCTAGAGGGAGCTCATAAAGTTTGCTTGTGGTGGCTCTTATTTCTTTGTGAACGAATAATGTTGTGAACATCATAATCGGAAGAGAGCTCAAGCAGAGTTACTTCGACGGCTACACAAGATAAATTGGTAAGCAAATTCGAAGTTCTAGGGGTTGGATCGTTTTGATCAACGTACTTAACCACGGTGGCTAATAGGTTGGAGACGTCAAGCAATGTTCTTGATGACAGAACCATTATAGAAGTATCCTTCATCGAGAAAACATGAAAGATTTTAACATCGACGTAAGTTTCGATAACTGTAACGATAACAGGAATTCAAAATAGGTACTTAGAAATGATATAATTTTTGCAGCCTGGACTGATTTGAGCTATGTGGTTTCTGAATTAATATTCATCTTGTTCTCGGTTCTAGAGGGAGCTCATAAAGTTTGCTTGTGGTGGCTCTTATTTCTTTGTGAACGAATAATGTTGTGAACATCATAATCGGAAGAGAGCTCAAGCAGAGTTACTTCGACGGCTACACAAGATAAATTGGTAAGCAAATTCGAAGTTCTAGGGGTTGGATCGTTTTGACCAACTTACTTAGCCACGGTGGCTACGAGGTTGGAGAAGTCAATGAAGGGTCTTGGTGACAGAACCATAATAGAGGAATCGTCTATCGATAAAAGAGGAAAGAGTTTAGCATCGACGCAAGTTGCGATAACTGTAACGATAACAGGAATCCAAAATGGGTACTTAGAAGTGATATAATGGTTGCAGCTTTTTAATTAAATGGGCTCTTGTCGTTTCAGATTTGATAGTCATCCTCTTTACTGTTCTAGAGGGATCTTATAAAGCTTGCTTGTGTTGGCTAGTATTTCCTTTTGAACGAATAATGTAGTCAACATCATAATCGGGAGAGGGCTACAGCAGAGTGACATCGACGCTACAAGATAAATTGGTAAGGAACTTCTAAAGTCTAGGGGTTGGACCGTTTTGATCAACGTACTTAACCACGGTGGCTAATATGTTGGAGACGTCAAGCAAGGTTCCTGATGACAGAACCATTATAGAAGTATCCTAGATCGAGAAAAGATGAAAGATTTAAACGTAAGTTTGGATAACTGTAACGATAACAGGAGTTCAAAATAGGTACTTAGAAATGATATAATTGTTGCAGCCTGGACTTATATAAGCTATTTGGTTTATGAATTAATACTCATTTTGTTCTCGGTTCTAGAGGGAGCTCATAAAGTTTCCTTGTGTTGGCTATTATTTCCTTTTGAACGTATAATGTGGTGAAAATCATGATCGGGGAAAAGGGCTCGAGCAGACTGACCTAGACGGCTACACAAGATAAATGGGTTAGGAAGTTCTAAAGTCTAGGGGTTGGATCCTTTTGACCAACTTACTTAACCACGGTGGCTACGAGGTTGAAGAAATCAATGTAGGGTTTTGATGACAGAACCATAATAGAGGCGTCTTCCATCGAGAAAATATAAAAGAGTTTAACCTCAACGCAGGTTTTGAAAACTGTAACGATAACAGGAAGCCAAAATAGGTACTTAAGAAGTTATCTAACTGTTGCGGTTTGGAATTATATGGGCTCTTGTTGTTTCAGATTTCATACTCCTCCTGTTTTCTGTTGTAGAAGAATCTCATTAAACTTTATTATTTTGGCTATTATTTCCTTTTGAGCGAATAGTGTAGTTAACATCTTAATCGAGAGAGTGCTCGAGCAGAGTGACCTCGACAGATACAAAAGATAAAGTGGTAGTGAAATTCGAAAGTCTAGCGGTTGGATATTTTTGACCAACCTACTTAGCCACGGTGGCTACGAGGTTGGAGAAATCAATGAAGGGTCTTGATTACTGAACCATAATAGACGGATCGTCCATCGAGAAATGATGAAAAAGTTTAACATCGACGCAAGTTGCGATAACTGTAACGACAACAGGAATTCAAAATAGGCACTTAGAAGTGATATAATTGTTGCAGCTTATAATTAAATATGCTCTTGTTGTTTCAGAATTGATAGTCCTTCTCTTTACTGTTCTAGAGGGTTCTCCTAAAGTTTGCTTGTGTTGGCTACTATTTTCTGACCTGGACGCTACAAGATAAATTGTTAGGGAACTTCCAAAGTCTAGAGGTTGGACCGTTTTGAGCAACGTACTTAACCACGGTGGTTACGAGGTTGGAGACGTCAAGCAAGGTTCTTGATGACAGAACCATTATTGAAGTATTCTTGATCGAGAAAATGTGAAAGATTTTAACATCGACGCAAGTTTGGATAACTGTAACGCTAACGGGGAATAAAAACAGGTACTTAGAAATTATATAATTGTTGCAGCCAGGAATTATATGAGCTTTGTGGTTTCTGATTTAATACTCATCTTGTTCTCTGTTCTAGAGGGAGCTCCTAATGTTTGCTTGTGTTGGCTATTATTTGTTTTTGAACGAATAATGTTGTGAACATCATAATCGGAAAAGAGCTCAAGCAGAGTGACCTCGACGGCTACACAACATAAATTGGTAAGGAAATTCGAAATTCTAGGGGTTGGATCGTTTTGACAAACGTACTTAATCACGGTGGCTACGAAGTTGTAGAAGTCAGTGAAGGGTCTTGATGACAGAACCATTATAGAGGTATCGTCCAACGAGAAAAGATGACAGATTTTAACATCGACGCAAGTTTCGATAACTGTAGCGATAACAGCAACCGAAAATAGGTATTTAGAAGTGATATAATTGTTCGGCTTGGAATTATATGGGCGCTTGTCGTTTCAGATTCGATACTTCTCCTGTTTACTGTTGTAGAGGGATTTCACAAAAGTTTTCTTGTGTTGGATATTATCTCCTTTTGAGTGAATAATTTGATGCACATCATAATTGGGAAAGGGCTATAGCAGAGTGACATCGACGGCAACACAAGATAAATTCTTAACGATCGATGCTCCAAAGTCTAGGGGTTGGATCGTTTTGACCAATGTACCTAACTACGGTGGCTACGAGGTTGGAGCAGTCAATGAAGGGTCTTGCTGACAGAAACAGTATAGAGGTATCGTATATCGTGAAAAGATGATAGAGTTTAACATCGACGCAAGTTTGGATAACTGTAATGATTACGGGAATTCAAAATAGGTACTTAGAAGTGATATAATTGTTGCAGCATGGAATTATATGAGCCCTTGTTGTTTCAGATTTTATACTTCTCTTGTTTTCTGTTCTAGAAGGAACCCCGATAGTTTTCTTGTGTATACTATTATTTCCTTTTGAGCGAATAATGTGGGGAACATCATAATCGGAAAAGGGTTTAAGCAGAGTGACCTCGGCGACTACACAAGATAAATTGGTAAAGAAATTCCAAAGTTTAGACCTTGGATTGTTTTGACCAACGTACTTAACCACGGTGGCTGCTATGTTAGAGAGGTCACTGAATGGTGTTGATGAGAGAACCTTTATAGAGGTATCGTCCATCGAAAAAAGAACTCTTTCATCGAAGCAGGTGTCGATAACTGTTACGATAACAGGAATCCAAACTAGGTACTTGGAAGTGATATAATTGTTGCAGCTTGGAATTGTATGGGCCCCTGTTGTTTCAGATTTCCTACTTTTCCTGTTTTCTGTTCCAGAAGGATCTCCTAAAGCCTGCTTGTGTTGGCTATCATTTCCTTTTGAACGAATAATGTGGTCAACATCATAATCGGGAGAGGGCTCGGGCAGAGTGATCTCGACGATACAAGATAAATTGGCAAGGAACTTCCAAAGTCTAGGGGTTGGATTGTTTTGATCAACGTAGTTAACCACGGTTGGAGAAGTCAATAAAGGGTCTTGATGAAGGAACCATTATAGAGGTATCGTCCATCAAGAAAAAATGAAAGAGTTTAACATCGACGCAAGTTTGGATAACTGTAATGATTACAGGAATTCAAAATAGGTACTTAGAAGCGATATAATTGTTGCAGCATGGAATTATATGGGCCCTTGTTGTTTCAGATTTCATACTCCTTTTGTTTTCTGTTCTAGAAGGAACCCCGATAGTTTTCTTGTGTTTACTATTATTTCCTTTTGAGCGAATAATGTGGGGAACATCATAATCGGAAAAGGGCTTGAGCAGAGTGACCTCGGCGACTACACAAGATAAATTGGTAAAGAAATTCCAAAGTTTAGAGCTTGGATTGTTTTGACCAACGTCCTTAACCACGGTGGCTACTATTTTAGAGAGGTCACTGAAGGGTCTTGATGAGAGAACCTTTATAGAGGTATCGTCCATTAAGAAAAGATTTCTTTTATCGACCCAGGTGTCGATAACTGTAACGATAACAGGAATCCAACATAGGTACTTGGAAGTAATATAATTGTTGCAGCTTGGAATTGTATGGGCCCCTGTTGTTTCAGATTTCCTACTTGTCCCGTTTTCTGTTCTAGAGCTATCTCCTACAGTTTGCTTGTGTTGGCTATTATTTCCTTTCGTACTAATAATGTGGTCCAAATCATAATCGGGAGAGGACTATAGCAGAGTGACCTCGAGGCTGCAAGGTAAGTTGGTAAGGAAATTCCAAAGTCTAGGGGTTGGATCATTTTGGTCAACGTACTTAACTACGGTGGCTACGAGGTTGGAGAGGTCAATGAAGGGTCTTGATGACAGAACTATTATAGAGGTATCATCCATCGAGAAAAAATGAAAGAGTTTAACATCGACGCAAGTTTGGATAACTGTAATGATTACAGAAATTCAAAATAGGTACTTAAAAGTTATATAACTGTTGCAATTTGGAATTATATGGGCCCCTGTTGTTTCAGATTTTGATGACATAACCATTATAGAGGTATCGTCCATCGAGCAAAGATGAGAGAGTTTAACATCGACGCAAGTTTAGATAACTGTGACGATAACAGGAATTCAAGATATGTACTTAGAAGTGATGTAATTTTTGCAGCTTAGAGTTATATGGGCCCTTGTTGTTTCAGATTTCTTCCTCCTCTTTGTTTCTGTTCTAGAAGGATCTTTTAAAGTTTTTTTGTGTTGGCTGTTATTTCCTTTTGAACGAATATTGTGGTCAACATTATAATCGGGAGAGGAATAAAGCAGAGTGACCTCGACGATACAAGATAAATTGGTAGGGAACTTTCATAGCCTAGGGGTTGAACTGTTTGATCAACTTACTTAACCGCGGTGGCTACGAAGTTAGAGAAGTCAATGAAGGGTCTTAATGACATAAGCATTATAGAGGTATCATTCATCGAGAAAAGATGAGAAAGTTAAACATCGACGCAAGTTTGGATAACTGTGACGATAACAGGAATCTAAGATATGTACTTAGAAGTTATATAATTGTTGCAGCTTAGAATTATATGGGCCCTTGTTGTTTCGGATTTCTTACTCCTCCTATTTTCAGTTCCAATAGGATCAAGAACAATTTCTGCCTTCTTCAACACACTTGGACCCAGATTTATAGCAGGAGGTGATTTTAATTTAAAGCTCCAGGAATGGGGATCTAGAGTGGCTCTAACCCGTGGCAGAAATTTACTTTCCGCAATGAGAGTAGATAACCTACAACACCTCTCAACGGAAGAACCGATATACTGGCCATCGGACCCCCAAAAAACTCTAGACTTATTAGATTTCTGTGTCATCAACGGTATATCTTAAAAGCAGTCTCATGCTTAGACCTGTCCTCAGACCACTCTCCGATGCTCATCAAATATTGTACCCAAATTGTCAAACCTCCAAAACCTCCCAAGCTCCATAGCAAGGAAACAAACTGAGATTATTTCAAAGAACTTGTGAACTTAAAAATACCACTGCAAACAACCGCAGATATATATGAAGCCACTGAACACATTAACACCGTAATACAACAATCGTCATGGAATTCCACACCTGACTCGCAAGAATCGATGATTGAAGAATCTATCCCCGTAATTGCCAAACAGAAAGTTGCAGAGAAGAGAAAATTAAGACGGACTTGGCAAAGCACTAGACATCCTAGAGATAAAACCAAGCTCAAAGCTGCAGCGCGTGAACTGAAATCACTACTACATAGACCGAAAAACCAGGGAATTCAAGACTACTTGTCAAAACCAACACCTGCTGTTGATACTAACTACTCACTATGGATAGCCACAACAAAGCTAAAAAGACCCGAACTAGCTATCCCGCCAATCCGTACGGCAAACGGTACCTAGGCAAGGAACTCAGCCGAAAAAATTAAATACTTTTGCGAATTACCTGACAAATGTTTTTCAACCTTACCCCTCAACCATCCTAAACGAAGAGGAAGAAGAATTTCAGCAATTTATTGAAGCATGAAACCAAGCCTCAGAAACACTTTAAGAAAATAAAATGGGGGGAGTAAAAAACGTAAGAAATAATTTAAAAATAAATAAGTCTCCTGGTAATGATCTGATAACAGGTAAAACACTAAAGGAACTACCTGAAAACGGTCTCAAAGCTTTACTGTTTTTATTCACTGCTATTTTGAAACTGCAAACCATTCTAGATCAATGGAAAATTGCCTACTGTATCCATGTGTCCCTTTGTAAGCGGTTATTCTAATAAATATTGTTATGATACATGAGGAAAGATTAATTGATTACATTAATGAAATATTTTTAAAAAATTTATAAATTTGGAGAATTAGTTTAATTAAATCTTGAAAAGATGTTAAGGTTGATAAATCAATTCAAACATAAGAGAGGTAAGAAGTTCGTAAGGCATTAATTGAATATGTAAGGGTGTTGATTGCAGTCAAGGTATAAAACAACAAGCCAAGGTTACGATTGATGATTGTATTTGCTTAATAATAATCCTGTAATATTGTTATATTTAATTTTAGATAGAGTGTTATAATAATTGTAGCTAGTGGAAATCAAAATTTGTTTAAAACAGTAGTTACATAAAGAAACTCAACGAAAAATGTATCTGTAATTCTGCGAGGTATGATTTATAATAAAAAAAACTAGAAATTGCTGCCTAATTTGTATAATTATTTGGTAAAAATACAAATGGTAAGGCTATACTAAAATCTACGAGGTGGTTATAATGAAATGAAACATTAATATTGAAAATACTGGGTAATCAACTGGAGATATTATTTAAACTGTGAATTATAAGGAAGATATTGAAGTACTATTGAATTGGATTTATTGGTGAATGTAACATTTAAATACATCGTTATTATAATTGATATTGGTGGTTATATTGGAACAAGAGATCTGTCATTTGGTTGGAGTGCAGAGTGTCATCTATGAAATAAACAAGATTAGATTTGGATAATTAAACTATTAAAACGTACCAGGAGTTTATTGGAACAATTGAGGGGCTTGAGTTTGACCAGTATTGGAACTTAGGAAGGATACGGTAGCCGGACAGCAGGGAAGCAGTATTTGGATAAAAGCAGTCAATACGAGGGACCAGTTTTGGAGGACAGAGATCATCTTAGCTGTTGATTTTGGATGGTTGTGTCGAGGTAAACTTATTCAACTAGTACGAGCTTTGGGAGAATACTACCAGAATTGGAACAGTTCAGAGAGGACTGCGGTGTACCGAAGATTACCTAAGGAATAAATCAGATAAGAGCTGTTGCTGTTATAACTTGAAAACTTACCAGGAGTGGTTGGATTAGGATTTCACATTGGATAGAGGGATTACAACCGGAGTCAGCAGGATCGTGAATTGGTTGACAGGATTGAGCAGTAGGTGTCAATCAGGGTGACATTGGGATCAGTCGAGGCAGAAGGCACTGGTGTTTGGATTTGGAGCAGGATAGGCTTAATAAGTGACAAGGTTTATTTTAGCAATTAATATTGAAACATTTTAAATAAAGATCAACTAGTGAAACAAGATAATACAAAGTGATAATTAAATTGATTTGAATTGATTAAGATGTGTGTAATTGTGAAAATGCAATACCTGGTTTGGTAAAGTTGAAGGTTGGATTTGACGTTTAATGTCATTGCAAGTAAAACAAATTTTGAAAATATAATTTTATTACGTCAATTAAGAGAACTAGATTTTGATGAACCCACCCTGAAAATAAGAGCTCTCGATTATAAAAAGTAATTATAGTTAGCAAATTTGCAAATAAAAAGGACGAGCTTTAAGAAAAATTAATTACATGCTAAATATTATATAGCAGATAGAGATACAAGCATTACACGTATCATATCAATATATATTCCACAAAAGCCTCTGCGTACTACTTAGGTATATAACTATTGTAAAACATTCATATTGTTATTGATGGCTGCCCTGAATACGGATAAAATATAATTAAATACAATAAATGGTCCGCTAAAATGGAAACTGCTCTTTTTGAATGAAATAATTATTTGCTACAGAGTGTGGAAATGTGCTCCTATTAATTTCAATTTCAAAACACTACAGAAGGGTAATAGAACTTACCGTATCAATGTGCCCATTTGCTAGCGTTTATTATGATCAATATAAACTCCACGACGGCTTCTGCGTATTATTTAGGTGGCCAACTATTGTAAAACATCCATGTTATTCTTGATGTCTGCTCTAAATGCGGATAAAATATAATTAAATGCAATAAATGGTCGGCTAACATCGAATCTGCCCTTTTTAAACGCTATATTAATCTAAATGAAGGAATTATTTGCTAAAGAGTGTGGAAATGTGCTGCTATTAAATTATTGTAACACGAAAAACACTACAGGACATTAGAAGTTACTGTATCCATGTGGCCATTTGTAAGCGTGTATTCTGATAAATATAAACTCCAGGAAGGCCTCTGCGATTTATTTAGGTGGGCAATTATTGTAAAATATTCATATTGTTGTTGAAGGCTTCTCCGTATTATTTAGGTATTCAACTATTGTTGTTGATGGCTGCCCTACATACTGATAAAATATAATTAAATGCAATAAATGGTTCGCTAAAATCGAAACTGCTCTTTTTAAACACTATATTAATCTAAATGCAGGAATTATTTGCTAAAGAATGTAGAAATGTCCTCCTATTAATTTACTGTTACTCGAAAAACACCACAGAAGGACATTAGCAGTTACTGTATACATGTGGCCATTTGTAAGCGTTTATTCTGATAAGTATAAAC
Source organism: Agriotes lineatus (assembly GCA_940337035.1). Classification (NCBI taxonomy): domain Eukaryota; kingdom Metazoa; phylum Arthropoda; class Insecta; order Coleoptera; family Elateridae; genus Agriotes; species Agriotes lineatus. Next base: position 106,875 of record CALNHX010001713.1, on the reverse strand, counting down.
TCTATTTAGGTATCCAACTATTGCAATACATCCATATTGTTATTCAAGGGCTCTACATATAATTTAGGTAGCCAACTATTGTAAAAGATCCATATTGTTGTTGATGGCTGTACTAAATACAGATAATATATAATTAAATGCAATAAATGGTCTGCAAACGTCAAAATTGCTCTCTTTAAACGCTATATTAAGCTAAATGAAGGAATTATTTGCTCAAGAATGTAGAAATGACTTCTTATTAATTTACTGTAACTCGAAAAACACTACAGGACATTAGAAGTTACTGTATCCATATGGCAATTTGTAAGCGTTTATTCTGATAAGTATAAGCTCCACGAAGGCCTCTGCGTATTATTTAGGTATCCAACTATTGCAAAACATCCATATTGTTGTTCAAGGCCTCTACGTATTATTTAGGTATCCAACTATTGTAAAACATCCATATTGTTGTTGATGGCTGCCCTACATTCGGATAAAATATAATTAATGCTAAAATCGAAACTGCCCTTTAAAACACGATATTAATCTAAATGAATGAATTATTTGCTAAAGAGTGTAGAAATGTCTTCCTATTAATTTACTGTAACTCGAAAAACACTACAAAAGGACATTATCAGTTACTGTGTCCATGTCGCCATTGGTAAGCGTTTATTCTGATAAATATAAACTCCACGAAGGCCTCTTCGTATCATTTAGGTATCCAACTATTGTAAAACATCTATATTGTTGTTGATGGCTTGCCTAAACGAGCCATTGAAACGATATTGAAACGGGGCGTTACATATCTACGCTTTGATATTTTTCATTGTCCAGTTTTTATGTGACAATCTAATATCGGCCTGGTTTTGCCATTTACTATATTATTGTCAACATATAAAACAATTAATCAACAATAGCCTCTAAATGATTGTTATTATATCCAAAATTTTCCACGTGACTTTTTCCGGGTTTCTACGTCTTTTGAAAGGGGTCGACACGTAAAAAGCTGAATTTTCTTAAGGCCTCCATATTGGATCCCCCATTTTGAATTTTTTGCCTTAACCTTAGGGCCCAAGCCATGTCCGTTACGAGTTTCAGATTTCTAGGTGGTAGAAAAGTGCAAAAAAAAGTCGGTCACCTTTTTTGTAATAGATTTATTTCATCCCTTATAATTCAACCCACACCTATTATTTTGGCATTTTTTATTCTAAGAACTAAATTCTAAACCAATTTCAAGTTTCTACGTTTTTTTGGAAAGGATCAAAACGTGAAAAGCTGAATTTTCGTAAGACCGCCATATTGAATTTTCGGGATTTGGTCCCAAGAAATTCCTGTTCTGACCTACTTTAGCGTTTGTAAGTAATCTAGAAGTGCAAAAGGAAGTCGGTCATCTTCTTTTTGCGACAGACACGAATTAATTTTATACCTATATATTATTATGATACACAAAGGTCAGTTATTAAATAAAAATTAAAATAAATAAATTTGGTAGATTAATACACTCAAATTTAGAAAAGTTTTGAATAAGATTGTTTGTTAAGTTGAAACTGAGTAATGGAAGTTAAATTTGAGACAATTTAGAATTTATTTTGAAAATTATAGCAATTGAGTATTCAATTACGGTGGTGGGGTGAAAGATAAGCTAATGGTACATGTGACAAATATGCTTACTATTAGAATATAGCAATGTAGTATGTATAAATCAGATCATTTAATTTTAAAAGAGTATAGTAATAATCGTAACTAACATAAAGTAATTTTGCTTGAATAGTAGTAAAAATAACAAACTAAAATTATGTAGACATATTTTTGAAAATTTTTTTTGAATTTATAAAAACTTGAAATTCTGCCTTTATTTGTAAGAATAATTGATTTTTTTTTTGGACTAATCATGTACATAAATAATGAACAATAATACAATAATTATTTACATTAGAGTACACAATCATACAGCAAGTTGCTGTCTTCCCACTTTTCTTCGCCACGCCTCTCGATCATGCACCATATCTTCATCCAGGTCTCGTTCTCGCATTGCTGTTCTTACTCCTTCATTCCAGGACTTTCTGGGGCGCCCTAATTGAATATAATACAAATAAAAAGGTATGCAGTCGTTGGGGAGATTATGGAATATGGTTTAATTAGATACAAGTAAGAAGAGTGTAGTGGTATTTGGATGGAGTTGGATTGTTTGGAACATGCAAGGAGTAATTAATGTTGATTGCTGGGTTTGGTGATTGTACGGAGGACGGGTCGATCATTTGACAGGAGTTGCCGTTGTAACTGATTGATTTGGATTGTTCTATTTGGTTGATTACTACAAAGTAGGAGCTGGGGAAAATAGAAGATTAATTTGGGAACCATCTGTTAGTAGGAACTTACCAGCAAGCTGTTAGGTTAACAGTAGCATACAAGAGTGTAAGGAACAGGACCATATCTGCAAGCAGCCAGGGTTTTAACAGGTTTGAGTTTGTTGGAAGGTTAGAGGAGCATCGAGGCTGGTCTGTTAATAAGTTGAGCTGTGAACGTCAGGAGCAGTAGTGTTTTGAGGTGACTAGTAGTGAAAATAAGAGGAATTCAGGTTGGTTTTAATTAGTGCTATAGAAGAATATTGAAAAAAAAATACAATTAAATAAGTGAAATAAATATAACGCAGTACTTACTTTAACAAATTCAGTCGTTGATTTGTGAGTAGAAGAATATTGGTCAATTTTGGTTTGATTATTGTTTGATAGTTGTTTAAAGTCAAACTGACATTTAGTATCAGTCAATAATTAAAAGTCATTATAAAATTAGAATATTAAAGAACAGACAACTAGATTAACCAACCACCCCTTTAAAGAGTCTCAAATACATTACATTTATTAAACAAAATAATATATAAAATTTCAAATTAAATCTATCAATTTGAAAGAAAGTAGTAGAGGTAATATTACTTAATTAAATAAAAGGCGTCTCAACGTTATAAGCTTTCAGATAATTATAAAGGAATTAACTGTGGGGCTTGTAAAAATACAATAAGCCAAGCCACCATTCCATATTAATGGTCGCCCAACGTGGTGCTACCATTCCAATATTGATGATAATGGTAACACATCAATACATAATTATTCAAATTTGTTACTGTATAAAATAACTTAAAATTCACTACATGAAGAAACTAATTAGTATCATTTTAAGTAGATTATTTTCTTTGGTCTGAAGTACAGTCGTGTTCATTAAAGTGTTGTACATCATTCGTGCTTTGTGAATATAATTTAATTACACAAAGTTCAAAAAAGTGTTGTATATACAAATATTTTGCCAGTATACATCTAGGTCTACCTAGTTGATGATACAGTGTCACCCGTTGTTGAGTAAAACCACAACCACGAACAAATTTACAACTACCTTTGTACAACACATTTTTGAACACGACTGTACATAATATAATTGACAAAAGGACTTACTGTCACTAACGGTATTTTTATATTGATGTTGGGTTGTACCTATTCAGAAATGATTTTATCAACAAACTATCCACTAAATAGAGGGTCAAAGCTCGAGTGCTGTTGAAGAGGGTTATCTCGAAAATGTAAAAATACGCAGTCACACTTTTTAATATTATCCGATTTCAGAATTTTATATTTTATCATACCTATTAAATCATGCACAACACTACATGCCGTGTTAAACGCGCAAAAGTACCATGGTCGCAATCTACCGTTTCCATTTTCGGGTTTTTATAAACAAACTTTCCATTACTTTTAATAGCGATATTATCACAGAAAACAATTACTTATTATGCGTATTGATTGTGTTTTTAAAACTACGAACACAAGTACATTTTATTTAATAATAAGGACTTAAGGATTTATTTTGCCTGAATGAGCCCAAACGCAGCGTTTAACGCATCCTTAGAAATCTATTTTCCGAGGTCACCGCCCGAACTTCTGATGCAAGTTCGGGCGGCATCCGTACACGCATCACACACTTACGAGCGAAATTTTAAATGCGGGCTATAGCTAATACAAATCTATTACAAAAATATGAACATTTACTTAAAAAATTCGATAATATAACATTTATTTATTTAGCATATAATATTAGCATAAATTAAATAATAATATAAAAGTTTTTTTTTAAATACCGTAAATTGGAAGAATGTAGAATTTTCACAGAACTATAAAAAATTAAAATGTAATTTTTCTCTAAACCTCTTCCTTTTGGTTCTACAGGGTTCAAACAATACATGATTCATTAAAAATCTTTCCTGAAGATAGATATATAGATTTCAAAATAAGCTTATAATAATTAAATAAGTATTGTTAGTTACTGACCAATTACTATACTTAATTCTGCCAAATTGTAGTAATCAGGGGTTTAAGAATTAATTTTTATGTCAAATTTTTAAAGGCCGGTATTTAAAAAAAAAATGTGTTTACTATCCTCCATTAAACTTCTTATAAGATAGTACTCGTAATTTATCTCGCTAAGTGATCTCGAGGGTTTTTTGAGTTTCGATGATATTCTCTTATTAAGAGGGCAATAACATTTTGGTGTAGACAGCAAAATTTCAAGAATAAATTCACGAAATTGAAAATATTGAATTTTGTTAGTTATTGGTCAATAGGAGTAACTGCTCCCTGATGATACCTAATATGTAGTTACTTTGAAATCAATATACCATATCTGTCCTGGGGAAAATTTACTAAAAGAAAGACGTATTGCCTCAACTCCCTTTATCGTCTTGTAGAACTCAAAGGAGAAGGTTTAGAGAAAAATTGTACTTTTACTTCACTCGTCTAAAATACGAAGGACGTATTGTATTCGCGATAAATCACTTTCCAATATGTCTTCAGATCTTCACGTTTCAGGGTCTCTAGATGACGAAAAACAGTTTTTTTCAATGCTGGCTGTCTGTCTGTCTGTCTGTCTGTTGGCGGTATAACTCAAAAGCGATTTCTTGGAGGATGATATATTTTGCATGCAGATTATATATCTACCTGGCATGAAACCGAGATAATTTCAGACAAATATATACAGGGTGAGCACCTTAAAAAAGTAAGTTTTGTTTATTTTTGCGTTAACTGAGAAATAAGTTAAAGTAATAATCTGCATATAAGTCAAGCTTTATACTTGGCGAAAATAGGCCCCACCAGTTAAAGAATAATGTCGCATAAGAATCAAAACGTTGCAACAATAAGATCGTTCGGTACGTACCAGTGCACAGTGGTGCAGGCCATGTAGCAGCAACATATCGATGCGGTTACAATCACATATGCAATTGATGTAGATCGAATCCCACCACCGGTAATTTTTTTAAATTGATAATTAATGTATATCGTGTAACTAAGTATTTCGTTTTATTGTATCAATATTATTGGCTCGTTGCTGTATTTTTAGCCCTATTTACCTTTGATTTTTAAAATTGTTATAGTCACTTGCGTGGGACGTTCAGAGTAAAACAATTTATAGTTTTTTTTAAATTTTCTTGTGTTTATAGCTGCTTTAAGAGAAAATCACTGCATTATTTCTATGTTTTTATTAGCCCCTAAGTGATAATAAATAGATGAAGAACATGAAGTACTTACTTTTAATGGTTTTGTTTTTGTTCGCAAGTAAATTAATCTTCAAGTTTCTGTTTTTTAGTGATTACAAATGGCATTATTCACGTATAACCAATCAGCCTAGTATAATTATGAGAAATAAAACACATACAAATGATTTGCAAGCACAGTATATACGTATTTCCGGTACGCTTTGTTTAAACAATTTCTGTAGCATATGTTAAACATAATTTTAAGTTTAATTTGAATAAAGAATAAGCTTTCCACTAGTAAAAAATCATTGAGAAATATGCAAATTCGTAAATTTTTACTAATAAAAAAAATTTAGATCCGCAAGGTCATTCCAAATAGTGTATATATTTTTTAAAACTATATCTTCGAGTGCACACCCTATGATCGAATTTATGGTTCCTGATTCCTGACTAAAACGTGATAAATAGCATTCGTGATATTGAATTGAGTTGAACTTCAATAAAAAACGTTTATATTCCAAGAAACGTCCTTTCCATTATGATTCTTCGGCCAGCTTTTCAATTTCTTTTCTTTTAAAATTGATTTAGTTTGAATTACCGAGTGGTTTCTTTTATTGTTTCAGTATTATTAGAAACGTTAAGATATTTTTACTCCTAGTTGCCTTTGATTTTTCAAAATGTTTAGTGTCACAACTTCCTCTTGCTTTATTTTCAAAAGATAAAAGTAATAATTTGCATACAGCTCAGGCTTTATCATTGGCGAAAATGAGATCTAACAGATACAGGGTAAACATCAGAAATGGGAGAGAATAATAATGTATCTTTATAACGCAGCAGAATTTCGTCTAATTTGACCGAGCCTGTGGCTCACATCCCAGCGGTCTACATTTTTTTATTTGCAAATTAATCTCACTTGCGCGAGGGAAGTTCCGTGTAAACCCCTTTACAGATGTTTTTTTATTATTTTGGGAAAATCTTGCACCCTTCCAATGTACGGTACCTACTTATTTTTAAAACGCACTGTATATAAAATTCATACATATTGTACAGCTTTCAAAGAGAGATTTAAATGGAAAATATCTTAAGGCTGGGCATAAAGTTTTTAGCGATTTTTGTAGCAGCGGATATTACTTGAACTAAAGTCGATAGCTCCATGTTTCCGAGGTAAATACAAAAGGAAGAAACTACTAGCCCCTAGATGGCGCAACGCCCATTTGCTATTGAAAGCCTACTTTCATCCTTCGGCGATGTAAGAATAAAATGTTCTCTCTTCCCTTGATTTGCAAACAACTTTTCCTATTTTTTACGAGCTGTCTTTTATAGCTTACATTGTTTTCCATAACAACCAGAGTTATTTGAATTTTAAAATTTTGAGTTTTCTTACCAAAATTCTCAATTAAAGCTTCAAGAATTAATAGATACGTGCCAAATTAGGAAAAATCTTGTGTGTAATTTATTGGGAAAATCAGATTTTTCCTATCTTATTTCACAAATAGCTATTTAAGTTACTATTTCCCAGAAACAAGCTTCTTAAAATATTAATAGGCAATTAACAGACCGTACTAAAATATAAAACAATAGTCGAACCAAGAGGCAAACAATAACAATACTAAAATTACAGTGGCCAGTGACACCTTAGTAATACTAGGACATTCAGCGTACTTCTCATGTAGATATTATATACACAAGCATAGAATTCCGCCAATATTACGACTGAATCAGAATGTCCGTCTTCGCAGGTAAACCTAGTACAATAACCATGCACGGCAGAATGCCTTAATTTTTCTGCCTAATTTCAACCGGTCAGCGGTCTGTTCCTTTGTGACACTGAAAATCTGCCAAAAACAGAAGCTAGTTTTACTTCGCAATCTTTTCATCCCATTTTTTAATATTTTGGTCAGCCATTAGGTAAAAACAAGTAAAGCCTTCAACAATCTCCTTCAGGTAAAAAAATACAAAAAACCTCTCTTAGGGCACGGAACATGTGTATACAGGCTGTTTTTGCAATATGTGCATGCATTTATTAAAACCCACGTAAGTACCTATGTGTCGCAATAAAATAGGGTTGCCAAATTTCGAATATAAAATCAAAGGACAAGCCAGCGCCACACGCAATTCGCCGAAGGCGCAAATTTTTTTTTGGGTGCCATGCCAAAAAACCCCGCTTTGGTCTTTCTACATATTTTTTTTGGTGCATCCACCAAAATATTACTAATATAAGATAGAGGAAAATTTAGTTTATTTTTAATATTAGTAATTTACTAGCAACCAGTGAGACAAATGTCTCATTTAATAAAACAAAAAAGACCGTCCCGGACGCACCAGCGTTTCGGACGGACGGAAATCACGTGATTTCTCGAAAACCGGAAGTGTCACGTGACTGAAATTCGGTTCCTGACCTGACATGACCATTCCAAACATATAACTTTCATGACTTTTTTCTCTATCTCTTACGGTTTGGCTGCTGAAACAGCATCCCGGACGGACCAGCGTCCCGGACGGACGGAAATCACGTGATTTCTCGAAAACCGGAAGTGTCACGTGATTGAAATTCGGTTCCTGACCTGACATGACCATTTCAAACATATAACTTTCATAACTTTTTTCTCTATCTCTTACGGTTCGGCTGCTGAAACAGCGTCCCAGACAGACAAAACAGCGTCCCGGACAGACACGTCTATTAGATAAAGGATTCTACAAGACGATAAAGTTAAATTTTATCCACGAGTGAATCGTTAATGATTCAAGAGAGGATAGTAATAACTTTATCGTCGTGTATAATACAATTTTTTTTCTATAGCAAGAACTTTTTCAAAAGAAAATAAGGAGGGGCAATCACATTTTAAAATCTCAGTCTAGCTACTGATTGGGTTGCTAGGATAATATCAAGCTGTAATTTTCAATTTAAATCAAAGTTAGAAAATTAAATTGCTTTATCTACCCTTGATGTTAAAGTGCTACTATATCTACCCTTGCTGTTAAAGTAACACTTGACCTTTTGTTTTGAATTGATTAAAGCACACTAACATTTGCTATAGACAAAAATAATATGCATATAAGTAGATATAAAGTCATATTAAAAAGTGAGTATGTATTTATTAAATTAAAAGCACCAACTTCTGTCTGTCCTGTTTAACAAACACAATAACAGAAATAAAAATCTAGTGTGACACACGCACAAAACTTCCTTTTACAGTGATCTTATAATTAGTCAAAAATGTCATTTTTCGTTTTTAAGCATTTGTCAAAATTTTTCAAAAATTATAAATTCTACAAAAACGGTACAAAATAGAGCGTTAGTTCAAGAGACACATTTTTTCTAGAATTTTAAGCTGAATTCAAAAATGTAATACTATACCGGGTGTTCTATTTAAAATAGAAGTTAATAAAAAAATAGAAAAGAAACAAAAGAAACCCATTTTAGAAGTATTCAACAGGAAAATTGCCTATTTCACATTAATACACATTAAAAATGTAATAAAAATGTAAAGTTTTTAAAAAATCGTCAGAGCCGTTTTGAAAAAATCGATAAAAAACTAAAAAATGACAAGAGTAAAAACCAACTCCCGGTTATGCGATTTTCTTCAAAAGCTTGCTGTCGCATCTACATAGTACACAAAACTTATATATGAAGATTCAACGCCATACCTCTTTTCGTTTTTGAGATCTTGTGTTCACAGACACACAGCCACGCACACAGACACACAGACAGACCAATGAACAAAAACATGTTTTTTGGGTCCAGGGGACTCAAAAACGTCAAGATCTGTTGAAAACTCAATTTCGAATTTTTGGGATGAATCCAATACTTCCTTTATTGTAAAAGGAAGCAAAAATCTGGCGTGATACACTCACCCAACTTCCTTTTACAGTAATCTTATAATTAGCCAAAAATTTTTAATTTTAAACATTTGTTAAAATTTTTCTTCTTCTTCTTCTTCTTCCTCTTATTGTAGCCAGAAACCGTACAGTAGAGCGTTAGTTGAAGAGACAAATGTTCTCTAAAATTTTAAGCTGAATTCAAAAATGTAATAATATACCGGGTCTTTTATTTAAAATAGAAGTTAATAACAAAAAGAAAAAAAAACAAGAGAAACCCATTTAGCGGTATTCAACTTGAAAGTCACCTATCTCACATCAATACACATTAAAAATGTAATAAAAATGTAGTTTGAAAAAAATCGTAAAGCCTAATGTGGTTTATTTACCTTGGCCCTACGGACCACGGCAACTAAATCCACATTCGTGATAAAAAGGTAAACTTCAGTGCCTTGGTAATGTTTCTATTTGAATATTAGTTTTTACTTCCTTTTACGATAAAGGAAGTATTGGATTCATCCCAAAAATTCGAAATTGAGTTTTCAACAGATCGTCACGTTTTAGAGTCCCCTGAACCCAAAAAACATGTTTTTGTTCATTGGTCTGTCTGTGTGTCTGTGTGCGTGGCTGTGTGTCTGTGAACACAAGATCTCAAAAACGAAAAGAGGTATGGCGTTGAAACTTCATATATAAGTTTTGTGTACTATCTAGATGCGACAGCAAGCTTTTGAAGAAAATCGCATAACCGGGAGTTGGTTTTTACTCTTGTCATTTTTTAGTTTTTTATCGATTTTTTCAAAACGGCTCTGACGATTTTTTAAAAACTTTACATTTTTATTACATTTTTAATGTGTATTAATGTGAGATAGGTGATTTCTAGTTGAATACTTCTAAATGGGTTTCTTTTGTTCTTCTCTACTTTTTTTATTAACTCCTATTTTAAATAGAACACCCGGTATATTATTACATTTTTGAATTCAGCTTAAAATTCTAGAGAAAATTTGTCTCTTCAACTAACGCTCTGTTTTGTACTGTTTTTGTAGATCTTGTAATTTTGAAATTTTTTGACAAATGCTTAAAAATAAAAAATCTAATTTTTGGCTAATTATAAGATCACTGTAAAAGGAAGTTGTGTGAGTGTATCACACCAGATTTTTTTAAATTGTTTGGTTTTAAAGGACATTTACCGTTCTTTGACACCTTACTAAAGGACTCCGAAAACAAGAATAAAAATCTGTATGGAAATTGGTCCGAAAATGCTTCCCAAATCCCAAGGGAAATACGTCCTTGATAAGGAGGGCCTGAAAAACGTCTATTTAATAACATCAAATTAACCCATGAATATTTTATTTTTAAATTTTGATAGTACGTGGCTATAGCTTAGTAATAGCCATAATTTGTTGCACTTAAGTAATGGAAAATAATTCCAGCGGCGGAGAAGTAGGGAGTGCGCCCATTTTTCCCAATTTTTGTTTTGATGAGTAAGTACTCTAGGCCCACGAATTTAAATCGCCGCGAGAGTCATATCTAAAAATGTCGAGGCTCGAAAACTGCAAGCAATCGAAACCGCCGGGTGTTATGGCAAGGTGAAACAAGACACTCGCCCGTTAATTCGTCTGAAGGTCGATAAAATCGATAAAGCGCATAGAATCGAGTGAGGCACAGCGAAAGCGAGCGAGAGAGAGCCATGCGATAAGCTCGCTGCCACGCTATACCAGTATAGTGACAATGAATCTCAAAATTTGAGCAAAATATACTTCAGATTTTTTCTGTCAAATTAATAATTCACATTTTTGACCTGAAAGAAATGACACTGAATACTGAACCATTTATTTTTATTTGAAAACATTTTTCATAAGTGTAGCCGGTTTTGACTTATTTTCTAAAAACTGTTGTTCACAACCTTGGACCCCATTCTTAAAGTCGTTTACTTAAATTTAATCACTGTTGTCTTTAAACACACGTACATCATATTCTAAAATCGGAAGCTATATTAGAACTACTATTAAATTTAATATAGGTTTAAATTCTTTCAGTGGGCAAGTTAGTGTTTTCCGTTTTTTGAACTGTGACCTAAAGGCGGCTGCGACGCTGTATCATCTGCCAGACGATGGTCGAACTAAAATATAGTCGCGACAACAACCAAACAGTAATTTGGATAAAATTTCTAACAATTTCACCCGACTTTCATTACAACCTACAAATCAAAATGAACAAAGTATCGATATAGTTTCTGTGTGCTTACGAAACTGCTATGGTGTACCTACGAGTTGACACCTTTAAATATCGATAAAAATTGCTTGTTTCTAAAAATTTATTGTTAAAGTTTGTCTTTATTTTGCGCCTGATTAGATCAGATTTGAAGCATACTTATGATTTTTTTTTACTCTATTCCAGTCGTTTTCATAAAAACAAAATACATCACAATAAAGTACCAATCGTGAAGATTAATTTGACGAATTTTATTTTTGATATAAAACAACCACAACTATTTGTAGCTCGTATAGCTTTAGCCTTGCAAAATTGATCATTTATAGGCAACCAAACATACTTCTTGTCCAGTCTTAAGAAGTAGCTGCAAAATGACAATCAATAGGACTAAAATTATAGTGTGTGATAATGTCAACAATGGTACCTAATGCTGAACGTGCAGAAGGTTCCCTACGTGTTACACTTTTGATATTGAACGAGACATTTTTGTATTCGAAATTTAGAATAAGTGTTATTTGATATACAAAAAGCTATTATTTTTACTTTACTTAATGTAAGGATCGATTAATTATTCGTTAAAATTATAAAGCGACTAAAAAGAAGCGTTAGTATAATAGCCATGCAAACTTCAGGCTTCTTCTTTTTCTCTCTATCTTTCTTTTTCTCTCTATCTTGTTACTTTTATGGAGTAGACACTTTGCACCCGAGTAGAGCAAAAGGCAACGACTAATTTAATATGGTTGTGTGTAGTTAAGTGTCATCTCATTCATATTAGGCATTTGCGAAAATTACACTGTGAGATATCTACCATTAATAAGTCGTTATTCAGATGATGTGTATGGATACAGGAAATTGAGTAAATAGTTTCAGAACGTAGGTACCTGCTGTATGTCTGTAATATAACTTGCCATGTACTAAACTGGGCGTTTATCGTCGGATTTCATGCATCACACGCTTCTTACTAGGGCTGCGCACTACGTTTACTGCATAAATATGATAGATTCAGTATAATTCTCAATGTGTTACCCCGGATTTGTGAAATTACTCAATTCGTGAAGTGGGCAAAATTTTGCCTATTGCACGAAATTGACAATGCAACTGCCGATGCATGTACTGGGCAGCCTAATACATGAACTTGATAGCAGGAATTTTTGCTTATTAGGTGAAATAAGCAACAGATTGAGTTACAAAAATAAGAAAAATCAAAAATATTTATAAATAATAACTAATTCCATCTTCGTTGTACTCCTATTATGCAAATTCGTCTGTACTTAATTAAGCAACTGACTAAAAAGCATTAATTTGTAATATGAATATTCTGCTCTTTCAGATAGAGGACAAAACTTTAATTTCTGCAGAATTACTTCGCAGGCTTCAGGTAAGCTTCTAAATAATTTATTATTGTCAGGTAATATAACAAGTAGGACTTTTATTATCGCTGATTTTTGTATGATTAGTATAAGTTATTTATTTACCTTGCAAATCAATGACAGTACACTAGGAAAAAAATAAGCTATGCTAAATGTTCTACTACTCTACTTATAATTTTTTGGGTTGCACAATGGATTCTGGGAATCTTTGTGTGCATTCCACAGCGTATTGTTCATTTTTTACATTGCAATATTTCATCATTCGACATTCAGTCTGTAAATATTGTTGATTTTAATGGTATTTTTTTTCTTTCTAATTTAGGTAAATTGTAAATCATTATCTGTGGAAATAAAGACCATATTATTATAATAAATACAAAGAAAAACAAAATGAGTTCGTAGAACAAATTCTATATAGGAATTGTAACGAAATGATCTATATTCATGAAATAATTATAGATTATTAAGCGTACTATGAATAATATTTATGAAGAGAATATGATGTAAAATATATACGAAAAACTGCAGAATGCTATTTTATTACTTCAATATTAATACTAATGATTGATGTTTGTCCCCAACGCACTTTTTGTTGTTTTTTATGCTTAACCTTCCGTCAGGCGCAATACGAAAACTTACATGTTCGGGCGCAATGCATCTACTAGATTATTATTTAAATCAATTCATACTCGTGATACAAAATAAAATGTTATTAAGCCAATAAAAACCTAAAGAGTAAAAAACAATATCTGCAACTTTTGTTGCAGATTTAAAGAAATCCCACTGTTTTTTGTTGATTTTCGGTTCAGGTGTTCGGCGAACAATTCCTTACCGACTGTTTCAGAATTGTTTCTCTACGTGTGACTTCATTTCCATTTCCAGTGTATAGGACTTGTGCATTTACGCTACTAATGTTTAATATTGTAAAAAATATTACTAGTAACCAACACTTCCGGTAATATAGTAAGGTACAAACAATTCTGCCAAACAAAAAAATCCAAAAGATATCGCATACGGCGATGGGCGCAATGAATCTGTGAGATTATATAGGACCGAGCTAACCACATTCACACTTTAGAAAGGCGCAAACACGTGTGACTGTAGTTCATGGTACAGGAGGAAGATACCTGAAAAGCCACTGACAAAGCGCAATTTACAAGCATAAAATATTAAAAAGTGTATGCCAGGAATCTGTCAGATCAGTTGCGCCCGACGGAAGGTTAAAACGCACGACATAACCTAAAAGCACTTACATTTCTAAATTATTCTTTTTAATAGATGAAACAGTACCAAGTTACGTTGTACCAAATCAATAATAGTGAGTCGCTATATTGTTAGTATGGTACAAGGTCCTATTGGCCGATATGCTAAATTTCGGGTAGTGATAATTGGCTGAAAATTCAACGAATTAAATTTTCACTTGAATATGGAAAGATTGTTGGCAGTCATAAAATGTGTTTTCGAATGCTGCTTGTGAAACGATTAATTAAAATTCTTAAAATAACTGATTAACTACTTAACTGATTAACTACTTGGTAGGGTTGCCAACATTGAGTCGATGCTGACCCGAAAAAAATGATTTTTGGGGGAGAAAAAACTCAGATAAAATTAATAAAAAAGTGCAAGGTGAAATAGTTTTTTACATTATAAAGATTTAATTCCTAAAATAATTTTATATTTTTGAAGTAGCATATGAAGTGCGGATTTTTTTACCCCTCCGTGGATACATCACATAATGTTGGTTGGACAGAAACTTAACTTTAAACAATGCACAAAGAAGCCGAATTGTTTACATTATATATTGACTTCAAAACCTATAAACACATGAAAAACAAAAAACACGCATAGAAGTACAAAAGAAATAAAAGAAAATAGAATTAAGTTCTGAAACATTCTACTTGTGATATAGATTGAGGCTACTCGTAAGCGTGTGCAAACGTACATAAACAACGTAAAACATCACTAAAAATAACGTTAAAATAACTAATTATATTTTAAAAGATCGCAAATGTCAAAATGTTTTTAACAAAACGGAATGTCAAAATTACCTGAAGCCGGAACTTATTTGAATCGCTGATAAAACACATTCCTGCGCGTTTTCAAAAGCTTGCAGTTAAACGCAACCTTATCCCACTCTGAAAACATTTTACCTGGTACTGACTGCTGAATACTCTTGGAAACGGCACGCCTTAATTGCATCACCCGTTCCTGGCGGACATTATGCTGGAAATCACTGATCGCGTGCAGGCCTCGTAAGGACAGTTGAATTGGCGCCTCTCAAAATTGGCGCTTCAAATAAGCCTTTAAATATAGCACAATGGGTGTACTTACATGTATACTCGGAAAATGCATTTGCGGAATTTGCAAATACTGGTTAGCTGCACTTTTAACACTGTTTACAGCAAACGTTGGCTGCCAATCTCTTTTAGGACGCTTCAAATTAACTTATATCTTCCTGGGCGAATGCACGGACTATACTTTCCAATCTAACAAACCCATGCAGCTCTCAGAAGAAGCTGCGTGCGACTGCTACATTCTATGTTAAATTTGCATGAATTGAAAATCCCCGCGCAGGAACAACATTGCGAGCATTTGCTTACACAGGGTGTCTAGCGACCGGGAATTCCTGGAAAACCGGGAATTATACGGGAATTTGAAAGTGCCCTTGAAAATGCGGGAAATATGCGGGAATTTCTTAGGCAACCGGGAATTATTTTTAGCAAAGGGAATTTGCAGTAATTTTGCCATTTTATGGAAATAATAAGCGAAATTTCCGTAAAAATTTTCGGATTATCCGGAATAATTGCAAAAATGTACGGGACGCGCGAAGACAGGTCGTCGTGGTTTTTTTTTTAATGAATACCCGAGAAATGGCCGGTAAAATCCGGGAATTATACGGGAATTTTGAATGCCATATCTGCTAGACACCCTGTTACATAAAGTATAATATCGAACATAGGAAATACAACTTGACTTCTACATTTAAGCATAAAAATAAACATTATCGGTAAAGGATCCAACTGGCTCGTTACACATAGCATAATTTTCGGCCTTTGTAAATCATAAGAATTAAAGAAAAAACTGTTTTACATTCCATAAAAAATATGTTCAAAATCCATCTTGGAAGGTAAGTAAACTATTACAAAACTACTTTTTTCTAACAAAAATTTAAGATATTTTCTAAAATTATATTTGTATCTCTTTGACCACTTTTTACCAATGATTCTACTTTGAAGCTTTTAAATAGGAATAAATTTTTTAACAATCCATGTATGTAGTTAACCCGAATCATTTTATTGAAAACCCGAAATCCGAATGTTTGCCAAACCTGAAGTTTTCGGGTCAAAATGACAGTGTTGGCAACCCTACTACTTGGATAAGTTTTCTCAACCCTTGGATAATTATTGCTTATTTCCTTTGGAAATATTCTTCGCTCACTAAGTGGAATATCTAATTTTCAATAAATCAAGGAATCGTGAAATTACAACATTTTAACCAACTTTTGTAGGTTATGTTGACGTTTATCTGTCGCTTCGCCACCTACAAAAAGGTCGTAAAATAATGGATTACTTCGCTACTTCTCGTATTTTAATGACGATTTCAGCATACTTCACTGCCAATTTCAAATTAAAAGTAAATATTTGCCACTTATAATAATAAATTCTTTAAATACATATAATAATTAAACATTTGTTTGAAACAACAGAAGAAAGGTGTTATAACAAAAACACGCTTTGTGCTTCCTTGTTATACTAGGTAAGAGAAGATATCTCGAGGGTCCCAGAACATCAAAACATTTTTGGTGCTTGCATGCCATTCGTGAGTTATAGGGCGCCAAAGTTCAAAAAGTTGTGAGTTTTTAATGCTAGTAATCAGAGAACCATCGACGCAACGAAAAAAAATTGAGATAAAATGAAGGATGTTTAGATGACACACAATTTAAAAACTGCGACTAACCTAACAATTGATAATGACACGCCACCTCTTTTGAGTTGCATTGACGGCTGGAAATTTAAACCGTGCATTTAAGATGTTTTTCATTTGAAATATATTGCATCTTTTATAAATACATTTTGCTTATAAAAACTTTGTTTAATCACTTTCTGTAGCTATCACCAAATTGGAACAAACTAAAATTTTTATTTTTTTGAATATTCATTTACTAATACGCAAATGTGTCATACATCAATAGAAAGTTCCGACGAGTAAAACATCTTTGCTATGCGTACGTTTTTTTATAGTGTGAATGGTTGTCGAATTATAAGCCCTCTTTCACACGAACTATTGTTTCGCCCGACAGTTTTGCCGTCCAGAAAAAAAACCGTGGCCTTCTTTCACATGGGAAGCTCGTACTTCCTTCGTAACAAACAATCCAACGTTACTATCGTACAGAAGCGTATTCAGTACAGTTTGTAGCTATTAATTATAGGTGAGAATTTGTAGTTTATTGTTCAATTGATGGAATTTATTTGCAAAGTAACTAAATACATGAACGAATAAAGTATAAAATTATTATATAGTATTTAAATATGTGTTATGCAACTGAAATGCGGTTGCAATTTATTCTCTTCAGGCCGTAAAAAACACCCGGCGACTTTAAAATTGGACGGCGACCTGCCAGCAAAACTGCCGTGACCCTCCCGTATGAAAGGTTCCATATGAAATAATGAACCGTCCATGTGAAAGAGGGCTAAGGGTTTCAACTTTTAAATTTTGAAACTAATTTTAAGTAGGTACCTTTGTTTTTGGCTTTTTCAAATCAAGCGTTAGATAATAGTATATTATGATACGAGTTTTATAAGAAGCATTTTGTAGCACGCACGAATTTAGGGTACGACGAGCGAAGCGAGGAGAGCCCTAAAGGAGTAAGTGCTACAAAATGCCTTATAAACGAGGTATCATACAGTATTTTATCTACTTTGCCACTTTTTTAAGCAAAAAAATGAACATTTTTAATATTTTTATTATAGCCTCAGTACGAACGCAAAGTAGATAATAGTATCTTACGATACTAGTGCCTAAGTGCGCCTTTAAAGCACGTGCGACGAGTTTAAGAGCACGACGCGTTAGCGGAGTGCTTTTAACGTCACCAGTGCTTTAATGGCACTTATACACGTGTATCATACGCTATTTCTTTACGATCGTTGCAAAAATATAAAAACTTAGTTCGGTGACACTTTAGCCGTCACATTGTGTTAGATATTCTAGGTTATGTTGATATTCTAATTTACGGCAAAGCGTGTTCTAATTTAGTATTAAAACACGCCACCAATGGCGACGTGCTAAATAGACCTAATTCGGGCGCGAATATTAAGAGTGCTACAAATGTCACTTTTGACACTAGAAACTGTGCAAAAATTTGTCATTTTGTTTTGACACGATCATAGAAAAATAGTAATTTATTATACAAGACGATCAAGTTAAATTTTATCCACGAGTGAATCGTTTAACGTCGAGCGAAGTGCCTATTAACATTCTAACTTAGTAATATACCGAAAAGCATTCCTAATCTCACTTATACTGTATTTTTTAATGCCGTAACAAAGTTATGCAACCCATTATTCAATTATACTAATTCCTTTTCACCGAACAGAAATATTTAAGCCACTCCTCACAAATGTATGTATGCCCACAACCAAATTTCACACGCTGCACATTAATTAGAGCGTGCAAAGTTTCAAATAAGTAAGAGCAGCTTTGTACCTTAAATTTATGAGATACGAATTGTCTTCAAGCGAATATAAATGTAAAAATAGACATAAAATATAACTTTGTTTTGATTTCTTACTTTATAATTAACTTTAAACCACTGCCTGCTGAATTGTATGACAAACGTCACTTTGTTGTTTTCATATCTGAGAAAATGCCAATTTTGGCTGTTTTGATGCTACATACCTACCCATGATGACATTTAAATGACAGCAGCTGTCAAGACTAATAAGTGTTTTAAAAATTATTCTTTAAATGTAGTATCAGTAGGATAAGGACCTATTTTGAATTTATTATAAATATGAATGGCGTAATCTATTTCTAGTGTCGTGTACGTACATCTTAGAGATGTATAGTTTTAATATTTTTCTTGAGAGAGGTGTGGAACTCCAAGAATTCGTAGTTGAAGACGGAATATTATTTTCAAGCAGATATTCAGTAAATCGTATTTCTTACTAACTTGGAAAATGTTCTAGGTGCTAATAGTAGCGAAGTATTTTATTCTGGGTGTTATTGCAAGGTTGTAACTTTATGTGTAATTCATTGTGAGATTTTTAAAAGTTACATGTTTTGTTGGATACTCATCTGTAAATGTAGTAATTAAAAATGTACTAAAGAAAGTGCAGGCACTGCAGTGTGATTTAACAGTCTTCACTCAGAAGTTACTCATAAACACTTTTCTTCAAAATGAAAGCTACAACTAACTATTCTTTCTTGCAGTTATCGTTGTATATCGATATTTAAATAAAAATAGATAATAGAACTTGCTAAAAAGGTACGTTGTTTGAAGGATTAGTACGACAATTTAAATTTAGCTTTAAAACCGTTTCCTTGGTAAAACTTGATTTGAAGGAAATTCATAAGATGTTCCCCAATTGGTACAGTTGCACGTTGCAATTCCCCACCTATTATACATATTGTAACGACCTTCGAGGCGGATCGCGTGCAGACAGATGAGTCAGTCTTCCAGATCATTCGAGAACGACCTCGGTGATTAATGCGCTCGACACGTCAGCATTTGCTAGAATAATCGAGTGAGATCGCGAAGTTTCCAGAAGGAATCACCCGGCAATATACAGGGTGTCCCGTGACTCGATGGTCATAGCCTAAGAGCGTATTCCTTGGACAATTTTAAGATAAAAAGTTTATATAAACATAGGTCCGCAAACGCTTCGTTACCGATCTACAGGGTGTTGAAATTTCAAGATTTTTTTTAGTTTTTTTTTTATAGCTCCTGCAGTTTTTGAGATATTTAGCTCAAATTTGGAATACAGGTTACGCTGTAGGGCTTACAACATTGGCCATATGAAATGGTTGTGAGAATTTACAGAGCGATATTTTTTCAGGTGTCATGCCCCCTTTTCTCCCCTTGACTTTTTTGCGGTGCGCCGGTGGTAGATTCTAAAATACAAAATGAGTTTTCTGTTTTTTTTATAATCTTTTTGTTCTCTTGTAGGTTTTTCGTATCAGCGACGGTTATCGAGAAACAAATAAAAAAAATTCTGTAATTCGCTAGACGAAATAAAAATTTTTAAAATGGTTATCCCAGCTTTTATTTTTAACAGGTAGTGGGGCTAAACTGTCAAAATTAATGGAAACAAGAGATCATCCAAGTAAAGCCAGGGCCTATTAGACCATTTAAAAAAAAAGTATTTCGTCTAGCAAATTAAATAAATTTTTTTATTTTTTTTACGATAACGGTTGCTGATACAAAAAACTACAAGAGAATAAAAAGATTCTAAACAAAACAGAAAACTCATTTTGTATTTTAGAATCTACCACGGGCGCACCGCAAAAAAGTCAAGGGGAGAAAAGGGGGCATGACCCCTGAAAAAATATCGCTCTGTAAATTCTCACAACCATTTCATATGGCCAATGTTGTAAGCCCTACAGCGTAACCTGTATTCCAAATTTGAGCTAAATATCTCAAAAACTGCAGGAGCTATAAAGAAAAAACTAAAAAAATCTTTAAATTTCAACACCCTGTAGATCGGTAATGAAGCGTTTGGACCTATGTTTATATGAACTTTTTATCTTAAAATTGTCCAAGGAATACGCTCTTAGGCTATGACCATCGAGTCACGGGACACCCTGTATAAGCAAGCGCAGCGGGAAAAACAGTCCGAATCTAGCTTTGAAGTGCGCGAAGCTTGCCATATAAATCATTCGTGTTTAAGTCGTATGTAAATAAATAAAGTGTATTTGTTGTTAGAAATAGTTCCTGTTAGGGTATAAATAATTTGTGTTTCGTATTAATAGTTCTTGTGTTTTTGTAAATCGTTAAGTTAAATTGCTGTAAATAAATGCTTAAAACAAGAAGCAGCGTATAATTGTAATATCCCAGAAGATAAATCGTAACAATATGTAGAACCGCTTCCCATTTTAACATTACCAAATGAAATGAAGCAATAAAACTAAATAGTCTTCTCCACGAACATTTATTTTAAAATTAGGGGTGGCTACAATTTTCGAAACCAAACTGGTTTCATCCCCAGGCCATAATGATCATTAATAAAAGTAGTTGAAGCACATGTTAAAGTGAGGTTAAGATTTTTAAACGTTGAAGACGAGATATAAATTATAAAACACACCACATTGGAGAAGAAAAATTAATTAACCGGCAAACTACGTTATAAAGATCGAACACAATATAGCAAGTTTTTCATTTTTAGTAATCAAACGATATGTCTAACGTAATTGATGTGTAAAAGACGTTTGCCCCCCCCCCCCCCCCGCATAATTTAAAGTTCTGAACCAGACAACTTTTTTTATAATTAAATTAAATGTTTCTTATAACTTTCTGATATACCATGCTTTTTGCTATATTCAGTTTAGAAACCGGTCACCTGGTTATATAAATTGTTTTCAATGTTATTCTACAGCCACTTTCAAAATAATTTTATCGCACTTAATAGTTTACATATCTTTTAAATGGCTCTGTGTTATGTTTAAAAATGTAGAAAGCGAAAATAAGTTACAATTTGAAAATCTGTCCAATACTCAACGTTTTTATTTTGCTAAATTCATAATAGGTTAATAAAAATCTGCTTTTGTTGCAGGTGTGGAGATATTTACATTTCATTGATTGAATATCATTCAAAGAAGCTCTGACGTTTAAACACACATAATGAACATTAAAGAAGAAACTATGGATAATAAATTTTGTGTTTCTCTAGAAACTTCATCTTGCTTATCGCAGAACATGGATAACAATGACAATTTTGATAAGAAACTGTACATCAAAGAAGAAAATATCGAAAATATTAATTTAGTTAAACAAATGATAACTCATACAAAAAAGAAGCCTTATATTTGCTCTATTTGTGAACACCAAACAGCAGATAAAAGTCATTTAGTTATACATATGAGGACTCATACCGGAGAGAAGCCTTTTATTTGTACCGTTTGCGAATTCAGAACAGCAGCTAAAAGTCATTTAGTTATACATATGAAGACTCACACCGGAGAGAAGCCTTTTATTTGTACTGTTTGCGAATACAGAACAGCAAATAAAAGTCATTTAGCTTCACATATGAGGACTCATACAGGAGAGAAGCCTTATAGTTGCTCTGTTTGTGATTTCAAAGGAACACAGAAAAGTCATTTAGTTAAACATATGAGTGCTCATACAGGGGAGAAGCCTTATTTTTGCTCGGCTTGTGAATATAGAACAGCAGAGAAAAGTCATTTAGTTGAACATGTAAGGACTCATACAGGAGAGAAGCCTTATTTTTGCACAGTTTGTGAATACAAAACATCAAGAAAAAATAATTTAGTTACGCATATGAGGATTCATACAGGAGAGAAGCCTTATTTCTGCTCTGTATGTGAATACAGAACAGTAACTAAAGGTCATTTAATTAAACATATGAGGACACATACAGGGGAGAAACCGTATATTTGCTCCATTTGTGAATACAGAACAGCAGATAAAAGAAGTTTAGTTAAACATATGAGAACTCATGCAGGAGAGAAGCCGTACATTTGCTCTGTTTGTGATTTCAAAGCAACACAGAAAAGTTGTTTAGTTATACATATGAGGACTCATACAGAAGAGAAACCTTATATTTGCTCGGCTTGTGAATACAGAACAGCAGAGAAAAGTCATTTAATTGCACATGTGAGGACTCATACAGGAGAGAAGCCTTATTTTTGCTCGGTTTGTGATTTCAAAGCGACACAAAAAAGTAATTTAGTTAAACATATGATGACTCATACAGGAGAGAAACCTTTTATGTGCACTATTTGCGAATACAGAACAGCAGCTAAAAGTAGTTTACTTAGACATATTAGGACTCATACAGGAGAGAAGCCTTTTATTTGCTCTGTTTGCGAGCACAGAACAGCAGATCAGAGTCATTTAGTTGCCCATATGAAGACTCATACAGGAGAGAAGCCTTATGTTTGCTCGGTTTGCGAATATAAAACAGCAGATAAAAGACATTTAGTTATACATATAAGGACTCATACAGGAGAGAAGCCTTTTATTTGTTCTGTTTGTGAATACAGAACAGTAGCTAAAAGTAGATTAGTTAGACATATGAGGACTCATACTGGAGAGAAGCCTTATATTTGCTCTCTTTGCGAATACAAAACAGCAGATAAAAGTCATTTGGTTACACATATGAGGACTCATACAGGAGAGAAACCATATGTATGCCCTATTTGTGAACACAGAACAGCAACTAAAAGTCATTTAGTTACACATATGAGGAATCATATGGAAGAGAAGCCTTATAATTGCCCTGTTTGAATACAAAGCAACACTAGGAGATTATGTTTTAGGTGAGGAAATTGCTAGAAGAATCCAGTCCAGTAACAGGGGTTATTATATTTAGAAAAATATTAACAAACAATGCTCTATAAATACTGTAATTGCAGCAATTCTGGTTGCATAACTAATACACGAACATGAAAGAAAGACTCAAATAGGCCCAGAATTGATATATTGTTATTGCAACAATAAGTCATTATTTATCATCAGTAATTACACAAGATATGATCAACAATAACAGTAATTTGATTAACAGAGGTTAGCATTTGAATAGAACAGTATCGACAGGGTTGCGTTCATCTTATTCAATAATTGTGCTCGTTATGGCAAGTGCATCTAATTTATGATGACTGACAGGTTAATATTGTTACATCAACACAAGAATATGATTTTGCTTAAATGCACAGGTGTTTTCGAGACATTATAAATGTTAATTTTATTATGCCAACAATCGGTAAAGCGACTGAAGGGTAAGAAGCTGTGTAAGAAGACATAAGATGCAAAGAGCATTGAAAGGCAATATAAGAATACAAGAAAAACAACAGTGCAGTGCTAAATGGGCCAGTGTTTAATTATTAAACTAAAGTGTTAAAAACAAACAAAGCTAGGTTATAGTGCTCCAAAAATGAAATTTATATAAAAACAATTTAGTTATTAAGGAAAAACATTGTACAAACATAGTACAAACATACTTGAAACCAATTGTAACATGTTGCCAGGATACTAGATGTTGAATAGCCGTTTATTAGCGAAGCCAAACGAAAAGCTGTGTGTAAAGATTGCCTCCAAAAAGTTTGATTGGTTTTGAATATTAAAAGTTATTATTTTGTGCCAAGTGATGGTTTTATTTGAACTCCAGTGTGCAGAGTCCATGTGTAAGAATTTTCACCAAGTTATAAGGTCACACATTCATTAAAACCCCTCACCACACATATATTTAACAACTGCTAAATACGTATTTCGACAGCCATGCTATCATCCTCTGTAGCTAAGAAAACTTACACAGCGAAAAGGCAAGCGATCTAATCGTGACCAAATCACAAATGGAAGTGAACGAGCGCGCGCATTTTACATCTATTTATACTGTCTGACTCAGAGGCGTGGCCGAGGGCCAATGAACTTGGCCGACGGTCAATTTAACTTCAGAAAATCATATAAGATAAGGCGGTACTGGTCCGCCATCTTTGTTCAAAAGTTTACTATCTCGGTTCTTAAAAATGGCCAAGCTTTCAAACGAATTTAGTTGCTTTGTTGAAGTTAAAGCCTTTATAATTTTTAGGTCGTCCTCCTTTATACTATGACGCGTTTCGTAAATATGTTGGGCGATACTCGATTTTTCAGATCTGCTGAATCTAAAATAAGCTAAATGCTCTTTAAACCTGGTACCACAACTACGACGTGTTTGTCCAATATATTTAGAATCGCATTGGGAACATTTAATTTCGTAAATTCCAGATCTCTAAAGTCCTTAGTTTGTCTTTCGGATTTCCCAACAATTTTATAATATTGTTGTTTGAACCATACACAACTTTATGGCCCAATTCTTTAAAAATGTTTGCTAGGCCCTTTGTAGCCAGGTGAAATGGAATTTGGATGTATTTAGTTTTTCACTTCTAAGACTGACGAGAGTTGTGGAATTTCGAACGTGCAATTTTGTTTTTTGTTTCCTAATCAATTATCGATAATTTTAGAAGAGAAACCATTGTACACAGCGATGCTTTTTATGGTCTGAAGATCAATGATATATCGATCTTTGTTTAAAGGAAAGGTTAACAATCTATGCACCAAGAAATTTAGAGCAGCCATTTTGTGTTGAAAACAATGATTTGAATCCGCTAAAATGAATCTGTTTACATTGGCTTCTTTTCTATAAACATAAAATTCCAACTTCTGTGTCAAAACTGACGGAAAACCTAACCCGCTAACCTCGAATTTGACATATACTGACTGTGCAAATTGGTGGTGTTCTTCCTCCCTCCGATATCACTATCAAGGGTAATCTTTACAGCTGACACTTATACATGCCTCCAGCAACATTATCTCAAAAAATAGGCCTTAACTAAATCATCACTAAACAATGTCACCAGCTCTTAGACTAATAGACAAGTGGGGTGTCATAACAATACGTCCTCGAAAATCAAAACTGACCAAACTGTGATAAGACCAATAATGTCTTACGGTTGCGAATCGTGGTCTCTGATGGAACGTGAACAAGAAAAACTAAGATGCGCTGAAAAAAGAATCCTAAGAAAAATGTGCTGAAAGAAGAATGCTAAGAAAAATACCGTAAAATGGGGCCAAATGGATCATTTGTGCGAGTTTTTTGCAAATTTAAAACGCTATACTAGCTCTTAAAATAGAACAAGTGCCAAGTTTATCTGTCCGAGAAGCGTTTCCGAACAAAAGTGGGGTTATAATGCGGTTCCGATATGCGACATAATGTTCATAGCGAACAAACACAGTGGCGCTTAATATGAATATCGTTAAACTGCACTAATTTTTTATAGTTCTGCACTACAGATACTTGTGTTTATGCATAAACTTAATTTTATGCATCCGATCTTGCTGGAAATGGCTACGTTTGTACACTGCACCATTATTAACGGAACTAAGAGGCTGGAATTTCAGGCAGATGTAGTTGGTGACACAGCAAGGATCATTGTTGAAGTCTACGCATTACTCTTTTTCTGCGACGTAATGATTTTCACCCTTTTTCTGTGACATAATGATAAGGAAGTGGACGAAACAAAAAATCTGCAGTTTTTGGTGAGGTCTGCTTTGGCTTGTCTTATAAGACTGTCGGTATGACATTTGTCCAAAATGACAGCGTAATGCCCCATTTTATTTATGCTTTGCTTTTGTATTCCGCTCCTTGATGCAGCCGCATCTCTAATTTTAATTACCGTGCTCTCCTTTCGGGCCTTGCAAAGCGTAGGAATTTTGGGTTTTTTTGAAGAGCGCTCGACCTCCTATAAGAGCGTACCTGGCTCGAAAATTTTCGAGTTGCAGTCTTCTGATACCAGCTCTCATCGAAGGCGGTTGGGCCGCAAAAATTATTGAATTGAAATATGCACAGCGGCGTCCCTTTAAGCACGATCAGGCCGATTTCCAGCTGTGGTGAGATTTTCCTTTTTAGTTTTTTTCTTGTGAGTTTTAATTTCGTGGTATTAGGTCTGCTTCCTACTGTGTATGATTTTCATGCCTAATGCTCCCACATCCTTACTACAAGCAACGGCTTTCTATCCTTAAGCTCAGATGGTTGAATTCTTAGCGATCAGTTCCTCTTGCCGAATTCAACGCGGCAAACGCTTCTGCAGCGTGAATGCCAGATGCGGGCAGTTTTGGCGACGGCATAACTTCCCTCCAGCTACAGCAGCCATCTGTATGCGCTTCAGGGCCCAAACCAGCATTTCCAGGCAGGGGCTGGCAAGACCTTCAATACAATCGCAAGATAGTGCCTCTAAAACATTCCGTAAGTCCGCATTGGGTCTCACCCTGCTGTTTAATTTATCGGTAAAGGGCTATTGCCTAAGAATATACAGTTCTACAAGGCCTTCGAGTACCAAACTGTACGCGTTAAATTCTAGCTTATTTGCAACGTTTGATGCGTTAGTATTTCATCATTTAAGGTAGCTGAAATTTTGTATGGGCCTTATACTTATTTCCTCAAGCACCCTTGAAACGCCTGGCGGTAAATATATCAATTGTTCAACTATTTACTTGCGATCGAAGTAAGATGCGAGTCAAAAAACTAATCGGATGTTTGATTGCCTCCGAATTTCAATTGTTGTCACGTTATGCTGGCGGAAGCCTTTTTAATTTGTTGTAGTCTACAGTGTGTGTCGAATTTTAATAATTCTTAAATTTGTGTGATGATTTGGGTGACTCCAAATTCATTTATAGTCTGTTCAGTAAAGAAAAACACAAAGTGGCCTTTGATTTCCAAAATTTCATAAATGTACTTCAAAAATTCATTTTTGTCTAGGAATGTACTTACAAAAAGTTACTAAAACAAATAGGTTAAGGGTGCGACATTTATCTAGCAACTGTCATAAATGTTGTAAATAATTACTTTTAAGTATATTATGCAAATACTGTGTTAGTTACTATTGACGTAGCGTTTATTAATAGATGTTTATATTACATTTTATAAAAGTTAGGGGAGAATTTCTAGAAAACTATCTACTTTGACACTGAAATAATGAGAAACATTTATTGTCATTGATTGTCATTTTTAAATTCAAGCCTGCCTTTATGCAGTTGTGAAAACCTTTGCAAAACAAAATACAAAAATCCTAGTACAAAGATTGTATCCCTACGCCAACTTAAAAAATCGAACGTTTTTGTGTTTACTGAATGCTCTATAGTTGTTAATTATTAATTGTAGGCCTAGTTGAGCCTCCAGCTGCATTTATGCTGGATAATTGTTACACTGTATTCATGCTACGACCCTACTTGAACTGGCTCGTTTGTTTTTTTTATTTAGGTTGAAGTGCGAGGCCTACAAGGTAGGTGTGATTAGTTTTGGTAGCTAGATTTGTTTTGTTGTTGTGTTTAACGATGTTGTTGCTTCATAGTTTGTATTTAACCCTAAGGATCCCTGCCTAGTCCTTACTCACACCATATTTTCTGCTGAGAGCTAGAGCTAGCTAGGTCTGTGCTCACCCTCATTTAAGGGTAGTACAACAGTAAAATAACGCGCAGTAATCAGCAAGCTTAAAATCATATTTTAAACGTTAGACACTTTTTCATAGAGGAGAAACGTTAAATTGACGTAGGTCAATAATGTCTTGGTATGAATAATGTGCTATTTAGAGCATCTCTAGCATTATAGGTTAGGTATAAATAAAATTCTTCCTGACGTCTACTACCTGTGATATAAGTATGATCTTTTTGAATCTCACTTTAATGTAAGACATACGTTTTCAACGCTATGTTTTGATATTTATGACGTCACAGAAAAACGGGAAATATGTGTAGACGTTACACTAGCTCTAACTTTTATCCTGTTTTTCATGGGATTCAACGATTACAAAAAAGAAGAGAGGCTTTTACGCAAAGGATAGAGAGGATATGCTAGAAAAGGCCCTCCAGGTGTTTTACAGAACAATTTGTTAATAAGGCAAGTGGCAGAAAAGTATGTTGTTCCGTGATCTACCCTACATGATTTTAATTTAATTTCATTTAATTTCATTTATTTAATGCCGAACAGAAAAATTACAATTATATGACAATGCGCAAGTACAGTAATATAATATTATATAAATATACAAACATAATAACTAACTACATTGAAAAGGCGACATATAGAATACTATATACATATAACATATAAAAAAATTGTGCATAAACAGCGTAAGCACGCGTTAATATTAATACATATTAATTGTTCATGATTGATTGATTTAAAGATGTCTTTAAAGACCCTAGAGTACAGCAATTTATATCGCAGCTATTTGAAATTTTATTAAAATTCGAAGCCATTACACATAAAGGAGACTTGACAAGTAATTTTTTCGAGCCGTAGGAATATGAAAAGTTATTGCATTACGGATTGATGAACGAGGTATATGGAAACAGGGGCGGACTGGCTAGGGATGCCGGGATGCGATCGCATCCCGGGCCCTTGGGCCGCCCGGGCCCGCAGGCTTTAAACTAAAATGAAACACCATTAGCGCGTTTACACAGGCACATTTTGGCCCCGGAGCCCCCGGCCCCACAATTAATTTGTATTCCATGTAACGGGTCCAGCAACTGGTATGACCTATCTTTAGTAGGCTGTTACGAAAACATTATTTTGTTATTGGCATTTCTATTGCCAGATTTATGTGCGTTAATTTATGCAGTTTAATAGATCATGGATAATTTTCCAATTAACCAACGCGTATACGTGGTGGATTTTGAGGTTTGGTAACATAACATGGCGATCCAATTTCCCCGATTTGACGGCTCCTGATTTTTGTTGTGGGAATATCTGAAGCAAAAAGTCTACGAGAAACGTCCTCAACCAATACAAGGCCTTAAAATGAGTATTTCAGAAGAAATAGAGAGTATTGGACCAGAATTGTTAAGAAGAGTGATGCAAAACGTTAGAGTGTTAGACAAAGATTGCAGTACTGCATCGAGACTCAGGGAGGCCATTTAAATGAAGTAATTCTTAGGAACTACAATTGCACATAATAAAGTTGATATTCATTTCAAATTTGTTTCAATCCATTACTTTTTATCCTTAGGACAGGTCTTGGAAAATAGGTCATACCTGGACCCTATATTATGTAAATACAATTAAAAATAACACTTAAGGGCCCCAAAATCCCACAGCACCGGAAATATCTTATTGATGTAAATACTTCTTTGTGTATAGCTAAAAAAATCCAAACCCCAATCAATTAGTATTTGTTGAGTAGTCATTACCAAATACCAATGGAACACGAAAGCCTGCAACCAAATATAATCTATACATCAATATTGGCAGGACATTTTTAAATCCTACGATGATGAGACCTTTTTCGAGTGCTTTCTGTTCAAAGATTACGATTTTGCGTGTATATAGGTTTCTTTTCGGTCATATTTTCACGTATACAAGTAATACTTCAGCAAATTTTATCAAAGCTCTAAAGATTTGACACGCACGCAACTTTTTCTAGAAGGTTCAGCAAAGCCGCTTTGGTCTATAACCATTTTATTTGCAGCTGGGTTTGTTTCCTCACCTTTAAGCGAGCTTGGTTAGATCAAATTCAAAACGCAGTCTATTACAGCAAGCGAGATATTTTTCTAAATAATTTAAGTTCCATCGCGCTGTTTCGTCCTCAGGCCGCATCGACGGTCGTGGCATGCGAGGCCACTTGGGGATGTCGGCGTCGTGATTGGCTGTAGTTGGTCGTGTAACAGAGCGCGCCTGGAGCGAAAAACGTAGCGTGGCTTCGGTTTTGAGTCAGTCGCCACTGCAAGGAGTTCTTATACCGCGCACGAAGGCGGCCGAGGTTTTATGTGCTGTTACTGCCGGTTTTTGTTCGTTTAGAGTGCTTTACGGGCCGTCAAGGGTGGCGTTTGTATGTGTTGTTTGGTGCCCCCTGTTGCTGACCGACGTTCTCAAGTTATCGTGTGCCGCGCCGGCGAATTTCCACCTTATAGTGGATAAATACAGCGATAGCGTGTCTTGGTCGACGTCTTCATGCGAACTTTGTCGTCCCGTTGGACCGTATATTGTGTCCTGCGAGGGATTTCTTGGTGGGCGTCTTCAGCACTTGCAGTCGTAGCCTTTGCGACCTTTCCGGCGCTGTGAGGCGAGTTCGAAATGTTATCGAAATTTAGAGCCAGGCGAAGCTAAAAGATTAAGGTAGCGTGTGTATTTTATGTACTAACCGCTTTATCGTTATCATTGAAAAGTTGCCAACTTATTTACCAAATACATTGTAGCTCAATATATCAGGCGATGTTAGAGTAGTTTCTTAGATTTAGTTAGACGATTGTGACACCGTTTTCCTAGTATTGTTGTAACAATAACGTGACGGTTAAAATTCTCGTTTATGAAGTTGCTATGGTAAAGTTAAGACGCACTAATTCATTCATCTGTTTGCTTATAATTTGTGTGCATATTTGCTGAATCACGGCCGCCCTTTCTGGGACCGCCTGTAAACTAACTAACTTGGCAGTGTGCTAGCTTTCATTATCCCGTCTGTAGTATAGTCGATTAGAGATAAAACGTCCTTCAGGTGGGTTATAGATTTAGCCCTTTTATTATGACATGTTCTTACTGTGTGTGTAAAAATTTTGTGTTTAGACCAATAGATCTGTTTACTGAACGATACCTTATGATTTCCCCACGTGTTTGTGCATGCTTATTTTTAGGTTAAGTTATACTCTGTGTTAGATTTATGTACGGTAGATCCTGGAAGAAGTCATAAGCGTCGCAGGTAGGTCGGTGCGCTCGTCGCCGCAGAGTTGGGAGTCGTGAGGCTGCACTCAACTCCCGTTGAGCTTAGGATTTCGCCAAGATGTAAAGTCAAAAGGTAGGCGCATTTGCTTCCTGGTTCCTCTATGGGCTTACTTATATATTTCGTTCTGGTTGACGGAACAGAGTGGCATCCAATTAATTTTGTCAGTATTTACCGTCCCTGAGACCGTTGCCCGTAGGTAATCTCGTGTAGGAGCACCCCTCGCCCCACTGATGTTTAGTCGGCATATCTTGTTACGATCAGCGCAGCGGTCCTAGATGAGTCATTGTTCCGATTGTGAGAAATATCGTCTGCGCTGGCCGTTTAGCTTTAACGCGAATTTTTGAATGTGCTGCCTCGGTATCGTAACAGACGTTTTAGACCGTAACAGTATATGTATCTATTTAATACGATGATTATTAGAAAGTTATGCAATGCATAATTCAATCAACATTTTCAGTACATTGAGACTCGCCGCTGACCGCCACCTTGCCCTTTGCCAAATCAACTCACAAGTTCGTAGGTTGCGAGTGCCAATTTGGTACTTGCGAGTTACATTATTGGTCGTAGGCCTTCCTCGAATATAATTTTCGCAAGATTTGAATTGCGCGCTCAGGTAGTGTTACTAGTAGGTGGTAGTTACTAGCTGGCGCCTGTTAATCGCGTCCTAAAATAGCGTTTTAGGCCAAAAATGTATTGCACCAGCGAAAAAAAAATTCGGCTTCGGCGATATTGCCTCCGGCGGCTGGGGCTTTGCCCAAGGCCCGAGCTATACCGCACAACCTCGTGCGCCCCCCCCCCCCCAGGCACCCAGCATCCCGGGCCTATTAGTCCCAGTCCGCCACTGTATGGAAATCAATCATAGCTAGAAGTGAATCACTATCGATTTTATTATGAAGCAGGTTATACATGTAACGCTTATAATTATTCTTCCGTTTTCTAACGAAAGGATGTTAAATCTGGATAGTAATAATAACTAGTCTATACCAATTGCTGGATAGAAACCAATCTTGAAAGATAACAATTTTAAAAATTTTCTTTGCGCCATTCCCAAACATTCTTTATAACAATCATAATATGGATACCATACCAGTGGGGTGGTGGAAGCGTTCTTCCATCGAGGCCAGGTGGTCGTTGGCGACCGTTAGAATCATTTTGTCCCGGGTCGTCGAACAAGCCAGTTGCGAGCGTCGTTGTTTTTCTTGCAAGTTGGGCGGTGCCTCGCGCTTGTCGCGAGAATTCGAACTCCGCCTTTAGAAGCGAATTTTAAACTTGACCACTTCCCCATTGGGCGGACGACGCCGCCGCGCTAGCGCACAGATCACCATTATACGTTGAAGAGTTGGTTGTCTGTCTCACTTCCTTCGTGAGTTTCCCACTCATAGCCGCTAGCAATATAGTAAGTATTACATATATGGGTGGGGAAGTGGTCAAGTTTAAAATTCGCTTCTATAGGCGTAGTTTGAATTCTCAGGCATGCGCACTAGACGCGTTATACTCAGAGTGAGATTATGTCGGCGCCGTAATGTTTTCGGCCGTTTCCAGGCCCTGCTAGCAATATATGTATAATAGTCCGGGAGCCAGCGACCTTTTTACTTCCTTTTACTATAAAGGAAGTAGAAGCTGCGTGGCGCAGATGGGTTAGCGCCAGGCTTGCATTAAGCAAGTCCTCGGTTCGAATCCCGCTGGGGTCGGAATTTTTCCGTATCCTTGGTGATTAGAATCGGGCTCAGTGAGACCATTCACAGTTGGGCACCAAATTAACTGTGCTCTACTCAGAACCACAGACCTAAGAGATAGAGTAACAAGGTCAACATAACACATACACACACACTTCATACAATGGTTGCTGCGCAAGCACCAAAGGCGCGATCCAACTCTGTATCCCGAATCCGGGGCAAGTTGATCATTGTACCGCCAGATGCCAGCGCATATAGCACCAGCCTCGACACCACAAGGTAAATGAGGTCACTGATAATACATACATACAATACATACTATAAAGGAAGTATTGGATTCACCCCAAAAATTCGAAATTGAGTTTTCAACGGATCTTCACGTTTTAGAGTCCCCTGATCCCAAAAAAAATTTTTTTTTATTGGTCTGTGTGTCTGGCTGTGTGTCTGTGTGTCTGTCTGTCTGTCTGTCTGTCTGTAAACAGAATATCTCAAAAACGAAAAGAGGTATGGCGTTGAAACTTCATATATAAGTTTTGTGTACTATTTAGATGAGACAGCAAGCTTTTGAAGTAAATCGCGTAACCGGAAGTAGGTGTTTACTCTTGTGATTTTTCAGTTTTTTTCGATTTTTTCAAAAACGGCTCTAACGATTTTTTTTAAACTTTACATTTTTCTTACATTTTTAATGTGTATTGATGTGAGATAGGTGATTTTCCAGTTGAATACTTCTAAAGTGGGTTTCTTTTGTTTTTTTTCAATTTTTTTTATTAACTCCTATTTTAAATAAAACACCCGGTATATTATTACATTTTTGAATTCACCTTAAAATTCTAGAGAAAATTTGTCTCTTCAACTAACACTCGATTTTGTACCGTTTTTGTAGAATTTGTAATTTTTGAAAATTTTTAACAAATGGTTAAAAATTAAAAATGAAATTTTTTACTAATTATAAGATCACTGTAAAAGGAAGTTGTGTGAGTGTATCACACCAGATTTTTTAATGACCAAAACCACAAAAGCTGAAAATGTTTCCTAAGCTTTATTTGGTATCACTAGTAAGATTAGTTGCTGTTTTGTGCTAGTAAGTGAATGGACTTCCAGCTGGCGCACTTCCGGGGGGTGTAGCTGCGGCATCGTCCCACACATAAAATAATAATAATAAATAATTTTTATCGGTTTCAGGATATTAAGCCTTTGTTTACATATACAAAAGTAGGCTGGTAACTAGGTCATAACTTATTTGTAGGGTAGAGGAATATTACCCTACATTTTTTTTTTATTAATACAGTAGCATTAAAACTGGTCTGTAAGACCAACCATTAATTTTTTTCTAAACTAAAAGATGCAAACTTAAAGGCTAATGTCCACCCATTGGTGTCCATAAGATTTCACTAATTCACACTATGTCACGTACTACACAAGTTCAAAGGGTTTCTTCCTCTTCAATCTTCTAAGTAACCCTTCGTTGTCCAGGAGTTGGATGGCTTCTGGATTGACATGATCATGCAATCTCGCTTCGTGTTTGGCAGCAAAGCGTTTTATCTCACTAGCAACATCCACGATTCCAAGGTCACGATGGATGTCACTGTTACGTACATACCATGGCGCATTCACGATGTTTCTGAGTACTTTATTTTGGAAAGTCTGTATTTTTTTAATATTGCTCTGTTTGGCACATCCCCAGAGTTGTATGCCATAAAGCCAGACTGGTTTTAATATCTGGTTGTATATTATAACTTTGTTGTGTGTCGACAGCTGGGAATTTCGCCCCAGGAGCCAATACAGTTTTCTATATTTTAGTCCTAGTTCTTCTTTTTTCTTTTTCACATGTACCTTCCATCGTAAACGCGTGTTGAGAGTCATACCTAAGTATTTTGCTGTATTTTCATACGGTATGACGTTACCGTTGATCGATATCTGAAACTGTTCTCGTATGAATTTGTTAGTGAAGTGTATGTGTGTTGATTTTTATTCGTTTAATTTTATTTTCCACTTCTTTGTCCAGTTACTAATTTTATTGCACGCTAGTTGCAATTTTTCTGTAGCTTCCTCGGTGTCCTTGCCTACTGCTAAGATTGCAGTATCGTCTGCAAAGGTAGCAGTCATTACATTTCTGGTTGTGGTAAATCACTGGTATATAGCAGATAAAGAACTTGGCCCAGAACGCTGCCTTGCGGTACTCCTGCCTTTACTTCTTTTAGATCAGAAAATGCATCTTCCTGTTTTATTCTAAACAATCTGCCATACACGTACGACTTCAGGAGTTCAGCGTATTCTTTCGGAAGCTGGTGATTCAGTTTATGCATCAAGCCTTCGTGCCACACTTTGTAGAAGGCTTGCGCAACGTCGAGGAATATAGCGGAGCACACTTGGTTTACTTCTAACACTTTCTCTATTAGATTCGTAATCCGGTGCACTTGATCTATAGTTGAGTGTTTGTTCCTGAAGCCGAACTGGTGATCGGGGATCAATCCTTTTCTTTCAATTATTGGTTTTAATCGTTTGAGCAGAAGCTTCTCGAATACCTGGGCGATTACTGGCAGTAAAGCGATAGGTCTATAGGATTTGACCTCGTTTGTTGGTTTACCTGGCTTTTCCAGCATTATTATTTCTGCTACCTTCCAGCTGCTAGGTACATGTTTTAGTCTAAATGACGCATTGTATAGATACGTTAGCATAACTAATCCCTTTCTCGGCAATTGTTTTAGAATCTCACCAGTGATTAGATCGAACCCTGGTGCTTTTTTGCGGTTTAGATTAGTGTTGATCTCGTTAGCAACTTCTTGTGGTGTGACTAATGTGATAGCCTCCTCTTCCTGATTTACATGGTCTTGTAGCACAGAATCGTTTAGTGTTACGTTTGGCGTAAATACTTCTTCAAGATGGTTGGCAAAGATCTGTGCTTTTTCTTTATTATTCTTCGCCCAGCTACAATCAGGTGTTCTTATAGGAGGCATCTGCGTCACTGGTCGTTTTAACTTACTTGTTGCTTTATAAAGAGAGTACTCTGTGTCTGCTTCTGCTGATAATTCCTTTAGGTAGTTATTGAGTGACTCCTCTTTTAGCTTCCGAATTTCGCGCTTCAATACCTGTGTTTTGTTATTTAGAGAATTTTTATCAGTAGGATCTCTAGTTTGTTGCCATTTCCTTCTGGCTTTTCTTTTTTCTTTTACTAATTCTCTTATTTCCATGGGATAGTTATAGCCTACCGCTTTATGGGTGATTTCTTTTGTATTGTTCCAAGCAGCATTTTGAATAATTTCATTAAACCGTTCTGTCTCAAATTCCAGCCGCTGCTTAGTTTTCAACTCTATTCTTAGGTTAATATTACAATGTAATTCCGCCCTAAAGCTTTCCCAGTCGGTTGTTTTATTGGTTAATGCAGGTCTACTTTCTTTTTTAATTATTTTTTCACTTAGCGTTAGAATCACTGCCGAATGATCTGAACTTAGGTCAAAATTTTCCTCAATGTCTATGAAGTTTGGCGATATCTTCTTAGTTATGAA
The DNA here is from genome assembly GCA_940337035.1 of Agriotes lineatus. NCBI lineage: Eukaryota > Metazoa > Arthropoda > Insecta > Coleoptera > Elateridae > Agriotes > Agriotes lineatus. The sequence continues at coordinate 70,373 of CALNHX010001713.1, read as the reverse complement.
GAAGTCTAGTAGGTCAGGGATTTTATTAATATCCGTTGGCCAGTATGTTGGCTTACCTGTAGTGTGAAAATTGCATCCTAGATCCTTGATTGTTTCTCTTAGCTCTTTACCTTTTGTGGAAGTGATTCTAGATCCCCAGTCTGTATGTTTGGAGTTAAAGTCGCCTCCTGCAATAAATCTTTCGCCAAGGTGTTGTAGTATATTTGTATAGTCTTGTTTTTTTAGATTGAACCTAGGAGGGCAATAGAGAGCACCAACTACTAAATTCTGTTTACGCGATTTAATGCTGATCATTGTTAATTGTATGTCTTCTCTTTGGAGGTGTTTCTCTTCATAGTGGTTAATGCACTCTTTGATGATGACAGCACTCCCGCCTCTTGCTTGGTTATGAGGGTGTATCGTATGGTATACTTTATACCCACTTACTTTCAGATATGATTGTTCTGTTAGGTGTGTTTCTGATATTAGACATATGTCAATGTTTTGGGTATCTAGGAATATTTGCATTTCGTCTTTTCTAGCTAGAAGACCATTGGCATTCCATGTTGCAATCCTAATATCTTTTTTGACCATTAGTTAATTCTACGAGCCCTAGCTCCACTAATATTGCTCTCTAACTTGGTTAGCCGTTGAGAAAACTGACACATTGTTTCCTCTTGAGCATCGAATCTAGACGTTAGGCTTTGCATCATTTGCGTTAGTGTCTGTTGTTCTGGTTGATTCATTTTGGCCTGTTTGTTGTCAGTTAGGACATTCTGATCTTGTACTTCAGCATTCTGAACTGCGGCTGCATAAGATAGGTTGGCAGTTGTTCTTCTGGCAGTGAACTCTCTTGTCCCGCGATTTGTTACATTCCTTTTTGTTGCTTCTTCTCGTCTTTTCTGCAGTTCTTTCGCAATTTCACATCCACGGTAGTTTGCAGGATGATTTTTACCGCAATTTGAGCAGATTGGCATAGCACTTTTGGGCTGATCACAATCACGTGTTAGATGATTCGCTGCACATTTAACGCATTTAGCTTCGCGTGCACAGAATTTTTGCGTATGTCCATATCTCTGGCATTTTTTACATTGTGGGATCAGCTTGCTGTTTTTACTGCCTCTATTTTAACTTTCATATGACATAAATGTTCAATGCTATAGATTTTTTTGATATCCTCCTCCTGTTTAAAGGTTAACATAAAGATAGGCAGTGGAATTCTTGTTTCCTGGTTATCCTTTTTCAATTTTTTTATTTTGTTTACAACGTTCACGATTAGAAATTTTCTGTCTAGTAGCTCCTGCTTTATTTCAGTTACACTACAAGATGGGTGTAGATTTCGGGCTATTACCCGAATTGGTCGGGTCTGTTTGTTTTCATACGTATGCCATTGATGTTTATATTCATTCATGACTTTGGTTAGTGTTCTGTACTCAAGATAATTCTCTACATTGATCTTGACCTGATTATTACTTAACATGGCGGTTTTAAACTTCAGTTGTTTATCTTTCAATTCCCGATTTAATCTATTGTAATCTGTTACTTCACTAACTATTACTGGTGGCGGTTTGCGTTGTTTTGATTCTATAGGTTTCGCCACTTGCTTATCTTTTTCCTTCGGTGATTGGGAGTATTTTCGCTTTTTATTTTTATGTAGGATCCAAGAAGTTTCTCTGGCAACCAAAGCCTCCTCTTCATCAGAATTGGCTGGGCTATAGCTCTTACGTGGTTGAAGCGAGGAGATTATATTTTTTAATTCTTTAATTTCTTGTTGCGCTGCGAAGAGCGCATCTTTTAGTTCTTGATGGGATTGTAATTCTACATTATTTAATATTACTGGCGTTGTTGACGGTGGTTCCAACGGCTTGACCTGGAGGTCATTTTTGTTGGGCATTTTACGCGATATCTTGGCGGTCGCCGGGCGGTCGACCGCCGAATATCACCTCGCGATAATGATATCACTTACAATTTTTCAAACACGCACCTGCAGAGCTCTCCGTACACGTCCACGCTCGGCAAAGGCCATTCACAAACCCTACATGGCAACCATAACCATATAGCAACCGATAAACTATTGAACAAATCACGGATGTTATGAATCATAACAGCCTTAGAAGTTTTAAAATCCTCGCTCTACGAGCTCGGATTTCAAAACATCTGCGGCAGCTATGATACTCATAACATTCCTAGATATGTTAATAGCTATAACAGACGTTGACAGCAAATACCTACCTGATTTACGCCAACTCATTACCAATTATTTTGATAAATGCTATCGAACTTGAAAAGCAAGGCACGGCATATTTAAAAATTTCCAAGTTTTAAATTAGTATTTTAAAATAAAAATCGCATATAAGATATTATTATTGGTATCATTTGATGCGTAATAATTTTATCTTTCCATTGATATCATTACCTTCCCTGTAAGTTGAATTGGCGAGTAGGAATCGACAAAAACGTTCAATACAATGCTAATCGCCTATGTTCGACTTTGAGAACGGACACCCGGTATAGTGTACTAATACGTGTAAATTAATAAAGTAATGTATCAACAAATTTTTTAGATTTGGTCTTCTTCGGATTCATCGCCATCCAACTCATTATCGCTTTCGTTACCGCTGCAATTGATGTCGATCTGTGAAATATCTTCGACATCATCTGTAAACATATATAATAATAATATATTAAAAGATATAGATGATAATAATATAAAAACGTATAACACGCAAGAACAAAATTGTAACACAAATCGGATTATGAATTATAAAAAAAGTTTACATGTTAACAAAATTGTTATAAATATTATTCAGTTTTATTTTTCAATTAAAATTATAGAGATAAAATTAAATAGAAAATTATCAAAAATTATTGAAATAATGAAAAAAAGTAATGAAATGAGAGTGAAATATATCAGTATTATTCTAACCTGCAATACTTTTTTTGTCATCATCGATAGTTATATCTCCAAGGGAAGAAGGTAGCTGCTCACCCTCGAACCATTTCAAATGAAATTTACCCTCCTTCTCTTCCCAGCCAAAATCAGTCGGATGTAATGCCGTTGGAACCTAAAGATGAGCGTGTGCCCAAATATTTGCTATATACGTTGTCCGCAGCAAATGTTGGTGCAGCTCAATTTTGCAGGGAGGCAGAGCTGATCCCTCGATATTATTCTTCGGTAAACGGAATAAAAAAAATGGCGGTCGGTTGGGCTATTCGGTGTAGCATAAAACTGCTGCATTAAATCTTGGCTCAGTATTATACAAAGTGGCTATCTAAATATTTACTATTTGCACTTTTATGTGTAAATATTTACTTTTCGCATTTTAATGTCCACATATTTACTGTTTATGTTATGTAAAAATATTTTAATGTGTAAATATTTACTAAAGCCCTTTAAATTCAAAAATTTCTGAGATAGTATAATAACTGCATGGACGTGTTTAATGAGAAAAGTATAGATATCTGATACTGTCAGAGCTGAAATTTGGTAATACAATAGTTAACTGAATAAGTTAAACGAAAAAAATATCCAGCTTTATATTTAGTGAGGGAAAAGTGTCCAGCTGATGCAGTCAAAGATACAATACGCCCAAGCGCATACCGATGCGCAGCGTCTTTCACTGCATCAGCTGGGCACTTTTCCCCCACTAAATATATAGCTGGATGTTTTTTTTTGTTTAAGTTATTAACTTAACTATTAGTTTACCAAATGTCAGCTTTTGCGGTATCAGTTTACTCAGCGCATATTTTTTACTTCTTTACGTGAAAAGCTGGGACATAATCCACCACTCTAAATTCGGCTGGATACGTTTTTTCATTTATTTATAACATATTCAACATGTTAACAAAGTTTCAGTTTTTGCGGTATTAGTTTTTGTTATTATGATTTTACGTGTGTGAGGCTGCCGCAGCTACATCCCCCAGAACTGCGCCAGCTGGAGGTCCATTCACTTACTAGTGATACCAAATAAAACTTAGGAAACATTTTCAGCTTTTGTGAAATGACTAACTCTAAACGGTCCCTGCCTCCTGGACTATAACACATATATGTGTACGACTAAGGTAATCTTGTAGTGTATGTCGTCCACTTTGAACTACCGTTCCTTTTAACATTTTCGTTGCGGTCTCTGCGCATTCTTTACATTACACGGGAGTTTGTACTAAATATACATCAATCTTAAACTCCAGTTAACCTAAATTCGTATCATTGTACAAATAATATTGTCAAATTTCAATCCCATCTACATGACTGGCTCTAGGAGCGGCAGTTCAAAGTGGGCGACGTACACTACAAGATAACGTCGAGTAATTATATCGAAACTGTATAGCCACTAAAAAGAAGTGATTTTATAGTCTCGCACACTTCAGGCTTCTCATTTTCATTAGATCTTGTTGGTTTTACAGAGTAGGTCCTTTGCACCTGAGTAGAGCAAAATGCGACTAGTGATCTAATGTGACGACGCAACGTTGGCGTCCCTTGTTTCTGTATCGATTTAATACAGTCGGGCATTTGAGGACATTACACCGTGAGTTAGCTACCATTTAGCAAACAACCAGATGGTGTATGAGTACAAAAATTTGAGTAAATAATTTTATTTTACCATATACCGGTAACAACTTAAAATGAGCGGAACTGGGCGTCCGGCGGATTTTGTGTGTCAAAAATATATTTATTAGTAGGGTAGGTACATATGGTAGATTCAGTACAATTCTCAAACCCTGTAACTCTAAATATCAACCGCTTATATATTCGAAGTTGTTGGGTATGTATAGTATATATACCTGCAATGTGGTGAATACTAGATTAGCAGATACTAGCAGATTATCGGTGTGCTATGTTGTAGGCATTCATCAACTAATAACAAATTTCATTATCAATTCAAAATTGTCAGCTGAGGCTACAATTTCTATATTTGAGGTAGAAGTACGTACATGATTTATACTCCTACTGCCCAAAAATACTCCATATGCCAAATATTCTGTTTCTTTTTGTAAAAAATACAAAGAAAACGTTAACATTAGATCTTGCAACATTACCAAAAAATTTTACTGTGCTTTATCTATGTTTCGTAGCACCAGCCCAATACATAGTATATTTACTTAAACATCGTTGTTGCATTTTTGGTAAAGACGTAAATTTTATTTTATCGATTCTAAGAGATTGGAGCTGAGTATTCGAAAACGATTTATAAGAAATAACTATGCACCCTCTGATAGAGCGCAGTAATGATATAATTTGCTAGTTTTTTATCACCATGTAGCCTGTATATGTAGGATATATTTGTAAATGTCTATGTTTCAGTTAACAACTGACTTAAAAGCATTTGAAATATGAATATTATCTACTTTCAGAACCACAGCAAAAACTTCAAGTGCGGCATCTGACGCAATACCAACGTGTCTAGTCTAATTCTACAGATTTACTTCACAGGCTTTAGGTAAGCATATAAATTATTCACTTGAATACCTATGAGAAAAGATTGTTAGTGGTCATAAAATGTTGAATTTATTAATGTAGGTTCAGAACTGGTTAATTATAATAAATTATCAAAATCATTACTTAACTATTAAGATCAGTGGTTCCCAAATTTTTCGAGATTTCTTTACGACTCCCTCACTAACATACTTAACCCAATTCGATAAATAAATTTCCCTATAAAAGCAAAAACGATGAATCCGCAGATATTTCCAACTGTGTCCAATGTATAGTTTCTGTAAGATATGATACCGATAATGGTAACCTTAGTGCCGAGGGGTATATTATATTTTTTAAATTGAGAAATTATAAAATTAATCTTTTTTAACCAACTATTGTAGGTTATGTTGCGTTTTCTGTCATCCCGTGTAACCCAACTTCAAAAAAATGCTTATTTTTCATATTTTAATAATGATTTCAATGTTCTTCACTGCCGATTCAAAAAAAATTATGTTATTGAGGCGTTTTTTATTTTATTTTGTAAATCGCTTTGCAATATTATTAGGTGTGACTTAAATAAAATCATATCCGTTAACTATGTTTTTAAAAAGTATAAAAAGTAAATAAAATCCTACCATTTTATTTAACAATGTAAAATTAAATAAAAGAAAACTCATCACTCTGCAAATATTGCTGGCTAGTTAATTTGATATTCTCATAAATTGACAAAATATAGAAAATGTTTGCAAACAGTTCATTAAACTACGGATTTTTCTATTTATCTTCGGAGTGTACTTAAAATCCCTATTGCTATAATTTAGAACATAACATAATCTTAATCTAATAAAGAGCTTAATAAGGTACTGTCAAATGGGGTGACTTCGAACACTTTACAACCTGTTTTTGATCACAGACTAAAACCCAAGACAATAATCGTTCTGCTAAGATACCCCTAACATCTAATAACATTTTAGCTATTTGAAATTTTTAATACTGGCTTTCATTTGTTGTTTTTTTTTGTTGAAGTCTGTCGAAAGTCATCCCATCGAGTGGGGTGATTTCGGATGTGGGTATAAAACTACGTAAAACCGATTTCTACCTTGTCCACACCAGTTATATTTTTTTAACAATCTACAAGGGCAGAAAAATTAATTGGTATGACAAAAAGAGAATTTTACCATAAAAACATCGTTTATTGTAAAAATAACACAAAATCATTTTTTTATTTAAAAACCATAATTCTATTCTGAAGAAACAAATTCTATGTCACAGGTACAGCCATGATCTACTCTATGATAACATTGATAACATCAAGAAAATTGGCGAACTTATAGCGACCTCTTCGAAATTGTAGAGGAAAAAGTGTTGGAACAATTTCACATTTTCCAATAATACTTTCATCAGACATGTTTGGAAAATGAAAGAAAACATCGTCCCCGAAGAAAAGAGACAAGATAACTTTCAGCTTCTTCCTTTAAAATTTTTGTAACATGGATTTTTCTATGGGAACTTTAACGAGTGTAAAATCTTTAATTTTTATTTGAAAATCAGTCTCTTGATTCCTTGTTTGTCTTTTCTTCTTCTGAATCAGATAATGTGTTTAAGTCAGCTGGTAAATAATTGTTATCAACTACGTCTAATTTTTTGTTTTATGCGTTCAATAAAATCCAAATCTGAATCATCTATAGGGATGATTGGCCTACGTGGTGGAAATTTGTGTTTGCGCCTGGTTGGTTTTATTTGCAATTCAGGATTTATGTTTTTTTTTGAGAAATTCCAGTAGCGATTTATCTACTTTAACTGGGGGAGCTTCTTCCGCCATAAGTCTTTGAGGCAGATGTTTTAAATCTTCCTGTGGATTGTAGAGCTAAATACTTGAAGCACGAAATTAAACAAATTCTACAGATAGTAGAGGAGGAAAACATGACATAATCTTTGGTTACAGCACAGTTAATAAGGTCATTATAGTTTGAAAAAATTAAATCTAATGACCGTATTTTCAGATACATTAAAAACTGAGAGATAGCGCCCGAGGGCGTTTAATATATTGCTATACCTTCAATTTAAAATTGCCCTATTTATGATTTGAATATCAATAATTATTCTTTGTGCTAGCTCCTGAAAATCAGGGGTGGATTCCTTTTATCTAGATTGCTTATTTCTGAAATCTGATGTTCTGATTTTTAATTTTATTTTATAAGTCAAAATAACTTCCGTCAAATGATATGTCAAACAGATTTGAAAATTAAATGACAAATACCATATCGTTTCATTGCCCCACAACAATATCAACCAGTAAGTAATTCTTTAATAACAAATTCACCTTTTTAGTCTTTATCTTCTTATTTCACTGCTTACCTTACTACTTAATATCACCCACTTTTCACTTGAACTTAAAAATGTCCTGTTTGTCAACCAAGCTGCCTACGACTCCAACCTCCTCACTACCTTTTCCCAACGAAAAGTTCCAACGACAGACCAGATGTCCAAAGTCAACAGAATCAGGGACGCAAACTCCTCTACAGTCCGGAACCAAACAGACGCTATCTGCAGCCACCCAACTCCAACACTGCATCCGCCAACTTTCTGAAACCGGCCTCCTCAATCGATGGTCCTCACTTGGAACTCTCCCTTAGCACCAAACAGCTTGACGTAATCCAATTCAGTTAATATATGATGTTAAATGTAATTCTCCAAGAAACTTCACTTAGTATGTTACTCCATTTATTCACAGCTGCTTTTCCATTAGCTTTTTACCACATACACCACGCCAATTTAATATTACACATAACCCTTTTTATTATCCAAACATTACTTTTAAAAATAGGGTTTATTTTATACTTTTCATTACACTCTATCTCCTAATTATTATTTTTTTGAGAAATTGTAGTAGCGATTTATCTACTTTAACTGGGGGAGCTTCTTCGGCCATAAGTCTTTGAGGCAGATGTTTTAAAACTTCCTGTGGATTGTAGAGCCACATACTTGAAGCACGAAATTAAAAAAATTCTACAGATAGTGAACGAGGGAAAACATCACATAATCTGTTATTCCGTTTTGCATTTCATGGACTTATTGAACTACACGTGATTGCGGTAGCTGTTGGGCGAACTTAACTTTGTTGTTTATCGATGTGAGCTTTGAGGTTTTCGTTATCGTGGGGTGGCAACCCCTAAAACGTCGTTTGGCGGACTCTCCGTGAAAACCCAGTATTGGCTTACCAGGTTTCGCAAAGCTCCCTCTTTTCGTTCTGCCAATTTCCGTGCGGGCTTCGATTTTGCCCTTGTTAGGGGGATTATCCCAGGTTCCATCTCGTCGGACATTTACCGTTGTTTTGAAGCAGTTTCACTAGATGTTAGAGCAGTGGTCTTGAACGGCAGCCGCTTGCAGCAACGAAGGACGTCGATTGCAGCTAAGCAAAGCTTCTTAAAGGTACCATTTTTATTGTAGTAGCTTTACGGTGCCGAATTTTAAGTGTACCGAGTGTTTCGGCAAAGTGCCAGACAGTTTGAGTAACGTTGCGGTTATTGTAACATTTATTGTTTGCACCATTGCATTTGCTAAACCTTTTACAGTTGCTTACCCGTCAGTTTAATTCATTACCGTCAGATTACATGTTCCTTTTCAACTTTATGTAGTGGCAAATAAAGTACGTGTCGCATTTGTACCATGTTTAGTTGATTACCGCCTTTTATGCTGTTTAATTGAGTCAGTGTTTTTAATAGTTCAATGTTAATGCCGTTCATAAGTCATTCCTGTATTTGATGTCAAGTTTACCGCGTATTTACTAAATTAAAACGTTACGCAATTTACATATTTAACAGTTCAACCAGCTTGTGATAAATGGGCTTCTTATTATTGGTCAATTTATCTATCCGTGGTTCAACTGGTGACAGCGCTACGCGAGAGATATATGAATTTTCATACTATTCCTATATTTTGGGGTGGTACGCTAACAACAGAATCGAGTCGATTATCAAAGTCAATAATCGACTTCGCGGACCGGCAACATCTTGCTCACGGACCGGCACCGGTCCGCGGACCACCACTTTGAGTAACACTGATCTAAGCTATCTCTGTAATTACATAAAACTTAATTTTTATATCTTTTGTTATTAGTATTAATATAGCTCCAGGTCATTAAGACTTTTTCTGTAATTCTACTTCACTTCTTCTTTGTTCTCTTGGTTTCTCCAGTAACACCACCTTCGCCATTCTATGTTCTGATAATCGATATACGTGCCCTAAACACCGCAATATCCTTATCTTTACTCCATACACATTTGTCCCTCCTCATCCCGCCCCATACATTATTATTATCATAATTTGATTATTATTATTTAGTTTGCAATAGTAAGTAAGCGGGTAAAAACCCGATCAGACTATTGATTTAATTACAGTAAAATGTCACAAGTATTTGTCTTTGTCAATCATCACACGAAATTATCAGTCATTTATCCCAGTAGAATCACATATCATGCACAAGATGACTTGACCATTGTTGCATTTCGATGTCTAGTCTATTCTTAAACTGGTTCAATGAGGTCGCATTCACAATATCCTCCCTTAACCCATTCCAGGTGTACACAATCCTGTTGGTGGGAAAATTTCCTCACAGCAACTTGTTACATCGACCTCTAAGGTTTTGTACTTGACCAAGTAGCAGTCCAGAGCTGAGCTACTAAAAGGAATACATTTAAATAATCACAAAAACCTGATAGGCAACTTAAAGCACTTAAGAGAAATACAGGTTGCATCCTGTTCAAATACATCTTTTTGCATTTGGTTAGGTGGCTATTGGAAATATTTTTGAGATTGATAAAAAAAGTGAAACCACTTCCTGTTTTGAATAAAAAAACAGATTGAGGCTTTATGGCGTCAGAATAAAAAGCCGATCTACAAACAGAATCCTAGCTTAAAAGAATAAACTTTGCAATTGCAAGGTTTTAATTAGTATAATTCTGCAATATATTAAGAAATAATGAATTTTCAGGCAAATAGGATTGATTCATTGGGCATTTTCTCACTAGAAAAGCAGGTAACAAATAGGGCAATTCATACAAATCTTAATTGAGAGTATCTTTGGTTTAGCTTTTTGGCCTTCTCTCTAATCCTTGCTCTTTAAAAGCAACGCGCCATCATGATAGGGTGGAACAGAATCCTCCAGGGTCGTGGCGAAACCTTATCGAAGGGCATAACCGGGAAAGAAGGACCATATTAGAATCGTGTTAGTTATTAATATGAAACCTCACCAGAGAGAACCACTTCATTGGTTTGGCGATGGGGGTCATTGCAGTTACATAAAGTTCAAATGGGAAAGGCAACGATTGCTGGCACCATGGATTGTTGGTTTTATATGTAGGTTAATCCTAAAAACTTTAGGAATATATAAATGCTGTTCAATTCATTCACATCATAAAGTAGTTAATAAAAAATAGTCAAGTTACTACCAAATATGGCCATAGGCCGAATTATCAACAGTCAAAGACTTCATAATAACGTAGTAAGATAATTAATTACCTTCCTAGTGGCCGGGTGAAACGAGGCTGGTTGTAGTTTTTATAATCGTCAATTTATAGGGGTTTAATATTATAAATCAGACACATCTAATAATGGGCATTTCTTATACTTTAGAAATGTTAATTGAGTTAAACGTGAAACCCCATTAATTAAAACTATAAATAGGTTAAGAGGGTATAAAGAGCTCTTTAGATTTATCTTACCTGAAAGTGGTTGAATGTTAGTAAAATATAGAAAACCTACAAAACTATAAGTTGATTAATCGATGAAATCAAAATAATAGTAACTTTAATTCAATATTTCTATATAAAGTGAAATGTAGAAATTGTCATATTAATTAACCATTTATCATGTTAAACTCCCATTTGACAGAAATATGAACCTTGAATTATAAGATTGAATGTAAATACGAGGATGATTTGACGGGACGTGCGACTCGACTACTAGTGCCCTCTAGCGGTTAAAATGAACATAATTTTCGAGTTCCGCCATGTTTTTTATACTGACAAGTGAAGTTTAGTTGATCTGTGGCGTTCAGTTAAGAAATTGCAACGGTTTAAAGACGACGCTTAAATGGATAAAGACGCTATTCGTGGTGCGATTCAATATTTGTTTTTTAAGAAGCTAAACACGACTGAAATTTTGGCCGATATGCAGCAAACATTGGGTGATTTGGGTGGCGATTTGAGCATTGAAGATGATGAATGACCAGGACCATCAAAAACGGCAACAACCCCGGAAACAGTCGATCAAGTGCATGATATTGTTTTGAAGGATCGAAGAATAAACATTGACGAAATAGCTAGGATCGTAGGCATATCAACTGAGCGCATACAACAGATTTTGCACGTAGAATTGGGCATGTTCTAAGCTGTCAGCAAGATGGGTGCCACGCTTGCTGAATGCTGATCAAAAACGAGAAAGAGTGCGAACATGAAGCGACAATTTGAAGCTGTTTAACAAAAATCAGATTGATTTTCTGCTCCGCTTTATTACGGTCGATGAAACTTGGATTCATCACTACATTCCCGAATCAAAACGCCAATCTCAACAGTGGAAACATCATGGCAGTCCTCCACCAAAGAAGGCGAAGTCGTTTTCATCGGCCGGGAAAGTAATGGCTACGATTTTTTGGGATTCGAAGGGGGTACTTCCCATCGACTATCTCACAAAGGGCCAAACCATCAACGGATCATATTATGCTGCACTTTTGGACCAACTAAAAGCAGCAATTGCTGAAAAAAGACCCGGAATGGTTCGAAAAAAGGTGCTCTTTTGTCATGATAATGCCCCTTCCCATTCCAGTCGCATTTTTCGTGAGAAATTGGATCAACTTCGCTTCCAGGTTATCTCCCACCCACCTTACTCTTGCTCCGAGTGACTTTCGCCTATTCCCGAAGCTCAAACTTTTCCTTTCCGGAAAGAAGTTTAAGACGGACAAAGAAGTGATTGCTGCAACGGAGCAATATTTTGACAGCCTTGAAGAAGATCACTACAAAACAGGCATAATGGCACTTCAGCGTCGCTGGTCCAAGTGTGTTGATGTACGAGGAGAATATGTTGAAAAATAAAAACAAATAATGCTCTAACTCATCTCTTTCATTTCGAGTCTCGCGTCCCGTCAAATCATCCTCGTATATATATCAAAGAAAAATTCACAAAATAAAATTGTTGACGCCCAATACTTCTTGTTTAATGAACTAAGACCTTTTGCGAAAGTGAAGTAAACTAAAATCCCACACTTATCATACCCAAATCGCAGCCGAGGATTGAGCTAGTCGGAGATGTGTGAGCCTTCTAAGACAGGTTACACTAGTTGGCACAATCATTTGTCTTAGCACTTTGTTTTACCACTCTTAGTTGTCTTAGATGTCACCACCGGTCTTATGATCGTCTTATACAACTGGTATTTAGTTTTATGTGACCAATCTTTGATGTTAAGAACTTATGCGGATGAGCCGCACTTCTGTTGCCCAACGTAATCCGATGTTTTACCTGTACCTCTGTATCGCCATTCCAGGTTACTATTGTTCTGAGATACTTGAAACTGCTTACTCATTCAAATTTGAAATACCTTGTTGACATACATTTTGCTTTCTCATTGATTTCCAGGCCAAATTTTTTCAATATTTTGATTCATAGTATCTCTTTTAACTCTTGATATTACTGTTACATCATCACCATAAATTTTATATTTATTTTGTTAGTTTTAATACAACAATAAATTTGTGTCAGAGATCAGTTTATTATTTTATTAATTATCTAATGTATTTCAAAACAACTTTTTGTTAAGCACAAATATATTCGACGCTTTTTAAGCATCAATGTCCACTTAATCCTTTTTTCTTACCAGGTAGCATTTTTGCCACTCTGCACCAGTTTTCGATTAGAGCCACCCTGCTGTTATACTGCATCAATTATATTTGGTACTGTCAATAGCCGGATACATTTTATATAAATTTTAAGTATCTTATCTGAATTTCTCTGAATTTGAACTCAATTAATAACCAACAGAAACTACGTCATTCTCATCAATTTCGGCTGCAGAAAATTCTTCAAAATCCTTTATAGACTCGCAGTCACTGCTCTCATATTCTAAATAATTAAAATTGCTACCCTTCAAGTTTTATTGTGACATAACCACACAATGTTCAATGTAAGACTTCTTTTTCTTCGACTGGTAATTAGAAATATTAGAAACGAAAAAGGAAGATTACAAACCAAAACAGAGGATATATTAAGCACCTGGAAGAAATACTACACAAAAACCTTCAAAGAAGATAGAGATCCAGAAAACAAGAACAGAGGAAATCAAGAACAATTAGAAAGAATAGAAATAAATGAGGAGATATCGCTGGACGAAGTATCACAGGCATTAAATAAAACCAAGAATGGAAAAGCAGCAGGGCCAGATGACTTAGCGCCAGAATTGCTCAAGAAAGGGGGTCAGATAATTATAAACTGGCTAAAGAACACATATACACAAGCGTGGGAAACGGAAACAATGCCGGAAGAGTGGGAACAGAACATAATTGTCCCAATATTTAAGAAAGGGGACACCACTGACGTTGGAAACTATAGAACCATATGCCTATCCTCAGTAGTTCTAAAAATCTACTCAAGAATACTAGAAAAACGACTAAAAAACCAAATTGAACATCGACTAGAGGAAGAACAAGGAGCCTTTAGACCGGGCAGGCAAACTCAAGACCACATCTTTAGTGTAAGAGCAACAATAGAGAAGATGATTGAGAAGAATAGAAACCTATATCTGGCTTTCCTAGATCTGAAAGCGGCCTTCGACCAAGTACCCAGATCCCAAATTTGGGCAACTCTAGAAAAATTAGAAGTAACCCTAAACTAATACAAGCCATAAAAAGTCTATACAACAATATAAAAGCAAAAGTCAGGTTAAATGGACAAACATCGGAAGAATTCAGGCTAGAAAAGGGTATAAAGCAGGGAGACAGTTTGAGTCCCCTCTTATTCATCATATATATGGACAACATACATAAAAAATGCAAGAGAGATCTGAGAAAAGCAGCACTAGGATACCATAACCTATCACCAATAAGAACAGAAGACCTAATATATGCCGACGACATAATAATAATGGCCACAAGTGTAAACCAACTTTCATCAAATGTAAATATATGGAAACAAACCTTAGAAGAAAACGGCATGACACTAAACTTGGATAAAAGCAAAACCCTCTGTATATCAAAGAATGGAGAAGAAGAAAGAATAAGAATACAACTAGATGGAAAAGAATTAGAACAAGTATGCAAATATGAATACTTAGGGACAACAATTAGCATGGACGGAAGAATAGATGAGGAAATAAGAAACAGAATAAGCAAAGCTAATAAAATATACTATCAGATAAACAACACCCTCATAGCAAAAAGAGAACTAAGCATAAAGGCAAAAACGCATCTATATAAAACAATCTTCGTCCCAACTTTAACATATGCAGCGGAATCCTGGACGATCCTAGATAAACACAGATCAAAAATCACAGCTTCCGAAATGAAATACCTACGAAGATCGTTAGGCAAAACTAAACGCGACCGAATAAGAAATAGAAATATTAGAGAAGTACTCGAAATCGAAGCATTAACCGACCTGGTCGAAAAGAAACAACTACAATGGTATGGCCACCTAACTCGAATGAACAATGAACGGAACCCAAAAAAGATATACAACATGAAATGTGAAGGAAGACGAGGGAAAGGAAGGCCTAGAATAAAATGGGAGGAAAACATAAAGACAGCCGCAGCAAAACGAAATATAAACCAAATAGGAAACCTCAGAGACCTGGCACAAGACAGAAAAATGTTTAGGAAATGGCTCAATACCCCAACACCGTAAGGTAAAAAGGGGTGAAGATAAAGTAAGTAAGTAGGTAAGTAAGGTAATTAGATGTTAGACCTGTTTCTTTGGTATCTTTGCATTTGTATTCTTGGGATGTAGACTGGCATCTATCTTGCCATTGTTTGGGTGGTTTGCCGGATGTTTTGTTCGTATTTGGTCTTCCATCCCTTACTATTTTTGAGAGTTTGTCGTCTGTCACGTGATTAACCTGCTCATTCTACATTCTTCGCCGTTTTCTTTTCCATTGAACTATGTCTTCATTGTAGCATGTTACTCTTATATCGTCAATTCTTTCGTGTATTACAGTATCAAATTGAGCTTACGACACTCACGGTTGGGTGAGTGCCAAGTCCGGGAAACGTCCACACTTACCCTGAAAATCGCTGCAAAACAGGCTAAAGGCCGCGGCTCAAATACGCTCAGGGAGATGGGCGTGGTCCTAAGACGATACGTCACAGGGCAAGCGTGTCGGTAGGTATAGGGTGTTGCTTTAAAAGAGGGCGCCACAAGGTCCAAATAGGGGAATAACCCACGCTCAACGGGGGGTGATACGAGAACTCGGCCTCACCAACCTCGTGGCTGCCACGTCAAGCGTCGGCTGACTTACCTGTGACGCTCCAACGCTCGAATTTTGTTTGCTGCTGAGAGCTGAAGTCCTATATGATAAACCGATATACAGGCAGACTCGTCAACTTTGTACCAAAACTATACGAAATGGTTACGCAGCCACAGGAATCACAGAAAAATTAAAATGCCCTGACACGTGATCTAGTAAAGTTGTAGGGTTTTCATTTCGTATCCTTAGTGCTCTCTTTGTTATCGACGTGGCACCTCTACCTTTAGCAGCATAAGTAAGAATGGATCTGACACATGCTTTCTATTAATATTATATTCTCGAGAAAATTGTCTTGTAATAAAGTATTGGAAGCAAAAGAATATTCTCAGATATTATAAGGACAAGGTGAGTAAGTGAGTGGACACAGACAATTGCGTAGCACAACTGTGGCTATCCGGGGAATCCCAGTGTTTCTATCTGTAGACTGTTTGGGTGTTGACCTGCCGATTTGCGATCACATTGTATGGGAATCCCAGTCAGTCTGTTTTGTGCAAGCATTCCTTGTGCTGTGAGTTGATGTATCTACTGATTAGTATATTAATGATAATGCATAAATTAGCATTATTTAGGAGATTTGTATGTCAAATTGCTGATATCAATTATTATTGATGTTTGAATAATAAAAGCCATATTGTCGCAAAATATTCTTTAATAATTACAAATTTGGTTAAACATTTCGCAAATTTTCTTAGCTTTATCAATAAATAAATACAAACATGCAATTGTTAAATTACATAGTTTAGGAAAGGTTTGAGTTGCATATTACGACAAGTTAATTGTTTTTAGTTATTAACAAAGCAGTTAAAGGATTATTTTTATAACCCATAATTAATATAAAACTTGGCAGGTTTAAAAATTCTGAAGGCAGGAATGCGAAAGAATAATTCTTGAGAATATACTCAAAAATATTCTCGGTAACATTCTTGAGAATATACTTAAGAATATTCTCGGGAATATTCTTCTGAAAGAAAATTATCGAGAATTGTGCATCTCTACTAGCAACACTTGCACCCTAGCAAAATATGACAAATAAAGCTATTAACATTTATAATAAACTTTAAAAATTCTGTTCAACGCTCAATGCCACCATATTGGCAATGCAAAATAAGTTAAATATAATCTGCTTTTGTTGCAGGTGTGAAGATATTGACTTGTCATTGAAAGGAACTCTGACGTTTAAACAAACATAATGAACATTAAACAAGAAACTATAGATGGTAAACTCTGTAATCCTGCAGGAACTGCATCTGGCATGTCGCAGAACATGGATAACAATGAACATTTTGAGAAGCTGTACATCAAACAAGAAAACATCGAAGATATTAAGTCAGTTACACATATGAGGTCACATACAGGAGATAAACTTTTCAATTGTTCTGTTTGTGAATACAAAGCAACTCGCAGAAGTGATTTAGTAAGACATATGAGGATTCACACAGGAGAAATGCCTTACAGTTGCTCTACTTGTGAATACAGAACAGCAGATAAAAGTGCTTTAGTTAGACATATGAGGTTACATACAGGAGAGAAACCTTACAGTTGCTCTGCGTGTGAATACAAAACAGCAGATAAAAGTAGCTTAGTCAGACATAAGAGGATCCATACAGGAGAAATGCCTTATATTTGCTGTATTTGTGAATATAGAACAGCAGATAAAAGTTCTTTAGTTAAACATATGAGGACACATACAGGAGAAAAACCTCATGTTTGCCCAATTTGTGACTACAAAGCTTCGCGGAAAGGCAATTTAGTTACACATATGAAGTCACATACAGGAGAGAAACCTTTCACTTGCTCTGTTTGTGAGTACAAAGCAATCCAAAAAGACCATTTAGTTAAACATATGAGGACTCATACAGGAGAGAAACCTTACAGTTGCTCTGTTTGTGAATACAAAGCAACTCAAAAAAGTGTTTTAGTAAGACATATGAGGATTCATACAGGAGAAATGCCTTATATTTGCTCGATATGTGAATATAAAACAGCAAATGAAAGTGGTTTGGTCAGACATATGAGGATTCATACAGGAGAAATACCTTATATTTGCTCTATATGTGAATATAAAACAACTGAAAAAAGTCCTTTCATTACACATATGAGGTCACATACAGGAGAGAAACCTTTTAGTTGTCTTGTTTGTGAATATAAAGCAACTCAAAAAAGTTCTTTAGTTTTACATATGAGGTCACATACAGGGGAGAAACCTTACAGTTGCTCTATTTGTGAATACAAATCAACGCAAAAAAGTACTTTAGTTACACATATGAGGTCACATACTGGGAAGAAACCTTACAGTTGTTCAGTTTGTGAATACAAAGCAATCCAAAAAGGCCATTTAGTTAAACATATGAGGACTCATACCGGCGAAAAACCGTACAGCTGCTCTGTTTGTGAATACAAAGCAACTGGAAGAAGTACTTTAGCGATTCATATGAGGACCCACACAGGAGAAAAACCTTATAGTTGTTCAGTCTGTGAATATAAAGCAACTGGAAGAAGTGCTTTAATTACGCATATGAGATTACATACAGGAGAGAAACCTTACAGTTGCTCTGATTGTGATTACAAAGCAACTGTAAAAAGTCTGGTAGTTAGACATATGACTATTCATACAGGAGAAATGCCTTACAGTTGCTCTGTCTGTGAATATAGAACAGCAGATAAAAGTAGTTTAGTTAAACATATGAGAACTCATACAGGAGAGAAGCCATATATTTGCTCTATTTGTGAATACAGAACGGCAGCTAGCAGTAGTTTAATTACACATATGAGGACTCATACAGGAGAGAAGCCTTACATGTGCTCTATTTGTGATTTCAAAGCAACACAGAAAAGTAATTTAGGTGCACATATGAAGATTCATAAAGGAGAGAAGCCGTATATTTGCTCTCTGTGAATACATAACGGCAGATAAAGGTATTTTAGTTAAAGTGAAATTTAAACGGCTATATCGAAGTGCGTGAGTGTCTGTAAGTGCAACGATTCGTATTCAAGTTATGGCAATGTTCCAGAGGAATAAGCAGCCAGCATATTGTTTCATGCCACCAGATTCTCAATATTATCTTAGACACCTATTTACGAAAGTCTGCAGTTTTCTTCTGATTTCACTGGAAACGCACTATGATTCGCATCCATAGAATAGCACTGGCTTTACTGTGGTGTTGAACACTTTTAATTTAGTATTAATGTTTATGTCTTTCGCCCTCCAAATTTTGTTCATATTGCAAAACGCACCCCTTGCTTTATTTATTCTCTGTCCGATCTCTTTCAGCATCCCGCCATCACAAGTTATTAAAGTACCCAAGTACGTAAAACTGCTCACTCTTTGTATAACATCACCTTCGCACTGTAAGTCACTTGTATTATTCGCGTTTACATTCATTAACTTAGTCTTTTGTTTATTAATTTTCAAACCCACCTTCCCCGATTGATTTTCAATGCCGTCATTTTATCCTTGATTTGGTGAAAGTGATGCGAAATCATATATGCGTTATCAGCATATTGTAAACCTTCTAGGGTGTTGGTCATATTCCAGGTAATCCCTCTTCTTTTTTCTCTAACTGCATTCTTCATAACATCATCCATTATAACAAGGAATAGTAAGTAATGGGGATAGTAGGCATCCTTGTCTTACTCCTGCTTCTGTATAAAAGGGTTCTGTTAATATCCCTTTGTGTAAGACTCGACACCTATAGTCTGTATAACCTACTTTTATCAAACGTATTAGCTTATCATAAGGGAATAACGTATAATTAATTAGTAGATTTATCGTAAATAATTGCATAAATGATATTTAAAATTACTGTATGTATATATGTATGTATATGGGCTTAATAAAGAAAGATTAT